>JAWWEU010000081.1:32240167-32384269 GCA_035583155.1 Acropternis orthonyx
TTTTTTTTTTTTTTTTTTTTTTTTTTTTTGTTTTTTTTTTTTTTTTTTACTATATAATACTTTTTAGCTGTATTTGCTAAACTCCATATTACCTGTCTCATGATGTAAAGAGCAGCTGTTGCCTGAAAAATAGCTATATCATCATGACCCTTCTTATAGAGCAGTGTTATTCCCTGGGCATATTGAAAATCACATACTTTTGTTACAAAAATAAGTTTTCAAGCCTTAACAGCAAATATGTAAAAATATGGTTTAAAATTTCAGTTAAAGACACAGATGCTACTTAACCTAACTTCAGTTCCTTGTCCCTGTTTGGTGACTTCCCTGTGAGTTTCTCCAGTTACTGGCAGAGAAGGGGAATAAACCATTCCATTTCATACTTCATGATTAAAACAGTAAATAAACTATCCCTCTGATTGCACCTGCACACCCCCCTTCTGGAAGTATATAAAAAACAGTCAGCTGAAGACCAGAGGATTGCACTTGCATAATTGAAGTTGTATTTTGGTTTGAATGATGTTTATTATACCAATGATGATAAGTCAAAAAGAGAGGTTGGCTTTCATTTCCTAAGGAGTATTTGCAAGGCAGACATGAAAAATAATACAGATGGAGTGTGCAAATTTCATTTGGCATCTATTGAGACATAATAAATGTGCAATCCTGCAAAAAATTTTTATAGTCAATTTCCAGAGTAAAATTTTAAGACCATTAACCATATTAGATTTAAAATGTTCTATGTTTATCATTATTCTTTGAGTATTACAAGCATGCTTTTATTAATTTTGGATTAATAATCTATCTGTTATATTACGTGCATAAAATGCCTGACAGGAATGTTAATTGAGACCCCACTGTGTAAGTAAGAAGCATTTCAGAAAAAGTCTCAGCTTAATCGCAAAGCTGTATTGCAAGGAAATTGCAACACGAATTGATTTACACACTATGTGTGTCTGAGCAAATGAATTTCCTGAAAATTCTTTCAGCAAGCTTTTTTCATACTGCTAGTGCTGTAATGCTGAATGCTGTGCAATGAATTTAGGAGAGCCTTTGCCACAAAATCCAATGTGCTCAAGATCTTACCCACAGTTCCTCAAATAATGTCATAGTAATACAGATCTTACCTGGTAATATTTATCATCATTGTCTTCTCTGCTCTGCAGACTGGACTTCATCGGTTCATTTAGGCACATACTATTTGATGTTAGAAAGACCACTGTAGCTAAAGCTAACAGATTAAACTTCTTGGTTGAAATTTCTTTCATTTTTCTCAGGCTAAGCTTACTTAGAGAGCTCTGAATATGTACAGAAAACAAAACTGCTATCTTTTTATATAGTCAGAAAACAAAGAATTTTTTTTCCTATGACATCAGTCTTAAAAGCTCCAGTTCGTAATATTAATTAGGGAAATGATTTGAATATATTTGAAGAATGTTTGGAATTTCTTTTGTGAAGCTTTTTAAACAACATAACTTCTTGTTAGGGACACTACTCTGACTGTACAAACATTTTCTTCTGATGAAATATGTCTTAATTAGTTAATTAAGCCACAACAGCAGGGATAGACAATAGCCAAAATGCTCCATCACCAGTAGACAAAATCACCTTGTTTCTTTCTTTTGTATCAGTGTCCTCAGAAGGACTATGAAAGGAAGCTTTCTCCATGTAAATATTCTGCTTAAATGATCCTTTTTGACCATAGAATGCTTATTTATGTACCTACATACAACTAGGAACATTTGGCCCACTGAAATCAAGTGCTGTCTATTGAAATTGTTGATCAGGTCATAGGAGATGTTATGCATCTATATGATCTATTGACGTGCATAGAGTCTATGCTGCAAATTGGAGATGTTAATTTGCATTCAGAATGGATTAGGTACATGTTTTTGAAGCCCTGCCCATCAGTTAAATTCTTAGAACTTTCAAAGGTTATGTTACATCTATATTCTTAAGGCCAAATTTCCAACAGTGGTTTTTAAAGAGGTATCTGCACTTTGCTGCATGCAGTGGAAGCACTGGACTTTCTGTGCATGTTTTGTCCCAGAAGGAGATTCAGGATGCACACTAAGTGTACCCTTAAAGTTCACATTGAATCGGTTGCTAGATAGGCTGGTAAGCCAGGCTGACATTAAAAAATGTAAAAGCATATTGTGTTGACCTTCCATTTGTTATTCTTAAATTCTTGAACTGATTTAAGTTAATACTTAAAAACAGCCACATCTGGAGGAAAACTGATTGCTCATGATAAGTGCTCACACTGGAAACTGGACTCTAGACATGTTATTTTGCAATTCAGCACTGGGGTTGTAAAATGTCTATTCCACTGCAGCACTGGAAATGTTGTCTCAAGAGAACATGTTTTATGCTGTGGGCAGCATGGGTAGCATGGATTGTTTATCTGTTGACAGTATGTTACTGTCTTTGCTGCAGAGTGAAGCTGAAGGACTTGCAAGTAACCTTATATTAGAATTAAGTTGGCTGGTTTTATGGGTGCATGCACGGGGTCATTTCTACCTTAGACTCCCTGAAACTGAGAGAGAACCTGAAAGCCATAACCAGCCTTCAGAGGGCAGATCTGGAAGTGAAAAGGGAACAGTTTCTCTCAGATGAATTTCACCAGGTAGAGAGGGTGCGAAAGATTCTGCTCATTTTTTATGTAACAAGAGACCATCAAATTGTTAAAATAGATGAGAATGGTATCAATAAGCTAATTAGGAGCTCGTGAGAAAATAATGCATTTTAATCAATCACTGGTTTTTGTGTGCCACTTTACCTTGTTGTAGTACACACTACTTACATTAATTTCCTCTTTGTTTCTTTTTTATGTGCAATCCTTCTGGCCCTGACTGACAGCAGAAAAGCTTGGGTTCAAAGACCATAGAATCATAGATTGTTTGGGGTTGGAAGGGACCCTAAAGGTCATCTAGTTCCAACCTTTCATGCCACAGTCTAGTTCCACAAGACCAGGTTGCTCCAAGTCCCATCCAAGCTGACCTTGAATACTTCCAGGGATCGGACATCCATAACTTTTCTTGTCAACCTGTTCCATTGCCTCACCACCCTCACAGGGAAGAATTTCTTCCTTATATCTAATCCAAATTCACTCTAAGTTTAAAGCCATTCCCCTTGTCCTATCACTGCAAGCCCTTGTAAAAAGTCCCTCTCCAGCTTTCTTGAAGGCCTCCTTTGGTTACTGGAAGGTGCTATAAGATCTCCCCAGAACCTTGTCTTCTCTAAGCTGAACAACCCAACTCTCTCAGCGTTTCCTCACAGGAGAGGTGCTCCAGCCCTCTGATCATCTTTGTGACCCTCCTCTGGATCCACTCCAAAAGGTCCATGTCCATATTATGTTGGGTAGCAATTTTCTCTTTTCACTAAGGGCTGAATGTGGGTTCCTGGCTCTCTGGAGCCTCATGTCAGGGGGCTTCCATCTGTGGAAACAGATGGATTTTCCAAGTTACTTTTCTTTATGGTAACAATAAAGACAGTAATGAATGCAATTCATGTTCTAATATCTATCTAACATGTGGTCATTTACCACTGGGCCTTCCTTTTATCTAGTTGCTGGTTTATGAACCTCTCTTGATCAATGGTCTTTCAATTAACTGTGTGAAGATATTTACTTTCTAAATTAAATGGAATTGGCAAGATCCAAAAACTCTCCTGCATTGTTTGGCACAAATACAAATTCTGTTTTCCCTGGACAGAATAGGAAAATGTATTGCTGTTGGCTAAGCCACATTAGGCTTTCTTGACATTCAGCTTGTCTTCTATGTATGTTGATTTTCTAATCAACATAAAGGAAATTTTCAGGTATTTTGCATGCCAGGCAGTCAGGAAGTTGTACATCCCTGTACTTTCTTATGAATTAATTTGCCTTTGGTGGCTCTATAGCAGGAACTCCTTGGAAATTTCAAGTCAAGCAGTTATGATTGTTCATTACCTTTCACAAGGAAGGACTTGTCAGACCCTTGTGCTCAAGTATGAAAATGAATAACGTGAGCACCCTTCATCCATGTGACTGAAAATCCTGCTGTGTTTAAGCCATCTTCAGTAGCAGCATAAGCTGGCCCAGCTAACTTCAAACTGAGGCAGCTGAGGCATCCTGGCATGATCTATTAAAATTATTTATTTGCAGAGGGAAAACATATTCATTGGTTTATTCTTGAATCGCTCCAGCTTGATCCACAAAGGGTCTGATTAAGGCATATAGAGGGGAAAGGGCTCTGAGTATTGTTGAAAACAATTTTTCAGTTCTTAACCTCTGGTTCTACACTTGTTTTGTCTTGCTATCTTACATCACTCATCAGCCAAGCTACTCCAAGGACTTGACCATAACTGGACTTCTGTTTTGAAAATTCCCCAGTTCAATACGAATGAGCTCTGCCATCTACATATGAAACAAGCCTCAAAGGCAGAGCCAGTTTTAAGAGTTTTCCCACAGGTTTCCCACATATTACAAACTAGGACAAGGTAATGTTTGCTTCTTTTTTTCTCTTCATTTAGTGTAAATAGGCACATTTTGGCACATATGTAGGAGCACTTTGGCTTAGTGGTACAACAGTAAGGTGGATCTGTGTCAAGCTGATGGATATCTACTTCAAAAATTTGGCAGTAAAATATAATTAGTACTAATGGCAAAAGTAGCTCTATTTCATAAGCAATCCCATGTACAGTTGTTTGATTCCAGTGAAAGAAGCAGTTTTAATATTGCTCTTTCTTTATATAAGAATATACTGATAAATCCTTATCCATTATTCACAACATATTGTGTGAAAATTGCATGTTATATGACTCATGCCACCAATAAGCATCTGTGCATTTCCATAATGATAAATCATTCATAATATATTAATTTTGCCATTATGTGTCATATGGCCTATCCTATGGCTCATTTTGAAGTAAGAAGATTTAAAAATGTATAATTTTTTTTCATTGGCAAGCAATCCTGTTCATTTTTCTCCCATTCCTATGGCATGCAGTGGGTTTCACTGGCTTTGCTCTGTTGTGCTTCAGTTCTGGTGCACAAAGCAAGGTGTATTTGCCTGGAATATATATGACTCTAAGCAGATAGATATCCTTTAATTTCATTCAGTATCCTGACACTGTATACAGATGTAGGCCTGGTGTCCCTCTCCTACTTATAAGAAATATTTCTGTATTCAGAGGAACCAGTGAAGCTTTGTTCCCATGACTTTCTGATTGAAGATTAAATGACAGTGTATATTCTCTGAGGTCCAGTAAGGAGTAACCTTACTGTAGGATCTCCGCATGAGCAACATGTCTATCCTCTCTTGCTATGCCTGTTATTTCAGTGAGACTTCTCCCTGCCAAACTTAACTGAACTTGGCTTCTAGACTTGAAAGTTATCAAGGGTGACTGACAGACACACACTTACGGACAGAGAAAGAGATTTGCCTCATTTCAGTAGGAAGCTAATACTAAATCAGGAATGACTCTGCTGAAATACCACGGGTATAAAGCCTCAACATCTGTACAATTACTGAGGACACAGTGATATTCTATCTTTATTAATGAGGCATTAGCTCAGCCATTGGGATTTTGCAGAATAGGAGAATTTACTCTACTATGAAAGCCCCCTTCTTTGTGTACTATAGCTTGGTATGGAAAAATAACACTTATGAAACAGCCTTTCTGATGTTCAGAATGAGACCTTCAGTTTTAAACCACATTTTCACCTACATGTAGCTCTGAGCTTTCCTGTTAGCTGGGTAGTAGTAAACAAAGGACAAATTAATACAAATATCAAGATACAAATAATCTTAGTTTAAGGTTAATCCCTATGAATCAGTCACCAGTGTTAGAAGATATTTTCTCCCTTGATTAGCTGAATCCAGGATATAGATGTGTAACTTCACCTTTCCCCCCCGCCTCCCCCTTCTCCTTGAGCTTTTGGAGCAGCAGAACAGCATGAGAGACTGAAAACAATGAGAGGTTTGAGTAACAGACTGAAAATGACTTTGTCTTTTTGGTAAATAGGTGTGAACAATAATTCCAGATCAGACAGGTTCTTCAATTATACATTGGTGTTAGTAATAAAATAAACATGTTTTCAATAACATTTGGGATATAAATACATTCTTCTTTTTTACTAACTACTCTGCAGAGTGTAATGCTGTACTTACCACTGTGTAACAGTTCTTGCCCATTCTTGTCTATTAAAAATTAAACCCTTTTACCATACATTATTAAAAGTGCTTTGGTTGGCTGCAAATCAAGAAAGACTTCATAAAGTCTTACAAGAACAAGAAATCTGATTAAATCTAGAGTCCACAGGCAGCAATGGAAAGAGCATGAGAAAAATATACAACATTAAATTATGTCTTAAAAACTCCTTCAGGACTTTAAAAAATCATTAGTAGATTTTATTCAAGTTAACTATTAACTGAAGGACTCTTAATAGATTCATTATTCCATGTTTTCCCTTTATTTTTTCACTTTGGAACCAGCGTTAGTTATAGATTCAAATACCTGCATTCTTTGTTCTCCCCTTTTTCATATTTTTTTTTTCTAGAAATATTGTGCTCATTTAATAGTTCCCCTGTGCCTTGTATATAAACACTGAGAAGTTTGAAGATTAAACTACATGTTAGCTGAATTGTGTGTTGCAGGGTCTGATTTTCACTGTAGGAAAGAACGTAAGCAATTTAGGAGAGGGAAAAAAAATTAAAGGAAAACACCTATGTTCCTTGGAGAGAGAAAAGGGCTGCAAGCATTTTACTGACAAAGCTGGAGAAGCAGGTCCAGATTATTTGAAATAAAGCCCCTCTCTCTCACGTAGCTTTTAAAGGGAAAAGAGGAGAGAAAAGTATGTTCTTTTCATTCTGCTGTTTACGATATTGATGTTAGTATCCTGGAATGGGAAGTAGTATTTCACTGAGAGGTCCTGGACTTTGCTTGTGGTTGTGAAGGAGCTGACAGTGCCATCACTGAACCTTGCGCTGAGTGTTAGCCATAAAGCTTTTAACATCTCTGAAGTTGTGCAGAATCTGCTGCTCCAGCTGGATCCTTATACATCTATTGGGATTGATGGGGTTCATCACAGAATCCTAAAGAGCTGGCTGATGTCATCGCAAAATCTCTCTCAATGATTTTTAAGTAGCCTTGGGAAATGAGAGGTCCCAGCTGACTGGAAGCTGAAGAATGTTGTCCCAGTTTGCAAGAAGGAGGGCCCCAGAACTTACAGGCCTGTCAGTCTCACTTCAGTGCCTGGTAAAGTTATGGAGATTATTCTGGGAAGTACTGAAAAACACCTGAAAGACAATGCAGTCATCTGTCACAGCCAGCATGGATTCATGAGAGGAAAGTCCTGCTTAGCAAACCTGATTTCCTTTTGTGATAAGGAACCCACCTAGATGATCAAGGGAAGCCAGTTGATATAATCTTTTTGGATTTCAGTAAAGCTTCCGATACTGTCTCTCACAAGATCCTTCTTGACAAAATGCGCAGCACACAGCTGGATAAACACATCATGTGGTGGGTGAGCAATTGGCTCATGGATCGGGCAGAGAGAGTAATAGTGAGTGGGGTGACATCAGACTGGTGACCTGTAACTAGTGCAGTTCCACAGGGCTCCATCTTAGACCCTGTGCTCCTCAGCATCTTCATAAATGACTCAGATGCAGGACTGGAAGGTACGCAAATCAAGTTTGCAGATGACACAAAACTGGAAGGAGCTGTTGACTCCCTGGAAGGCAGGGAGGCCCTGCAGAGAGACCTCCACAAATCAGAGGGCTCAGCAATCACCAACCATATGAAGTTCAATGAGGGAAAGTGCTGGATTCTGCACCTGGGATGGGGCAACCCTGGATGTACAGAGTGGGGAATGAGAGACTGGAAAGCAGTGCCACGGAAAGGGACCTGGGGGTCCTGGTCAATGGCAAGTTGAATATGAGTCAGCAGTGCCCTGGCAGCCAGGAGGGCCAACTGTGTCCTGGTGGGTCATCAGGCACAGCATCACCAGCCGGGCAAGGGAGGGGATTGTCCCGCTCTGCTCTGCACTGGGGCAGCCTCACCTTGGATATTGTGGGCAGTTTTGGGCACTGCAATATAGGAAAGACGTTAAACCATTAGAGAGTGTCCAAAGGAGGGCAACAAAGACGGTGAAGGGCCTTGAGGGGAAACCGCATGAGGAGTAGCTGAGATCACTTGGTCTGTTCAGCCTGGAGAAGAGGAGACTGAGGGGAGACCTCGTTGCAGTTACAACTTCCTTGTGAGGGTAAGAGCAGGGACAGGCACTGATCTCTTCTCTGTGGTGACCAGTGACAGGACCCAAGGGAATGGTTTGAAGTTGTGTCAGGAAAGGTTTATGTTGGATATTAGAAAGGTTCTTCACCCAGAGGGTGGCTGGGTGCTGGAACAGGAAAGTGGTCACAGCACCAAGCCTGAGAGAGTTCAAAAAGCATCTGCATGATACTATTGGTCACACAGTGTGACTCTTGGGCATGTTCCTGTGGCGGGATGAGGGTTGTACTCGATGATCCTTGTGGGTCCCTTCCAACTCAGCATATTCTCTGATTGTCTGATTATGTTGAGGAAAAGTGAGGAGGAATGTGAAGCAGCACAGCCACCACACTGGAACCATAGTCAATGGCTGGGAGTTACTTTTGAGGCTTGCAGAGAAATAATAATTCACAGTCCTATCTCTAAAGGTTCCCAACCCACCAATATGAGTAAAGAACACTTATTGGTCCTTCTAGGACTTACCAGTGGTGTTCAACATATTTGGGATGGCCTGGCAACGGCCTGGAAGAGTCACTTTTTAATTCTTGATGTATTGGCTTGGACATCAGAAACTTTTGATAAGAAATTGTTCCTCAAAATCCTCATCAAATGCCAAGTCAGTCCATTTGCAACTCAGTTCACTGAACCTCACACCAATTTTCTTAAGAGACAAAATCAAGGAGTTTTGGTCTCAGGATCAAAGAAGCTTTGGTGGCAGTTGCTGCCCTGTTGTAAAGGAAGCGCAAGGAGCAATGAGAGCTGTCTGTGGTGCCAGTGCAGTAAAAGAGTAAGAGGCAGAAAGTGCAGGAGGAGAAGGACATACGTGGGCAGTCTGTGCAAGACATTGATCCAAAGCTTAGTTCCTTGCTCTTGAGTGTAAGAACTAAGTAAATTTTGAGTTATAGGGCTATAATTCCATTGCTGCATTGTGGTGACTGTATAAGGCCACTTGAGCTCTGCTCTTATAGTTTATGATTTCACCACAATCCCCTGGTGGATTTACAGCCCTGTAATTTTTTACAGTAGTGAGCTGTTTATTTTTCTGTTTACAGCAGTACATCACTGGAGAAATTGGTAACAGTCACCTAGTTCTATCATATAGTTGCCTATACACTTGCATTTGTTTTTGTAGAAAAAATTAAAATTGTTCTTTAGGAGCAGGCTGACAGAGGCTGGGGACAGAGGAGGGAAGCTCCTTTTCTGCCTCTCTGTCTCTAAAGATTGTTTAATTTAGCAACTACTTGTCTAGATGCAGGAGAGCATAATGACTACCAATTTCACATCTCTCTATGACAAACAGCTGTAAGACTCCTACTTTCACGTATTTTCCTTTCTCTTTCTTGCCCTTCTGCTGTATATTAATTTCTCAATTAAAGTTATCTCACCAGCCTCTTGCACAGGATGTTACTGTAATAGAAAGCTGAGGGGAGGTCGGTGTCAAACACCACAGGTGGATGCTAGCACTGAGCAAGAGGCAGGTCTTGGACTTGATCTTCCCCTAAGACCGTGCCATGGATTTTAGTTCAGAACAGATGGATGTAACTGTTAATTTGATTAGCTGTGAATGTGGTAGGGAGGTAATCACAGCAAAAGGGGAAGAACACAGTAGGTAGGTAATTTAAGTGTCATATGCTAGTCTGCTGTAGTGTCACAGCCATATTCTGCTCCACAGGTAACTATGCCAATTACTTAGTGCAAATAAATAAATACAAGCATCTATCAATCAGCTCGGTTGGCCAATCTACCAATTATACCCAGAGCACTGAGAGAGAAATCACAAACTTGGCAACAGTGCTGGAGAGCTGCTTAGAAGAGTTAACTGTTTGAATAGATAAGTAAGGAATACTCAGAAGCTTTTGATTTTGATGGAAGTAACTGACCTTGGTGTTTAGAAAAACTCAGTGTCTCTACTAACATCTTTCAGTACAGCTTTCAGTGATTTTACTGTAGGTCAAAAAGCATATCTGAGGCCCAAAGGAACCAACGCCCTGTCTCCATGTGCAGACTAATGGGTGTATAACAGACATCTGCAGGATTTCGGTTTTAGATGAACACAAATTATTGGAAAGAAGTTTTATTATGAATTATCACTAATTCTAATCTAGAAAATTACCACTGTAGAGTCATAGAATCAGTTACATGTGGGGAAATTTTTGTTTCTTTTTGTTGTAAACAATAAGGTGCTGGATGTGAGGCATCATAATCATTCTGTCTTATTCTTGAGCCTGCGATCAGAAGTAATGTACTAAAAAATCTATCTTGATATCTGCTTTGCTAAGACTCCTGAGATTGGATATTTGCTTGGGAAAAAAGCCAACTCATCCCCTGCCTTGACACTAAACCTAATTTAGATCATAAATTGGTATTTTTCAGGGCACATTTTTAATTAAACTATAGATAAAAGCCTAAGATGCTTAGATGGTAACAACTGGGTTTTAGCTGGTGCCCTACTAAGCACTGGCTGATGTAATACATACTGCAATTTTTAGTCAAAATTTTGTACGCTCTATCCTAGGTTAGGCCATGGTAGTGCCTAAAACAACTCAGACTCTCCTATATTTTGCTTATGTATAGATCTGCATTTTTGGTAAAAATATCTAAATTAGGCTATTACACAGTTTGGCTATCATTCTTCCTTTGGGCACACACTGCTGTGTGCAAATAAAAGGAAAGAGAAAAGCCAGGCCAAAGGATTTAGTCAGCAGTGTCTCCATTTAACCACATGGGGGCATGAGATAGTTATTTAAGAGAGCTTTTCGGGCATATGATTGGGAGATCCATGAAGGTAGGAAGCTTGTCTGGTAAACTGCGATCAGAATTGTCACTTGATTTTTAGATCTTTGCTTGCCATCAAAATACTTAGCAAACCATTACTGAAACTGAAATTAACCTAAAATACAGTAGTAAACAAAAATACAGTGTGGACAGGAAAAAATATAAAAACAGATTTTAAATGTCCTCATTAGTTAAGATGGCCTCTAAATATATTTTTATGATGCTATTTTGGTGCCTCTGTAAACAAAATCTGAAATCTTCCATGTAACTCTGTGTCTACGACTTAGATAACTTGGACATTTAAATTAAACGAGAAGGAGTCTGCTCTGAGATATAGCAACCTACATCTGAAGTAAATCCATTTCATTAATTGCCTAAATTACATTAATTTTTGTCATTCACTTGCAAGATGAATAATATGCTCTATACATTACAGCCCAGATCCAGAAAAGCACATAAATTCATAGTTAATGATGTTAAGTGCTTGAGTAGTTCTCCTTGAGCACATGCCTTTAGCTGAGTATGTATTGAAGTGCATTCCAACACAGAGAAAGTGGTACAATCAAACCTTTAATTAGTTTTAAAATGGAATTCAAAATACACTGCAATTCTTTGCACTTTACATTGAAAAAAAATTGCATGCTTTGAGACTCTCTTGGGACAGAAATGACTAAACCTATTTATCCACTTTGGTTTCCAAAGGGAATGAATGCTTATTGTTTTCTGCTGTTGTTCTCCCCTAAATTTATAAATCTATTTTGCTCAGTCAACTGGCTTGTTTACATCAGAATATTTATATGACTATGGTTTTTTTTTTTAATTTATAAGATAATTCATGCATTTTATTTGTATTTAAAAGGTTGGAATATTTTTGTTTCTGCTCCTGTAATTCTAAATCAAAGCAAAACCAATAAGCACTAACACTGTATAAGCAAGTGTTCACAGTACCTGAAAGCTTGTTTCTTTTCAAAACAAGTAGAAAATCAGGATTTTGTACTGCACATTTCTGATCCAGATATTTAATGCTCACACAGCTCAAAGGAACAAAAAATCTAGGTCTTGTATTTCATGCAACTTTGTGCTTTCCATCCAGCAGTGTTCAGTTATGTGCCTTTGATATACTGATGTCTGTACAAACAAGAATGCCCCACACAGGTGAATTCAAAGTCTAAGAGGGAACACTGTCCTCCTGTTCCTCTCAGAGAGAAGAAACTGAGAAAAAGACATATGAATTCAATTTATACTTCACTAAAACTTGGAGTACTGTCTTCTTTGGCTTTGGTATAAAACCATCTTTGTGGTAAATATATTTCTATGGGGAGTCTAAATAACGCCCAGAGTCAGAGCAGGCAGAGGCAAAACTGCTTCTGAATTTGATGTGGTTGGTACAGCACAGCAGAATTTGTTCTTGAACTAGCAGACTGCAGATGTCAATGTCTGGGCTTAGATCCATTTTGTTTGCTCAAACGGTTTAATCTTGACACCTTGCATTTTTAAGTGCTCTATGAAAGCTTGCCTGAAAATCCTTCCCAACAAATGATAAAATGATTTGAGACTATTGATCCACTTGTATAACAAAGAAGCTCACATGTCCCATGACTGTGTTCTCACTCAGAGTTAAAATACAAGTATACGAGAGGAATTGCACCAAGAAGACAATGTGTCCCTATTACATTCTTACCCTGGCAAAATGTCTACTGACACCAACTGTGCGCTTTCTGTCCCCAAAACAGTCTGTAGAATGTTTGACTGCATTTCTTTTATGTTCCCTAATATGTCTGCTCCTTGCTAGCAATGAAGTAAGTACTGTGTATATTAATCTCTAAAGCTATCAGCTCATCTCCATGCTCTCTAAAATGAATGAGGCAATGAACATGGTGTCAGATACTGTTTTCCAGGAAGTTTTTCTGATCCACTAATGCATCAAATATATTTGAATTTACTATTCACATAACTTTTTATGGAATACTATTAAGCCAATTTGGTTGATAACCACTGTAACTTTCTTAGTAAATCATAGCACGGTGAGGTCACTATTCCTGGATGTGGTTTGCTGTATCATGTGCTATGTGCTGAGGCCATAACATCCTCCTATGAAGCAGGAGAGAGAAGTTAGTTGGTTTGATTTGTGGCTTTTTTAAAAAATTGCTTGTTTTTAAATGGAGAACTGATTAGAGTGAATGATTTAATATTGCTCTTCCTCAAAAGCAATGTAGTCTTGGGAAAGGATCAAACAGTCCCTCTAAGTTGGCTACCATCTTCCTAACTTCAGGTTCATTTTAAATAAAACATCTGACACATTCTTCAGCTGGGATGTTATTTTGTTCTTCTTGACAAAGTAATTCAAAATTCACTGAAAAAAACAAGCTGAATGGAAGAGGGATTCCCCCCCTCCCCCCCATAGATATCTGTAGCTTTCTTTCAGAGCTGTTGTGATCTTTACAAGAAAGGCTTTGATCCAAACTCTTAAGATCCCCGTCTCCCAGTTAATTGGTGTTAGTGAGGTAGGTTTGACAGTCCCTAACACAGCCTGTGGAATTCTTTACTGTGTTAAGACCTGTCTATTGTGGCTCAGTCAGCTCAAAGACATCAGCTTTCTCTCGTTTGACTTCTGTCCCACTGGGGATGGTTAAAGGTTTTATTTGCTTTCATTATTTTCTCTTGTAAAACCACTGAATGCCAACAAAGCAAAATACTTGTGAAACCAAGCAAAACCAATATCTTACAGACATTCCTGTAGCCTTTGGTTTTCACAAAAACTCACAGATAAGAGAGGAAATGAGGGGGATCACATTAAAAAATGTGCTCTTAATCTTTTAATATCTTGCTCGCTTTTGGGGGATGATCATGTCCATTTTCCCGTTATGCATTTGTTAATTGAAACAATAAAGGCAAGCATCTTTGCTCCTAGCACGTGTACATCAGTTGCACACTGTGCATACTGAAGTATTATTCTCTAGAGAAAAATGGTCATTTCAAAATTCAAATTTTACTGTGATTAAATTAAACAAAATCTGTGCCCTTTCTTCATGGTTGGACACAGCAGAATAAAGGAAATCTTATCTTCTCCACTGTGTAGCAGTTGGCATTGAGTGCAAGAATTTGGCAAAGGGATCTTGCTATGTGGGGCTTTTTCCTCAAGCTTCTGTGTTAAGGTAAACTGTACTAAGTAAATGAACACAGCCCTCACAGCCACACTATTATCAGAATGAGAGGAGACAGGAAAGAAGTGCATAAAATTAATTTCCTTTTCTGGTCGGGGGGCACTGCAAAAAACATTGTCACTTCTCCATCAGGCAGCACTGCAACTCCAGGTTCCCATACCTAGACTTCAAGGAATATTACAACTAAAGAGCAAAAGAGCACTAACAGTTACGCGGAAAGAGCACTAGCATTACACCTAAAGAATATTTACAGTTTCCTGTGTGGATAGTCCAGGTTTTTACAGTTGAAAAACGTAATGCTTTGTAATCTGTCTCTTTTCCAATGGACCTAACCACTTTTAATTGCAACTATTCAGTTAAACTTCATATTTAAGAACTATGTACCCAAAAGCATGTCAATTTTTTCCTACAACAATGATTAATCCCATAAATTGTATTATGCTTTTACTTAGACCCTGCCCACTTCTTTACCTTTGCAACTACAGCAAAGCTACAACTTCACCAGAAAATGGAATTTTTTCACTTGGCTGTGAGATAGTGGGAGCGAACAACCCCTGATGAAAAAGCGTAAGTGAAAAGGATTAAGTAGGTGACTCAATCAAATGCTATCAGAACATGCAGCTGTCATACTCCTGAGGATCTGTGGGCAGTGAAAATTTGCCAGCTATTCTTTAAGGTACAGGAAACAAGACAATAGAGAAAAATTCCCATTTAAGTATCATACTGAGCTATTGCAGTATTGCTTCGGGTGCTGGCAGACAGTTCCCCAAACCAAAAGCTATTGACCATTGCATTATGGAAAAGTCTGATTTCTAATTAACTCAGCATTCTAGAACTACATTTTGGAAAGAGTGTAGGATCTTTGTGGTGTGTTTATTGTCTGCAAAGCTAGGGGGTAAGCCCTGGCATCTGATCATGAAAGCATATATGAATTTCAATATTGAAAATATGAAAGATGAAAGAAGAGATTCTTCATCTGCTAGGCATAAAAAGCACAAAGCAAAAATCATTATTAGCTGATATGTTTGAGAAACTATGTGACAGCTATGACCCTGCAGCTGTTATTGATCTTGGCAGTTAGAGGTTTAATATTGATTAGAAACTGATATACCACTGACACGCACATATCCATTTCTTTCTGAATATATGTCTCATCTTTTTTCTCCAGGTTCATCTCTGGAGCAAAGATCTCAGAGTTCAATGCACTGCTCAATAGTAGCTTCTGCATTCCACAGCTATTTTTCTTTAGTGCAGCCTATTTCTAAAAGTTGATGGGAAGGCAGTGCCTTTGAACTGTGGTGAACATAGATACCTGCAGAGGATAAGGTTCAATCATATGCGAAACTCAGGTTTAGGGGCAAAATAGGAAGGAAAATTAAATGAGGCTTTTGTATTGATGAAAAAATCCAACTCACCATTGTAAATAAGAAGAGAAGCCTGCATGTAAATGGAGAAACTGATTTTGCAATTGTTTTGCTAATCAGGGCCAAGACAGAAAACTGTTAAAAGAGCTAGTCCTCTGCTCAGCAAAGAAGAGATATCTAAGGATAAAACCTCTTTTCACAAGCAGTGTTGATATACCCAAGTTAAAACTATCTGTTACATCAGTGGACATTGAGATTGCTCAGATGTGGGTGACTTGCAGGTTTTGAGGAGACCAAGAGAGACATATAGCTCCAATGGCCGGATCCTTGGGTGAGAAGGTCTGTTAGTCCATGCTGGGGTCCACGGCTGTGCTGTAGCTTAGAGGGCTTGACCTGCCGTAGTCAGATCTGTTGACCACACCAGCAGCTTCTGCCTCCTGTGGGATGGACTGCCTGGTCTTTCTGTATGTGAGATTTAAAGCCTTCAAACTGCCATTTATGTGCTGTTCCAAGGCCTCCTGGCTTTCCCAAACAACCTTAGACTGCCATTTTTAGCAGTCACAGTTGTCAAAACGAAGGACATGGGGATCATTAACTACTCCAGTTCTGTAGCTGTTTTAGAGTCTGAAGAAAAAAACATACATAACCAAGTGCATTAAGCAGCCACTGTGTAGGGGTTGCCACTCACTTTGGACTGGGGATTTTCATTTGTTTGGTTGTGTTTAAGGGGTGTGATAATTTATTTTTACCACAATAGTATATAGTTTTTCCATAGGCTGCCTTCTTTAGGAATGTATAACAAATGTAGTGATTATCCTCTGGCATCCTGAAGTGCCTGGTTGTTTCCATATCACTACTGAAATCTGAAACTAATGAGAGATTTAGGGCAGTTGTTAAGTTACATACATAAACGCAAAATCTCCTACATGAGCTTAGGGGTTTTCTCATGTTTAAGCACCTAGGGTTGATTCAAAGCGACTGATGGAATAACCAGGCTTTATGCATTAGACATGAAAGGCATTTGAACAAATTCCAGTTTGGCATTTAGGTCTGGCTCTTAGCTCACTTCCTTTCAGGAAAATTGGGATTGTGCTTTACCCAGCTCTTCAAGCATTTCCAGATAAGTACCTTTGGAGAAGAGAAATGTGGCTAAAGAATGTCCTTGCTTTTTCTTCTTATTCACAATTTCAGCAACAAACCCAAGCAGCTTTTTATTTTTAACCTCTTCAGAGCCGAATATGTCAGAAAGTTCAGTCATAGCCCAAGGAGTTTCATTTACTTATCTCTAACATTTTGCACTGGCATAGATGTAATCTCATTGGGGTATCCATGGAGAATGACATACAGAGGGAAGTAGCTTCTACTGTTTACTTGTACTATATGTTGGGATAATCTGTGAAGCCCTAGTGGAGTTGTAACTCTGAACATGCTGATCAGAAGCATTAAGGAAATTAACATAAAGCTCTATTAATGGCTTAAGGGAATCTTGACTAAACAAACAAGGCCACACTGAGCAATAAATGTGAGTCTCAGACTGCATGACTTTCCTCATAACTACTCTAATTAATTGCTACAAAAGATTAATTGTATAATACAGCATGGATATCAAAGGGAATGGCTTAGTGATTTAAGTGTTACATGTCTCCCTGGGAGATTCAGGTTCCGTTCTTCATGCAGCTGTTGTCAGCCTTCCAAAATATAATAGCTAAAATGAATTTCTTGTATTTTACTGCTGGAGTTTCTATGGAATAAAGACCTTGGATGTTCTTCCACTAAAGTCAGTGGCAGGTTGCTATTAATTTCATTTGAAGCTCAGAAGCAGGTCCACAAACAAATTCAGCTTGGAAACTGTGATTGCACTTTTTCATAAATTTAAAACCATGTCTTCACCCACAAAATATCCTTGCCAAAATCCTGCTTTCCAGCAGTGGTCCAGCTACACGTGGTGACATGAGCTCCATACAACTACTTTACAAGCTCACAAGTGGGATGTGTAATTAGCTCAAATTGATTGCATTGGTTTCTGAATAAATATGTGTCAGAACCATGATTTACTGTGTTTGGAAGTGTAGCAGAGCAAGATTCTACCTAGGCTATAAAATTTATTGTGAAATATGTTAGAGGAGATGACTGTAATAAACTGCCTTTTGCATGGCCTCTACTTTGGTCACTTGTTAAATTCTGCTCTAGTCCAGAAAAATAGTGAGGTTGAGTTCCTTGGAGGAGTTTGAGTCCAATAAGTGCTTTCTTTTTGGACTGAAGCAAAGGGTGTCCATGACACTTTTTTATATGCTTCTCTGCTGCTGGATATTAACCTGTATGTCGGATTCCAAACCAGAACTTTCAGGTTAGAGGACAGAGCAATCGCCCAAGACCTCAGGCACACAGGACAGGACTCACACCAGGGAACACTATTTGTCTAGTTGTCTGTCTGAGGGGATTGACTTGGCTCCCTTCATGATCCGGAGAGAAAAATAGGCACCGTTCAGGTGAAATTCCTCTGACTTCAAGACTTGGATTTTAGGAGAAGGTAGATGGCACCCATTCTGACTCAGTAACTCTACTTTTGCTTAAAGGTTTCCCAACTGCAATCAATCTGTTGCTTTGAATAGTTGCCAGTATTGCCTTCGGTGGTACAACTGAGCCTGTGGTATCTATATGAATAGTTTTAGTGACAGCAAATATAAGACAAGATGACTTTGATTAGTCCCAGTGAAGAGGGTGAAGCCAAGTCACATGATTTTATATTTGCAAGGCTACACACATAGGAAGTGGGCTGATAGCTCAGCTGATGTGCGATACCCTAACTGTGCATCTGAGCCCAAAGGATCATCAGCCAGGCTTGTTAATCACCTCAGTGAAGAACTGTGAAGCAGAACAATGTCCCTCTACTTGTAGATCTTGGCCAAGGCTGTTCTTATTTGATGGCTGGCCTGACCTTTCCTCTCCAAAAACTTGTGAATGGAATCCAATAAAGATTCTTGGTTTATTTTCACAAGTGTTTCCATTGCTTCCCCCTCACTTAATATTTATCTGCATGAGCCAAGTTGGAGGCTTGTGTTTTAAAGAAAATGAATGGTGAAATAAGACTCTGCATTCAGAACCAGGAGCCTAACTAGGTGACCTGATTTTTAAAAATGTCAATTGCCCAGAAAAGTCTTCCAGCTCTAGAGACCATTAAAAAAAAAATCTTAGCTTTATAAGCATTATTACAATTATTATTTATGGTATGTATTGCAGTAGTATCCTGGCAGCACACAAAGACCCATTGTGTGAGACACTGTACAACGACAGAGATGAAAGTTACACGGATTAAAATCACAACTGCTTGTTCCATGGTGGGAACAAACTCAGAATATGCACACCTCACAGAGCCACCTCCTCTTTGGAAAATATCTGTCAGCTGTTTAGATGTTCTACTTTTTAAGCGAGGCAGTCAACCAGTAGCCTTTGCAGAGCAGAAGAGGAGCCAAGAAGCTCTGTCCTGTGAACCCCATCATTTCCGAGACCCCTCTGGACACTGGTTAGGGACCCTCTCTGCTGCTCTCCATCCCTGGGCATGTCACACTCGCTCAGTATGAGCCCAGCCAGCTCTCTGCATGCAGCACTGATGGCTTTGGCTGAACTGACAAGTCCACTTTATTTGTGTCTGTTTCTTTGCCTTTCACGCCCGATCAAAAATGTTTACATAGGTGCAGTCAGGGGATGAAGGCGAGGGGAGCAGAAGAAGAGAAATCTAATTTTGTTTGGAAACAGTTTCAGAGCTTAATTAGGAAGGAGGGGGGTGGGAAGGGGGACTGAACAGGTGGTGTATTATTCTGCCAGGGATCTTCGAAAGGGAAGGAGTATATATTGTTAGTTTGCTGCAAAATGAAAAATGAGGTCAACAGTACCTGGATACCTAAGATCAGGTGAGCTGCCGAAGTAAGGTCAGTTATACACACATACATACTCAAAAACTCTGCACAGAAAAAAAATTCCATTTTGCCCACAAGGGGACAAATCCCAGCTCCGCATTGGAGATTTGCATGGATTCATATTCATTACATTAGCAGTAGCCACATTTAGCAGCGATTCCCAAAGGAGCAGGAAAATGATGGCCTTGAAGAAAGCTGCCACATTTCAAACTCTCCAGCTGTGCCTTGCCACCATTGCTACATTCCACTGCCAAATGCAGTAATTTATGAATTTGTCTTTTTTATCTGAAAAAATGTTAATTTACAGATTGAAAAGAAGAATAGGAAAGGACTAACATGCCTAGAAAAGGAATGTCTGAGTTTTCTTTTAACTGCTTTATAACTATTTCTCTGATGCTGGAAATGTTATTTGTGTTCATAAGGTCATTATTATTTTGCATTAGATGCTTAAAAGAAAGCAGGGGTGCCAGCAGATAGAGCATTCCAGCTTACAAAAAATCATTCTACAGACACAGTACCCCAGCAAGACTACTACTGAGTTGGAATACATAGAGAATGAATTATGAATAGTAATGATTTTTTGTTTTGCTTATTTAAGTACTGAGTATGTGCCATAAAAGAATAACAGATATTGCAGTTGTTTCAAAAAAACAATTTTATGTTGCATTGGGTGGAACTATGTGCATGTAAATCTGTTCTGGCAGGGCAGACTAGGACCTACACCTCTTTTTATTGAAATTACTACAGTAATGCAAAGTCCTTGTAATTTGTCTGACACCAAAAGGAAAAAAAAAATTATTCTTAATTAAATATCCATCCCTCCTCTGGCATTGTTGCTAAAATTGTCATGAAGAGCTGTCTATGGGGCCACTGAAAGAATTGACTTTTGCAGGCTGAAAAACACATGCATAATAGTCTTGGGGTTTGATTCTGTTTTGCAGTGTTTTGGTTTTCAGTCTAATGGAAACAAATCAGGCTGCATACATTTTTGGATTTTATGGAATATCTTAAGGCAGGAGATTAAAAGCACAGCCTCCAGTAAAAGTTTCTGTACCTTGCGAGGCACCAGCTTGGTAGAGTACAAGAGCAGCTTTGCTAAGGCTTTCTTAGATTGCAGTTTAATATGTAAGTTCAGCCCTATCACTGACATGCAGGATAAACCCTTTCTAATTCAAAGAGTTTTGCTACTGTGGTGTTGAAAAGAATGAAGATCTTGTTCAAGTGAGAGTAGTTCACATCCAGAGATATCTGCCAGCAGATCAAGAGGTAGAGCTGCATTAAAAACCTTTATGTTCTCCTTTGTGAAATCAGGCATTTATAATGTTGACTAATTCTGGTGTCTTCCCCCTGGTGCTCAATGATTCCTAGTTTTATGGGCTACTTAATGAAGCAAAATTCTCAATTAATTTTTAAAATGTCTCTAGCATCTAATACCAGGGGCTATCTTCTCAAAATTATGCCAACCTGGACCAAAGTCTCTTGCTCTGTTGACAAAATGAGGGCAAGACATTGACAGAACAAAATAATCAGCTCAAGACTCCAGGAAGGAACGGTACATTTTCTACCTTGCTGGTGAAAAAGAAACTGGGGGGGAGTGAAAAATTACCTCTTTATGGAGACTCTGCCCATCTTGTTCTGTACAAAGGCAATGCAGATTAACAGCCCGAGGGGAGACAGGAACCTTCCTGTGCTGTCTGTCCCGACACTCATGGCACTGTATGTGAGAGGAGCCAGCATGCTGTCCGGGCTGCATAGCACCTGTGGCTTAGAAACCAAGTGGCATCTATGAGCAAGGTCCTCAAGTGCCTTTGAGAGCAGGCATAAGGTGTTTTGTCATGAGTCAAGGGAAAGGTTGACATTGTGGGCTTAGTCAACACTGAATTCTCTAAATATCTCTAGATATTCCGTAGGTTCCCTGGCCAGTAAGGAGGAGACCACAACAGACGTGGTTTTGTCTCCTACCTCAGCAGGCCTTTGTGATACATCACTGAACCTTCTTGTTGAACATATTTTCCTTTATTTCACTTAAGGGTTTCTTATGTTGACTTTGTGCTATTCCTTTTCTGTGTTCCCATACTGAAAATAACGATCTCCTGGTCTTCCAGGTTTGTTTGCTGCTAGTATTTAGGGACTGTGAATCAAAGTCTACTTTTACTTACAAGCCTTTCATAATGCATTTGACTTTGGTCATGGTATGTAGGATTTACACCCGTGTAAATGAAATCAGTACATGACCCATGACAGGGGCTCCTTAGCGGTCTTCTTTCTAGGCTGTGTAAATTAATTTTTCTTGAGTTTCCTCTCAGGATAGCATAAATTATGAGACAAAAGCCTATAATTCACTTCTGGGTGAGGAGCAGTAACTCCCCCTCTACCACTTTCCTGCCAAAATTATGGGAGAATAGCCAGTGGTCTCAGGTCATATTTGCATGGCATGAATGAGAAACAGACAGAAGAATGTTTGCTCAGGTGGCATGAAAGTCAGGTACCTATTGTTTCCACTGCCTTGCTTCCAATGTAGGAAATGCATTGAAGAGCAAAGAGGCACTGTCTTGTGCCCTCTTGCTTCCTGGTTCCTATTCATCTGAGAAGGAAAGAATATTAATGTCACATAGAAATTGTGTGCTGATGAATTCACAAAATATCATATTGGATACTCCTGGTTGCTGAGATTTCATCATCAAGGCTTCTCTCTGTCTTTTTTTTTTCTTAATTTCCTCTTCTCTGATTCAAGAACTCTCTGTGTAAACATTCAGTATAGCTATCAAGAGGCAGAGGAGCATTTCAAGAGATTTGGCCACTGGATGTCAATGTTTAAAATCATGATAGTATTTCTTTTTGCACTGTGTTCTAAATGTTATGCACTGCACTCCTCCCACACAGATACTGTTGCCTGATGAAAGCCTAAAAAACACAAGGCTCATCATTCCTTTTGGTCTGAGATCATCTTCAGATATTGAGGGTGACTCACTCTGACTGTTCAGCAGCCATTCATCAGCCAGCCCCTCAGAAGACCTGGAGTGGCTCAGGTGTGAAAGACCAGAGCCTGAGAGACAAGAAGCCCTGCAAACCCACTCCCCATTTCTCAGCAGCAATATCACTGCATAGGCTGCTGAATCAGATGGTAGAAGTGAAGAAGCTGTCAGATGAATGTGTTGGCTGACACACTGCAGTCAGACCAACCCAGCTGGCTGAAGATGCTCCTGGCTTCTAGCACAAATCCAGTAACTCCTTGCATTATGTAGGTGAAGAGTACAGCAGCCTGGATTTTTCAGTTGTTTTGGCAACTGCTCAGCTTCATTTCTATTTGTTAATGTATCATCATGCTTTTGAGATATGTTTAACCTTCTTTATTGCTTTCCAAATGTAAAAGTATTATTATAAGCCCACTCATATTTGGTAATAGCTGGAGTTTTTCATGTTGAGATTCAGCCCTTACTCTCTGCTGAACTGTGAGAGTGAGTTACTACCTTGCAAGTGACTCACAGGTATTTATTATTCTGTGTATAAAGGTCAGGTTTTAATGTTCTGCATGATATATGGACATAGCTCGAGATCAGGCAGTCTTGAATGATAGATCTTAAATTATGATCCTGTGGAAGAGGAAAGAAATAAGAAATCACAACTTTTGTGAAACAAGCCTGAAAAAACACTAGCACATATGTGAGCTGGTGGTGGAAACCTGCCAATTTCAAAGGCTGGTATGCTAAGCCATAGTATTTGTGGCTCATGGAGCCCAGCTCAGAGGACTGAGATGAAATTTTTTAAAAGGCAGATTCATTTCTGTGCTTGTTCTGTGCTAAAGTCTCTTGAAGCAGAGATGCAGTGTTAATAGATAGCAGGGTGATAGCAGACCCTAAAAGGAGAATCCCCAAATACCTTTCTGTGTGTCTCTTGACATTCCCACATCTGCAGAGGACATCTAGGTATCCTATGCAACAGAGTTATCCTCAGGCATCTTGCTTCCTTATGCATGTGCATAGCTTTTAGGCACTGCTCTGTTGAGTGTGTCAATAACCTTTGTGGGTCTTCCTGCAAATGCACACCCTGTGATACAGTTTTCAAGAATTCAGATCCTGGGCCCCAGTTCAGAAGGATGTTGATGTGGCAGAAGGGCAGCAGAGGCACTTCTCTGCTTCCTCCCCACAGGGAGGCAGGGCAATGGTGACAAAAGGGGCACAAGAAGTGTGGCTTTCAATGGTAGAGACAGGACTAGAACACAACACATCTCCTTGTGCTCTACCAGGCTGGCAGTCCCTGTGAGCTCTGCCGACAGTGTAATACAAAACAGTCCAGGACACTGTAGGGAGAAAAAAAAAGGTTGAAAACTTGCTCACAGCTGCCTACTTATCTCTCCTCCTGCGCTGTTCTAGGACACAGCTTTGTGCAGCTGAAGATTTGGCCACAAGTCTTTATTTAAAATGTTTTTCACAGGCAGCCTACTCACTCTCAAAAGACTCTAGAAATAAAAGTAAGATATTTTTTTTTTGTGATTTTATATCTGATGAGGAGGAACTGAAATTCTGCTGTTCTCTTCGTCTGTTTTTAATGTTGGTGACAATTAGCTCAAACCTTGCTCAGTAAGTGGCAGTTTTGGGTGTCAGCACCAACACTACCCAGCTTTATTCATAAATTAGACCTTAGAGATGTTGGTTACATATGGCTGTCATGGGTTTGGCTGTCTGGAAGAAAATATGGAATTGGAGGAGAATGTAATCTGTGAGCTGTTTATACTTGCATTTCTCTGTATCTTTGTGTCTTTTACTACCTGAGAATAGGAATTTTATGTGGTTATTTATACCACATATTTACAAAGTGAAGAAGTGCATAATGAAACTAAGATTGGGTTAAAT
This sequence comes from Acropternis orthonyx, assembly GCA_035583155.1. NCBI lineage: Eukaryota > Metazoa > Chordata > Aves > Passeriformes > Rhinocryptidae > Acropternis > Acropternis orthonyx. Next base: position 32,264,488 of record JAWWEU010000081.1, read on the forward strand.
TTTATTGAATTTAGAAGCTGGGACTTCAGTGGGAAACTGAGTGGCAATGATTTTAGTGATTTCAGCTCTTTATGTAGATTTCTGCTACTGCTCTTTGTCCTGTTAGTAGTGATGGGGTTATTCTACGTTCATACAGCCGTGAGGGAGAATAGAATTTCATGCAACTCTGTCTACTGTTGGAAAAGTAAGTTCCTTAGAAAAATAATAATAATATAGTTAAATGTGGGATCAGTGTTTGACTGGAATAGTCCAGTACCTGTTATTCTTATTAATAGAAAAAATCCTACTTACTCTGTCATGCATATGGAAATATGATTTCCTTTTAATCTGGAGAAGGAAATTACAGTAATAAGATTGATTATTTAGACAGGGAAATGTTAGCTGCTTATAGCAAATAGGGGCTTCCTGCCCATTCCACTTTGGATACATTCTACAGATGCAGCCCTTGTTGATTTTAGTCTCAAATATTATTATTTAGATTTGATTTATGGTTATGATATTTCTGAGACAGTAAAAAAATCAGAATGAAGTTCTTAAAAAGTAATTTCTTATTGATTCTTAAGTAAAAAAATAATTTTTGTAAGTAACATGGTAATTAGATACAATGTAGGAATGATCCTTTTCCACTGTTGCCTAAGTTACCTTTTTATAATTATCACTGCTGTATAAGTGAGTTCCGAATCAGTGTCTTCATCTTAATAGTAATTTAATAAGTAACTTAATAAGTAATTTCTTATATCTCTTCACTATCTAGCTGACTTACATTTAATTCTTCATCTGAAGGAGGTGAATAATTTATATTGTTTATTCTGCACCCAGTTTACAAAAAAATTATACTATTTCTCCCCAAATCAGTCTGAGAATTCAAAATGAGAATGTGTTCAAAATAGCCTCAAAATGTCAAAATCAGGCTATATTTGTTGAAAATAAAACATGAGAATTCCTGTGTTGCAGCATTTTCATTTTGCTTTTAAATCAGATTGAATCAGATTTGCTTTTCTGTCTCCACCAAATAGTGTAAATCTTATTTAACATTTCATAAGGGCTGTAGTGTGGATTTTTATGAGTGAGGCTACCATGTCATTATATACTGGGGACATCTAAACCCTTTGATGCCTGTCAGTAGATGGGGAGGTTGCCCAGGAAAGATAATTTAGCAAAGGTATCCAGCCTTCAGAGAGAAGCATGAATATGGGAAACACAAATGACAACTCTGCTCAAGTTGTAGCAATCAGCTGACCCCCATTAATTTCACAGAGTCACAGAATGGCCTGGGTTGGCCGGGACCTTAAAGATCCATCTAGTTCCAACCCTTCTGCAATGGGCAGGGACACCTTCCACTAGACCAAGTTGCTCAGAGTTCCATCCAACCTGGCCTTGTACGCTTCCAGGGAACAACTTCACGGCAAAACCTGTTCCAGTGTCTCACCACCCTCACAGTAGAGAATGTTTTCCTAATATCTAATCTAAACCTATTTTCTTTCAGTTTGATTCCATTCCTCCTTGTCCTGTCATTCACTACATCCTCTTGTAAATAGTCTCTCTCCATTTTTCTTGTAGCCCCCCTTCAGGTAAGGGAAGGCCACACTTAGGGCAGCTTGACGCCTTCTCTTTTAAACAGATCCAAAATATTTTGATTTGAAAAAAACCACAGCCGTGTTATTCCACTGCCCTTGCCAAACTACACAGTTCACTTGCATTTTTCTGTCAAAATGTTGAAATGTTAAAAAAATGTTTGGACATAATTGATATCTTCTCCCAGATTCCAAGTGAACAGATAAAACTCATTCACTTCCAATAACAATTTTATGGCTCTGATCTAATTGTCCTGGTTAAAAAATTGTAATCCTTACAGCTGCACTGACAGCTGTATTTAATGCACAAAAGTTAGTGAACACCTGTGCTCTGCCTAGATTTGTGAGAGGTCAGAAAGCCCCAAGCAGCCAAGATTTCTGTGCTTGTGAGTGGTGTCACACAGCACAGCCATACGCAGCTGACTTTGTTGGAGCCAGCCTGGCTGGTGGCTATAAAGTCTTGGGTCAATGTTGCACTGTATGCAACCTGAGCAGATCTCACACCAGAGAAGGTCTTTACTTGGCACAGGGCATTGAGGGATGGGAAATGTCCTTCTGCCTCCACTGCCAAACCTAGCGCAGTTGCAGAACCTGCCTCATTATTTATTCATTGGCATCAAAACTGTTTCTTTGCAGTGTGACATGCACAATGGAGACAGCCCTGAAAGTAAATAGCTTTCTGCACTTGCTAGTATACCTAGGCAACATCGTTAGATCATGTTTATAGAATTTGTTCATTGCAATCTATTATGCAAAACAGAGAAATGTTTGGGTCAAAGGGATATAAAGGGGTTTGGAAAATACATTGTCTCCTCATTTTTTGCATAAAGAGAAAATTATTTTAAAAATACCAAACACTAAATATTTCAAAATTAATGACAATTTTTTTATATATTAGCCAAGCTTTCACAAACCTTTTTTAGTTTTGTGTGTCTCAGGTTTTAAGGACTGTTGCATTAACTCAGGAATGAAATCCCAAGCCTTAGCTGTGCTCTCATTTTATTAGTGTGATAGAGTGATAATCTCACAAGGATCCTAGTAAGTACATGATAAAAAAAAGAAACAGCTAAATAGGGATGTGAAAATGTTCTAGCCCAGTGCTATTACATAGGTCTTATACTTTTTTTCTGGCTGTTCCGTAATAGGATATTTGCAAATTCTTCTCTCAGCAGGTTTTGAACGTGAACTTGCATTACTATTCTTACAAAATAATAAACAGCTTTGGGCTATAAAATCTCTCAAATTGTTTTCCACAGAAGGGATTTGCATGCTGACTCATTCCTACTATATTTATAACCTATCGCCAAACCACTGCAACTGCAGGATTTCTAATAAAGCTATGGAAATTACATGCATTGCAATGGGAGTTGAATACATTTACATTTGTAGTATTTTACCATTTCAAAATTTATGGCAGATTACCTTTTTTGTGCATGTCTGACTTTAATGGTTATTTTTTATAGCAGAAAATAGTAGTTTATGGTGGTATTCCCAGTAGAAGGTTTTTATGAATCCACCATATGGAGTATTACATAAAACTAAACTCGTATCAGCAGTGATTTTATGTATAGTAAGACAGGGAACATCACCAAGAATTAGTGATTACAGAAAATGTTCAAAAACTTGAAATTTTCTGAATGTGAGTTTGTTTGGATTTGGGGTTTTTTTGTTGTTGTTGTTTTGTTTGTTTTGTTTGTTTTTTAATTTGGCTGGTTGGGTTTTTTCAAATATTTTTTAACTTCTATGAATAGCTATCCAAATCCCTGCTTTTTCATGCAGGAAAAATCTTCATTGTCTGCAGCAAATCCTGGGCAACTCAAGCAAATAACATTTACTGCAGCTGACCATCTCTCCTTCCCACCTCCCTTTAAGGTAACCTTCATGGAGTTGTGGTGTTTGGCATACGAGGGATGTGGTGATTTACATCAGAGAAGACTAAGGAAATCTGTAAAGTCTTTCCATTTTTCCAAACATCCCTGCCAGTTTATGTATTTCAATCACAGCCACTTTCTTCAATACTGGTGATAGAAAATAGTGTTTTTCCTGTGCCTTCCTACAAAAGGAAGAAGCAAACTTCTGCTAGCAAAAGCTGCAGCCAGGAAAAGTATCATAATTCTGTAGGAGAACATGAAGATGAGCAAGGCTATTCTCTTGGAAATATGTGTTTGCGTAAGTATTGGTATCAGGAGACTCTACACAGCTTTCTCAAAGAGGACTTCATGGATTTGGGAATCATTCAGCCAGCAAAAAGAAATGTGCCATGAAAAGTAGGTAACCAGTCACACCAAGAGAGCAGCAGATGGTGCATCCATGAAACAATTGTCACGGCCAGGAGCCTGGTGTGTTCTGCAGGCTGAAATGTGTCTGCCTCATTAATGGAGCACTTGGCCAGGGAATGTCTATGGAAATCTATATATGTTTGCAAATACAAGCTGTGAGGTTTATATTTGAGATGTAAGGAAGAAGATGGAAAAGGGATGGGAAGAGAGTCAACTGTAGGTATCTAATCCTGCTTCTTTTACTGGTCCCAATCCTGGCAGAAACTCCTGGGCAGCACAAAGCAGGTTTTGACCCCAAGGCACAGTGCACTGGGGATGGTGACTCACATAACCACTGCTTTTCTACACTTTTCCAATCCCTGCATGGCAACTCACTCGTTACATCAAATTGGTTTAGGAATGAGGGCATAATGCCAGCTCTGCTCACTGTGGGGAATTCATACATAAATGGAACTGTGCATTTTCTGGCAGTGAGAATAGGCCAAATCTTAAAGAATAGTCCAGCCCTTAGGACTAAATAACCGAATCTGTAGAACAGCACCAAAAGCTACCATATGGGTATGCTTTATAGCTTTAGGGTAATTTGTGTTATCATTTCAGATTTTCATGTTCTTGCTCATTTTCCTGCAGAAATCCTTCATTTAGAGCCTTGAATTCAGAGTGACACGTCTATTGACATATCCTGGGTAGCTGTCAGCATCTGAAACATTTAAAGATCAAATAGGGCCATTTTATAATCTTGTCTGGCTTTTTTTAGAAGCCTGGTGCCTTTGTAGTTCAGAAATCTTGCTGTTTATACCTGTGGAGAGGATGTCATGTGAGAGAGCTCACTCCGCCCTTTGCTCCGGGAGAAATCCTCAGCTGGCTTATGGGCTCATAAACCCAGGAGTGTGTGCTACCATCACTGCTCTCACCAGCTAAAAAGCTGCCTCTTGGCCTCTCTACTGATTTGTATCACACTCTCTTTGCTTTTTCATTAGCTGATGTATTATAATCTTACAGCTATCTTCTCTCTATCTAAATTGCACACTAATACTGTACATTATTCATTAAATGAGCCTACAAATGCCTTTTTAATACTGTATGGGTTGATCAGTCTTCTCAGTTAATGCGCAGCACCTCCAGTGAGCTTTAAAACCTACTGAGGCAGCTTTTACCAGATCTTACTGGGAAAGAAAAAACTGCATGAGAGGCCGTGCTCACATGCGTGCTGAGGTATGTGTTTTGGCAGTGGGGAATTAGTAATGATTTCACTTACTATGCTAAAAAGCTCCCTGTGTTCACAGATTTTCATTTTGATAATCACAATCGCTGATCCTACTCTTTGAAACTAAAACCATTCACGGGAGATGGTTGTTACGTACTCCAGTGGCAAGGCTGCACTGTAACAGTTGAACGGGTTTAACAACTAATTTGGCTTTTTGTTTGACTTTTTTGGAGGAGAGGTTTCAATGCTTTTCTTAACTTTTTTTTTTGTCTTTTAAGAAATTTTAAACACAGTAATAACTATATTACCCGAGTCTGACATTTGATAGCAAAAATAATAGTATTTTGTCTTTTTCAAGTCATTCTTTGCATTACATAAACAGCATTCAGGAATTACTCTAGTTTCTATCTCAGCTAGTTAATTATTGTAATGTTCCTTTTGCTTTCATTTCTTAAATTTAAATTCTTCTCTATTGCCCTTCATGAGCCAATCAACATACAAGTATTGTCCCTTTTATAGCACAGTAGGAAAAACATATTTGTGGTTTTGGGTAGGTGTCATGTATATCTAGTTTCATAGTATTACAGAAAATTGGGCTGAAAGAACCTGGAGAGATCAGCTAAATCTACCTTGTTCTATTTTAAAAAGGGAGGCAAAAATGAGGTTGTATATACACATATTTCCTGAAATACAAACTTTACCTCAGACCTGTTTGCACAAATATTTGCGTGGAAAAAAAAAAAAAAAAGACATTGCACAAATAAAAACAGAGCTCTAATCCAAAGGGAGAGGTCTTGTGAGGGTATTTGTGCTTTTTGGGTGCACTTCTCCTGAGGGGCTTTGCCACAGGTGCATAGCCAAAATCAACCCAAAACATTTACCCTCCTTTATCATTATTCAGATGGACATCTGCATTACCACCAAAAAAAACCCCCAAACCTCTATGCAAATTGGGTCAATATGGGTACATTTAGTCCGTACAAAGCTTTGAAAGGCAAATAAGTGGTTTCAATTCTTAAATGGTAACTGCGCTGAGAAGTGGCAGCTGCCCAGTGACTGGTGTATGAGCCTCTTGGTGCTCCTCTTTGGGATGCTGGACACAGCTTTGTGGTGTTTAGAAAAACAGTGGTGAAATGAACAGTGAGAAAAAGAAGCCTCAAGACAGAGCAACTAGACCTGAATTAAGTGAGAAGGTAGCAGCTAGACTGGAGAGATTGGGGAAGGCACAGCAGCAGGAAAAATATTGAGAAGGTGGTTAATTGCTGCCCCTACTCCTGGGTGATGGGCAGCTCCAGAATCCATGTAAGTCTTAAAAGATGGAAAATTTTACTTATATCTCAGTAAAGCAGCTTCTCCCACGGAATCAAACATTTAGCTCCTTGTCAGATCCTTTGAGACATACATTAGCAATGAAAAAGTAATATTGCCACTGTAGTCCCTGATGATTCAGCAAGGAGCAAAACATGATAGCCTTTCTAACAACGCTGTTATTCAGATATATCACTCAGCTTCTGCACTCCAACTGCTCACTGGTTCAGAGTGTTAATGCTCTGCATATTGTGCTTAATAGAATTTTAAATTATTTTGATTAAAGTGTCAAGGGATGAGGATTTAAGATTGATCAAAACTACTTGCTTGTGCTGTGGCAGTTGTTAACCAGCCACTTCCAGAACATTTTTACACAGGCTTAAGTTATGTAACATTCAGACATGAGAAATATGAGGAAATGTTTCTCCTAAGTTTGTACTGGGGGACTGAGAGGGCAAGGTGTATACTAAGAGGATATATATTTCATAAACAGTGAATAACTTGGGGTCCCAGTCCTTCTTTAATGGAACTTGATCAGATCTTTACCATTGGCTTCTATTCAATGACAATTCAACCATGGATGCGCAACAACACAAGGCCAGTACAGAATGGCTTCACTATTTTGAGCAGACATGGTAAGAATTAAAATATGATAAGGGAGGAAATAAATAATGGAGGTTTGTCTGACTATGAAGTCAGGTATCTGGAAGTAGAGTCAGTCAGAACTAAGTCCTTGCTTTGAAGCTCACCTAGTTGGTGGGGGCAGAGATCTTAAGTGATTGTTGTTTAATCATGGTGATGAGGAAAGAGTAGGATGTTCCCATCATGCATAGCTTTCAGCTAAAGAAACGTATTTTGGCAAGCATGTAACTTTTAGTATGCAAATAAACTCACTGAAGCTAATGTAAGGAGAACATTCACAATTCTTAAATAAAGTGTGTGTGCCTCAGTCACCCTCTGAGCGGAATCTTAGAGTACATGGTGCCAAAATCATTGTCTCAGCTAGTTTGTTTGTTAATATTTTGACCTCATCAAAGTGCAGTGGCCTGGACTGCACTAGCAATGCCATGAAACCATGATCTATTCCAGGCCTCTCCAAGGTGATGCAGTGTTCTTGTCTAGTTTACTTCTAAAATAAAAAAAACCCTCTCTATACAGCTCTTGCTATGGCATTTCATTAAAAGATAACTGCTGAAAATCTCAATAGAATTTGCATACATATCTGTAAATGACCATATGGCACTTTATGGTGGAATATCCTGGGCCAGACTGGTTGGTATGCTCTAGTTGCCCATGTTCCTTTAACAGTGCAAAGCAGCCATAAACTCACCTTAAGTGGCTGCTTAAGTCAGGTTTACAGCCACCCTGAGTGACTGTGCTGCTGAAACCACCTCTTGCACTACATAGCACTTTGTTTAAAATGATATTGTTGAAATGACAAGCTTGGTGGGAAATAGCATTGTCTTCTACTTGGTGTAACCTAAAGTGTAGTAGTACTTGAAGATACTACTGACTAGTTATTTTGATAGAAGCAAATGTTTTTATTGCTGTCCTGTTCAGCAATTAAGTGTGAACTATAATAATAGTCAAAGACCATTTAGCTGAAAAGCTTTAGTGGTGGACTTGGCAGTGCTAGGTTAAAGGTTGGACTTGATCTTAAAGGTCTTTTCCAATCTAAAGAATTGTATGATTCTATGATTCTGTGAAAATTTCATTCATTTACCTCAGTAATAAGCAGACTATTTATTGTTCACTAAGTAAATCTTAGATTAAAATCAGAAAAATAGCTGATGTCATGAAAATTGTTTAATAGCTTAAACTAAGGAATATAGAAGATTTAGAAGCTGAAAATAAAAATGTATGGTAAAAGTCCATCTTGATAGCTCTAGACCTGTGTGAGTTGGCAAAGTTACATCCGTGGTCAGTTGCACAACACGGAGAGAACAGGGAAAGAGCATTTTAAATACAGCTGTGTTTTCCTATAGTCCCTTTCACAATAGTTCTTCAAAGCATTCTTTCAGAGAAACCATAAATATGAGTATTTCATATTAATCAATTAAAAAATATACCTAAGTATTGTTGCATGAGACAAAATCTCTGCTTATGCACCCCCTCTCTAGTCATTGAACACGTTGCTGGTCTGAAGACATCTGATGTATTAGTTGCATCCTGTTTCCAGTGGGGACATCCAGAACTGCAGTCATTTAACAAACGAATGAATATACCAAAGCATTAAAACATATTAAATACTCATGCATTTAACTGCAGGTATATGACTAATCTGTTTGACTCCAGAGGCAGCAAGGCATACATCTTCAACAGGTACTTAAGAACTTTGCTGAATGGAGATCATAGAACATTAGTTCCTTTACTGGAGTGTAGTATAGTATAATTGTCACAGGGATTATGATGCAGGGAGCAGGAGAGCGGAGCTGGAGTCACACTGCCTACTTTGTGCACTCCCACTGCATTCACCATATAGCAGCATGTCCTCCATGAACTGTTTGGTCCACCTGATAGACAGGCTAAGTTGGCATTGTTGCTACTGCCAGATCAATGCATACCTGGTGGCTGCTGCTTCTGAGTGGACTAAAATACCTTGTAAAACAGGACAGATAAACGCATATTAGGCTGAATCAATTGAAGGCATTGCCCATCATTCATGGCCCTTGGATCCTGGCACAACTAGGGAGCTAATGCTGCAAAGGCAGAGAAAAGTTAGTTTTCTAGAGAAAAGTTACATCATAATTTACACAGTAATCTTTACATGGTGAGGAAAAGAATTTTTCATAGAGACAAAAGGGAAGGACCTGGATCTCATTCTGAAACTTTCCATTCTTTATACTCCTGTCTTCATTTAAATGAAATAGGGGGACACCTTTGCAGCCAACAAAATTAGCTAAAAGGTACTCACATAAAGATAGAGATTTCATTGAAATAAAATCCATATATTATCTCATAGGAACAGTTGTCCTGAGTTAATTTCCAGGTTAATAGGCTGGTATTGCCATTTTAAAATAAAGCAATTAATAGTAATATTCTTATACTGATAAGAAAGATCATACTGCATTGGATTGTCAGGTTATTTTGTTCAATGTTCTTTGTCCAAGAGCATTTGGTACAAATTACTTTAGGCAAGGTGGAAGAAGTCTGCCTAGAGAAAAAAAAAAAACCTTTCTGAAGTAAATGGTAGATTTTTTTAATTAAATTTTGAAGTAATGAACTCTACTCCTTAACTTGTGAGATGTGTGAAAAGTATTTTCTGTCTGTACTTTTAACAGTGTTTCTGAACTGAAAAGCCGAGGTAAAATGAGATATTAATTATACATTGGATGTGTTTTCCTGTAGATGTTGAATGGTCTCCATGGAGCATGTGTAATATGTTAAGGTTTCTGTGGAACTCACAGAATATTCCCAGTTCTTTACTGCAAGAAGATCTGTACCATATATGCAAAAATCTGATCTAGGAGAAATAGTATAATTTCTCCCAGGGAATTACCATAATCTGTGAGCTAGAAAACATGATTTTCCCCTTATAAAATGGCATGACTGTAACATACTTTGTGCTCCAATTAGACACTGTCTTTTTTAGGTTATCATCATGTCAGCCTGCACTTGTGAAAGCAATTTTGATAGATCTGAGGCAAATTTAAAAGCAAAGGAGACATCTCGCCTTAGAATTTAAGTGGAGACATTAATTTGGCAGAGGGGATATTTTTTATCTGTTTGAAGAAGAGAAAGTGCTAAGCAAATCCCCCTATTCATGCTACTTTGGTGGATAAACACCTGTGTATTTTACAGCAGCAAAACAACTGTACTCAGCTACTTTGAGGGACTTACTAGACTAGAGCAATGCAAAGTTTCTGACTTGACGTTGTTTCTGTCTAATGAAATCTCCAAGCTTGCTGTTTCTCTAAGGTGACTGATCTAAGTCAGAAGAGCTTTTAATTGTCAGTATCCTGGAAAAGTTTCACTGAACAGGGTGAGTTGATTTCAACTGCATTTGCTCATCAGTCATGGGCCAAGCAGGGAATCCTGACCTGGGAACATACCTCATAGTGATGAGATCCTGATGTTTCTTTGTCTTTATGGATCTACAGCACAGATTTGCAGTACAGCAAGAGGGAGTAATTCCTGACATTCCTATTCACAGGCCTCCAGACAGTCTTTGGATTTATGGGACCCATTGCTTTAACATCTCCCATGTCAGTAAACCTTTTCATCCCTGAGAAAACACCTGTGTCTTATGCTTAATCCTTAAGACCTGTGAAAGTTTTGACACGTGCCTAAATAATGCATTCCTTTGAAAGGTTAAAAAATGACCTTGCATGCAGCCTTCCCAGTCATTGGCATGTATTCACCAAGTGGGGCAACATAAATAAGAAAGTGGCAAAGGTCTCTGTTGATTTCAGTCATTCTAGGATATGGAATTCTTGATAAAATTAATCCTTTGGGTTTTGATTCAAAGACTCAGATGCAAAATGCACCTCTCTTTAGAGAATTTTGGGTCCAGCTCATGCCAAGCAAAATTAATTGAAAAGCCAGACTAAGCACTGCTGATTTAAAGCACATGCTACGTTGCTCAGTGGTACAGGGGAGGGACATAAGGGAGTGGACTGCCTAGTCCCAGTGAAGTGTTTGAAGTGCACAGGGTACGTTGGAGTTGTGCTGTACACAAGTGGCATTCCTTCATTCCCAAAGGCCAGCTTAAGACCTGTGCTCTTCTTAGCTCTCACATCAAACTTGCTCTGACAGTGTAGGTTTGTCTTCAGACAGGGTTTTGCCAGAGGGATGTGATTGTGCCGAGAAGAATGTAAACTGTCTTGTGCTCCGCACAGAGCCACAAGAGCACATGAGAAGCAAAAAGGAGTACTTCTTGCTGTCAGCAAGTGACACTTTGCCTTTCAGACTGAAGTTTTTAATTAAAATGGGCATTTCTGGACCGAATATTGGCAGCCACAGGACTGCTGAAATGTGACATCATTTATGACTCCAGCAGTAAGGAGTTCACTGTCCATGATCGTAAAACAGATTCCAGTCTTGATTTGATATCGATTTAACAGTCAGCACAAGTTTGCCCTTTAAGATTAAACAAAATATGTCAGACCAAAGGATTAACAGTATTCTTCTTCTGGGTTTCTCCATGGATATTACCTCCAATTCTTCCAAGCAGAGAGCAGACTTCAGACCTCTGTCCTGTAACACTGCTTTTCTGGAGCAGCACTTCCTGCTATCCTGCACCGCCTTGTACAGTGTAATCGCCTCACCAGTCTTTTGCCCCTAACACAGACTAAGGCCATTTCTGCTAGAAATCTTCTGTTACAGTAATTGCCAAAGACTGTGAAATTCAGTCTGCATTTCTTTCTGCAGACACTGCTAATTTCTAGTGCTGTGCTCAACCCTTCCTCCCCAGCCATCCCTGTTCTAGTGGCTTTAGTCTATTCTTGCAAGTCTCATTTATTTTCTTGCTTCTTTTTGACATGGGCGATACAACATATGACCTCTGATTTGTCTGTCTCCTGCCCCCATATTTCTGATACTCATTAAGGAGATGTTCACTTTTCCAGCTCTGCTTTGCCCCTCAGTGAGCTACACTCAGAGACTGACATCAATGTCTCTTTTAATGGAAGTTTCTTATTCCCATATCTGAATTAAATCTCCAGTATGTTTCTTCCTGACTTTAACTGTAATTCTCCTACCACCTTTTGTTCCTTTGTTTAAAAAAGTGACCAAAACCATGCAATAACTTTTGGATTCTGAGACATCAGGAAGGACCTGGTCTTTTCAGTAAAACAGTCAATCCCATGAGAACTCCAGAATTACACTTTAGACAGCTCTCCTGAAATCAAGTGAGGTCAGTTTTGATAACTTCCTGCCACTGTAGCTAAAATATGCTGATAGCAGTATATAAAATTTTTCTCTCACTATCACCTCCAAGCCTAAATCCTTACTTAGCAATAAAGATAGGGGCAACACTGTGATCTAACACAGAGCTTGAATATTCCCTCTCTGGACTTTTCTCTGAGAGGTTAATTTGGAAAAGCTGAAGAAGCAAGGATTATTTCTTTCAATTGTAAGGATGTGGCAGGTGAGAAAATTTGTATTCATACTGTATTGTGCAGCTGTTGGGATGGGAAGACTCCTGGGATATGTGATACATTTTGAATGTTTTTTATTTTAGTTTTTTGTTAAATATCAGGGCTGCTGAAAAAACAAGATAATATTATCATACACCTATAATATAAACAGAAGTAAACAGATGCATTAGCAACCTGCTTGTCTATGTAAACATATCTTTCCCTTGCATATGTCCATCCTTGCTACATTTCCTTTTTTTTTTACCACAGTGAACTAGGATTAATTTGATCAGATATTTTAAATCCAGGCTTGGTCAATAATGCTGGTTTTCTGAACACAAGAAGTAGTTGTCTCTGGGTCAGCATGCAGAAGCTTATGGATGAGAAATGTGTAAACTGCACTTTGGTCCTCTGCTTATTCTCCTTATGAAGTCAAAGGTGGAAGCAGCTGTTTCATGATATTTTCCTGCCACACGTGTAACAGATCTTGGAAGTGAAGTAAATAAAAGCTTTGTGAAAATTGGTTGCTTTTTACTGGTCATGGTGGAAAATATGGAAATGGCAAAGAAACAATACGATCAGAGACAGACAGGAACTGTTAGTTTGTAAAATTATTTCTAGATTAATTCCTCCTGCTGTTGATACTCCTTGTTGTTGATTGCAGTACAGGGGTTTCAACCACAGTGGTCAGTTGTGTTTGCTACCTGTGGCTTAAGACCTTTGTCTCCTTACTGCTTTTGGTGGCATTTTCTCATGCACTTGTTCGTGTCACTTGATTATGTCCAGCGCACAGTCACTGCTATTGAAGCGGAGTGTCAAGAAAGGCACATTTCACTCACAAATTTCCACCCAGACAGGGTTTAAATCCAGCTAGATGAATCAGGCTTGTTTTTATATCCTGGTGCCCCGAAGTGATACCTAACCCCCACTCCCTGCAAGAAAACCAGGCACCATTTGATTCTTCCACATCAACTACATACTTCTCAACTGTTGAATAAGTTTAATTTTGTCCTGTGATTACCCAAAAGTAATCTACCCAAAAGCACTGATATTCCCATCATCTTGGATGATGACAGCCCATGATTTACATGCAGCAATGTGGTTCTGAAGGATCTCAGAACCAGCTGAAAATAAAGGTTTAATGATTGAATTGTATATCCTCTCTCTGTGATAGAAAATAAGACAACTGACTTGGCTATCAGACAGATTACATAAACCCAAGTTAAGTGGTAGAATAAAAATGAGTGATATTCCTTCTTGACTTAAATACACCACTAAGTAGTATGCCCTTGAATTCAGCATAAAGCAATTTCCTCCGCTTTGGTAACAGCTAGGGGGCATTCCAAATGCAAATACAGTCAGCTTTGCATTTTTAATATTTCTTATATACATAATTCACTGCCTCGGTTTAGAAATGTTATTGCTACCTCTTCTGTGCATTTAAATTATTTTGCACCTCTGAACTTTCATATTAACTTTTATGTCAGCTCTTCAAGTGTATTTTGTACAGCCAAATTCGTGCTCATGGCTCTGGAAATTCACAGATTGCACAAATACAAATCCAGGCTAACCTGTGTCATTTTGCTGGGGTGTGGGGGGTTTCACTAACTGCACACATGGTTATACTAAAGCCTGGAAAATCAGTAGGTAGCAAATGGGAGCAAACAAAGAGCAATCAGTATTAGAATATCACATTTGTGTGAGGTCCACTCTGCATATATAACCACGAGCATAATGAAGATTCTAGCTGGTCAATAAGAAACAATGTTTTTTTAAAGCAGCTTTCAAAAGAACAGAAATTACAGATGGAAGATGTACGCAATGGAAGGAATACCATCCCTTGCTAATGTGGAATTAATTAATACTTTCCATAAAGCCAGGAAGCACGAGATGATTCTGAGAGAGATTTACTTGACTGCATGTTTCAGAAGAGAGGAGTGGTCGTGGCCATCTTCTGTGGCTGTGAATGTGCCTGAGAAATTTTTCACTGCAGAGGAAGGGGGGTGAAGATTTACAGCATCTTTCTTGGCTCATCAGACTTGCTGATTTACAGGCTGACATCGTCAACTGCTTGATACCACAGATCTCAGAGACATGACTGAGTGATGGCTTTGCTCATCTCTGCTCCAGCTGTTTGTTAGGGCAGAGACCTGTAGGTATCTTACTGCACACAGGAAATGGTACTAGAAAACATCCTCTCTATTGGTCCCACCCTTTTTGCAGCCTATCAGAGCAGGCAGGTGGAGATCCAGTTGTGTTCTTTCTGTGGGAAGAAACACCTTTCCTGTATGACAATATGAAATGGAGAGTGAACAGGGTCATCTCACCTCCTGCTCCACCTCCTCAGTACCAGACCAGTGTGGTCACACAGGAAAATATACGGCAACCTGTACCAAGTGTTTCCCTGGGTGCCCCTCCTCAGCGTGGCAAACCTGAACCTGGACTGAGTCAACTACAGTGTTTTGAGTGCTGACAACTGTACAGTCAGCATGACTGGTACTTAGATTATAAATTGTGCTTTCTAACTAGAACAGACTATAAACAAAGATATGGCCAAATTCTCTCTTGGTTTGATTCTACTGACTCTCAAAGCAGCTGAAAATCAAGACTGCTGCCTCCTTCATTGCAATTGATAATAGATGTCCTACCTCTGACTCTAATTTGCCATCAGTTTATGCCAATGCAAGCCGAATGGGATGATGGAAAATCCATTCCCAGCATACAGATTTCATGTGGTTTACACAAGCTGCTGTAGCTCTGCAAAGGCAATGCAGAGGCCATAATAGGCATGACAGTCACAGGGATGCTGGCAAAAGCCTGAAAGTGTTTCCTGGCTGCAGGTGAATGTCATGTACTGAAGCTGGTGACTGCTATTACTGAAAAGGGATTGCCTCTGGGCTGGTTGTGCCCTGGCGGTCAGCAGCTTAGAGCCCAGTCCTGCATCTTTTCCACTAAATGGGTGGTGGTGTCAGTCTTCAGTTTGATTTCTGTCCTCTCATCTGAAATAATTGCTACTGATGAAGTTATAGTGGGAAACAAAATGAGTTCAGGGTTTACACTCATGTTACTGGTGGCATTCTGAGAGAGAAAAAACTGACTTGCAGACAGAACAGCCATGAGAAGACACTAAGATGGTAAGACCAGGGCTCTGCAAAGCTGGTTTCGCTGAGAGCAGGACTTGGGACATGTATGAAAATGCATTGCATGTCATCAGTGCACAAGGCTCCGAGCAGTGCCCACTGCACTAAATGGGGAACCACAACTGGAGCAATGCAAACAGTGCAGGGTGCAGTCAGGGGTCCATGTGAGAAGCATCTGGGGCTGTCCATGTTCCCATCCCTCTGCAGTGAATTACTATGCTTGAAGCAGGGTGCTGTCACTGGCCCTGCAACCACTCCAGGTCCATTTCCAGGTAAATGAAGTATGTTCATTTTGATTGCCCCAAGGACCCCTGTGACTACGCCTGCAGCTATTCACATTCGATGCAATAGGTAGGGCAGCTAACTTAGTAATTGCAGCAGCTGTTCTGCAAACGAAATCCTCACTTGAGCCTAATGTTTCGTTTTGCTGGACAAACCAAATGAAGAATTGAATTTGGATTGAATCAGAGGTTACTATTATTACTTTAAATGGCAAAACAAATATTCTCCTTCAACCTCTGCCCTAATAGAACAGATTCATTTAATGCAAAATGTCCAACATTAGATACAAAAAGAACAAGTCAACAAAATTGAAGAAGTTCATTTTGTGGCCCTTGTAAGAGAAAGCCTTGGGCTAAATTCATGATGACTACCCAGAAGCCTAGTTGTTAGAATACTCACGTAAAATGGGGAACCTGCATTCAAATCTGCTTCTCTCCCTGAAGGCAGTCATAGTTCCCTGTTCTAAAGGAGAGCCTTCAGTATCTGCAGATCTGTAAGGCATGGAGATAAAAGATTATGTGCCATTTGGAGTGGGCTGGGGGTGGATGCGACCCATGTCTTTAGTTAATGCTACTCTCTTTGAATAAATTGTTGAAAGCAATCCATGTCTTCCACCTGCAGGTGACTATGTTATCTGTCAATCCAGAGAGTTGTTTGCTACTATATTTGGAGAGACATCTTGTAGTACATGCACTGGTTAAGAACAAAATTGCTCAGATGAAGATTCATCCAAAAACCTGGACACAATGCTGAGCTTCCTGGTTGGAGGTGGTTAAAATACTTCACTCAGCTTTGCAAGAATTTTGAGGATAAATTATTAGTGTGAACAATACTCAAGGCAAATTTTGCTATTTAGTAAGTTCTTTTGTAAAGTGGCTTGTAAAAGCACGTGTCATATTGTACTAACAGCCACTGTGTTGAGTCACAGAAAAGCTTGTATTTGTGCAGCTGTTAAGTCCCCTTCTGCCCATGTCTCCTCATTTCCCTCTGCTCTAGAAAAAGTTGAAATTCTTCAGAGTGACCTTCTCAGGCACCATCTCCCTTCTTATTTATTTGTCAGTTCTGCTGTCTTTCATTAAATTAAAGGGGTTTTTTTAATGAAGCACTGTGGGTAGGGAGAAATAACTTTTACCTTTTGTTCTAATTGATGAATGATGTGTTAGCTAATCAGAAAGCTTTCCTATAGCCACCATTAAAGAAACAGATGTATGTGGCTTGGGAGAGATTTGTTGAACAGCTTCAACCTTTTTAACTGCAGAGGATAAATGGGTGGTGACATCATTATACCTTGACAAATAGAAATCATATCATTCTCTTTTTTTCATTACTGATGGTTGATTTATTTCTGTGGTTTTCATTTTCATGAGATCCATTCATTGTCTCTAAAGTTAAAACCTTTAAAAGTTGCAACACATGACTAAAGTGGTTATAATAATTTGCACATGATCTTCAGCATGTTGTCTTCTGAGGTTTTCTCCTGAAAGTTACTTTTAATAGAACAGTACTAAAATGTGCAGTATGATAAAAGGAAATATATGAAATTCACACTTGTGTTAATTTTTCAGCTAGCCACAAAAATAGCACATAAGGAGTCAGAGAACACTTCATGTGTTTATAAAGCATCTCCATTCGTTGCTGGAGGATTTTATTTTTGCAGTGCACTTGAAGTCTTAGAAGAGAAACAATTGTGCTGCACAGCAGTTCTGTGCCATAATGAAAAAGAAAATGTTCCCCTCTCAGCCATCTCTCCACAATATATTTAGAGCTCTTACCTTGTTGACTGCATTTTTCATATAGTCACTGAGACAGATCAGAATTTCCCTGAAAATTTCAGTTATTACTGAAGATTGAATTTTTTCCACTTTTACTGCAGCTTACAAATCAGAAGCTAAAAATAAAGTGTGCATCTGTTTGGATAATCTATTTCCCCAGAACAGACTAAAATGACAGAATAAATCTTGGATGTTCTTGGAAGAGCTTTGAATGAATTACAAGAAGAGATGAAAACAACGTGAGTTTTACTTGGCTGGAACCTCAATGAGGGGAATAAGCTGATGCTGCGTCAGGGCAAAGTTTGCAAGATAAAATAAGGGTCACTAGCATTACTACAGAAGTATAAACAGAAGATTAAAGGTGACATTTCTGCCAGAAGGCTTTTATGTACAGTGGGGATAAAAGAGATCAAGGTTAGTTAGAAAAGAAAGTCAGGAAGACAAAACTCATACAGAAGACCTCATGGGTGCGAGCAGGGTTTCCCTGTCCATGGCCCCAGCTTGAAAAGCAAGGGTTGATTAAATGCTCGTCCTTGTACCCTGGAGTAGGGGCGAGCAAGACATGGATAAGAAATGCTGGCAAGTTCTCTGCTTCTTCTGATTCCCGGCAGGAGCTTTTAGGCTGAAACTTTACTGTATGAGAAAACCTTAAAAAAAAAAAAAAAGGGGAGGAACCCTGAACATGTGAGCTGATCCTCAGAAAAGTTGATGAGCTAATTCCATCAGGCAATGAATTTTGAATGCATACATGGTCCAGGAAAAAGCTGGTGGCTGCCTCTGCTAGTGATGCCATCAGCATCACTGCTGCTCCTGCCAGGAGATGTAACAGGAAAATTACAGAACAGTACTCCTTTTCAGGGGATTCTTTACTGAAGTTTAATGTAGATAAGTATCAATGTATGGTTTCAGGAGTCAAATCTTAGTGTTCCCCTTGCTTTCAGCCAGCCTTTAAAATGGTAAATTATCCTAAGTGCAAGAAAAGGAATGAAAATGCAATTTAATGTAAATACAGAAAGTTTAAGTGCTGTCACTAAACTACAACTAAACCCACTTTGGAGAAAGCTGTCTTTAGCTTCACAAGAAGCAATGCATTTGTTACAGGAACAGCAGTGAAAAAATTAGTGGTGTTTTTACAGGAGAACTGGGAGCAGATGATTATTCAAGTCCCTTCTGGCCCTAAAATCTGTGAATCTAGGAAATGATGCCTCATTTCACAATCTAAGTCATTAAAAACATACTTTCATTATTGAAGTAATCACATTTCTTGGAAATGTGGCTACTATCTGCTAAGATGATATACCAGATGATCAGTGTTTTATTGAAATTCATGAAAAGAACAGTGTTTGTTACCAGAATTCTTCTTTTTTATTATTTCCACAAGCTTATTAGAACTCTAAAATACAGAAAACCACTCCGTGTTTTATTATAAAAAGTGACCAAAGTAGGTCTTTGCATTACTCCCTTCCCCCATAAAAGCAACGAAGGCATGAAGTGCCCACAAAAAGGGAGAGATACATCTGGGGATCTCAGTCAGATTATACACCTGAATAACATATACAAAAAGAATTTGGTGGGGGGAGAAGGGGAAGAGAGGTACTAAGCATTAACTAGTACTTTTAAATCATCTTACAGACATTTCAAAATACTTCTTAATGTTTTCTCAGTACTGGGATAGTTCCCATCGTACAGCTTTATAACCGGAGGTCACATCCTTACCCTTCACCCAACGAGGAGACCTTGGGGCACAGCTGGATTTCAAACAAGGGTGTTTCCCTAACCTTACCGATTGTACTGGGCCAGACTACTCTTTTCTATTACATCCTTGTTTGTTTTGCTGCGTAAGACAGAAAGGTGCTCTAAAACCCAGGAACAACTTACAAAGATACTGCTCAATTCCTATGTGCTGTAAGTGTGTGTTTACAACAGAAAACATAGGCAGGCACTGTCTTTTTAGTTTTATCTTACAGTGTCTAATCCAAGGGAGAGGGACCAATTTAACTGAACTTCTTGATGGTGCTGTAAAACATGACGAATTAAACACATCTGATGAGTGTCTCGGTAACCTCCAGTGTCTATAATGAAAACTAGGATTTACCTTCCTATGCATAAGGCTGTACTGGCAGAAAATTCTTCTTCATAGAAGCACCTCTGGGTAAATAATAAGCTCAACCAGAGAGGAGGAAGAAAGAAAGAAAGTAATTTTTGATCCTGAATGAGTACAAGGTAGGACTGAAGTAAATGAAACAATTTGCTTGAGAAAGAGGTTCAGTAGAAACTTCTGGTTTTGATGAGCTGTCTCTCCAAAGAACTGGATATACTTTAACAAGTATCATTTCTGATTTATCTGCTGTTGCCAGATAAATTTTCTTCTGGGGGAAGAGCAGAATTCTCTTTATTTAATGTACCATGTCTGGAATGTGGACTAGATTCAGCTACATGTCTCTTATAATTATTTATGTAACTTATTAATCACTGGGCTGTCATTCAGCTGTTTATAAAACACAAAAGAACACTTGGAGCCTGAAAAATTACATTTTTCCTCCCCTGCACCTCCCCAAAGGCCTCTTTGCACTGCTGAGGAGACCTCCATTTAAATGAAAATCTCTTGCCCAGTCTAAGTAGCAAGGAACTCTGTAATGATAATTTGAAGAACACGCTTGTACTTTGTGCTTAGCAATTGAAAGATTTACTTTAAGGTGCTGTAAGACTTTCTTTTCAACTTCCCTAGCCAATGTCCTTGGCTTTTCATTTAGGTTTTTTTTTCCTTAATAGGTCATGGATGGGGGTCACCCCTCTCGCCTGCTCAGCAATCTGTTTTCCCCATTCTCAATATGTGGAAAACTGCAGCATCTCTTATTGCTACCTGTGTATTGTGCCTGCTTGAAACTGGCAAATGCATGCAAAAGTTAAGATTCTTATACATAGACATGCTCACACCTACTCACCCCCTTGTTTCACACATCTCATTTCCCTCGTATTCCCCTCTGTGAAGACCTATCTGTGTGCCTTTGTGCAGCTCTGTCCTGGGCTCCTGTACAGAGCAGCTCTAAGCCTGCCTTTCAGGAGAAGGTACCATGCCAGTTCACAATGACCAGCATCCAGGCTTGCAAATGGTGCACAGAAGAGCAGTCATTCCATTCAACCGAATTACATTTAAAATTTCATTATGAATGGCATCTTTGAGGCAGGCTATTCATCATTCCACATTCTATGCGGATCTCAATGTCTTGAAGCTTCATAAAGGCAATTCATTAAACAGCTTTAGCCATTCCAGGAGGTGACTCAGTGGGCTGGTGAAAACCAGTGGCTGGCACCCCACTGCTGCCGGTGGCATTCCTGCATTATTGTGTCAGGCTGAAGTGTATTGGCAAGGTGCTTGTCCTTTTGGTGCCTCAGTTCAGCCAGCAGGGTAAAGGTTTTACCAGTGTTTACCTGCCTTCTCACCCATTTGGTGGGCTGACTAGCAACATGTTTTCAATTCTTGCATGAAAGGCTCTGCATTAATCCATGCCACAATTTGCTTTGTTTGCTTTTACCATTAAATTACTTGTTTCCCCCAAAGATCTGCCATCTGTCACTATTCACCTTTTACGTTTTTTTGCTCCACAGTTGAGCAAACACCAATGCCTGACTAATTCTATTTCCCATCATCAGCCCTTGGAAGTGCCCTGAGGTCGGGCAAGTTGTGAAATCTTGCCCCTGGCTGGATTCCCTGGGACCCCTTGCTCTCATTGCAGCCACTAATAACATCCCAGGTTTTTTTCTTCATAGGGGTTTCGCAGTCTAAAAAAAAAGATAAAAAAAAGGTAGTTCTGTTTGCCCCACACTGCCATAATCTGCAGGATGTAACATAGAATTGTAGGAGGGAGAGGCAGACAGATGAGACATTGCCTGGGTGGGTGTAGGCAGCTGAGGGGGACTGCTCTGTGCTCTCTACATGGGTAATGATATCATGGTATTGTTGGGTATCTTTGTCTGCACTTGACAAAGGAAAGGGGCAGACCTTGGATGACAGTTGGGACATACAGCTGTGAGGCACAAGCCAGCGTCTGAGTAGCCAGTTGCAAATGATTTTTGTGTTTTCATAATCCTTGTGAGTAATATTCTGTCAAAGTCTCATCAAAAGTTATTAGTCCCTCTATAAACTGGTACTTTTATATGTAAACTTGCCTTGTAATTAATTTTACGAGCTATGCCCCTGGCACCATAGAGCTCTTATTTCCTTTTAGGAGCATAATTGATTAGGCTTCCTGTAGCTGTGATGTAGACCAAGGTTGTCGCCACCAAACAAGGAGTAATTTGTGACAGCTCATTTATGAGAAGATATCTACTGTTTGTCAGCATTGAGCATACACATAAGGCAAAGTAAAATATTTTATATTGCTACTGCCGTGCACTGCTTGAAGTTATAAAGCAAAAGGAAAAACAAAGAGATTATCTCATTATACAGCCAAATTAGTACAGTTAATTATTATATATTTCTACAGTAGCTTTTATTCTTCATTATAAAGGTTTTTGTTCTCCACTGAATTCCTTTGAAGATGTTTGGCTGAGTATAGCATCAGATGACGTTCCTGTCCAGGCAATTAGATTTTTCATTGCTAAAATTTGTGTCAGTTTCAATTGTATCAGACACTTTTCTCTACTTCCCCACAACTGTTATGGCACAATGAAGTCTATCTCTCTCAGATATGCCTTTTAACAATTACAAAGTCCATCTTGATGTCAATGGTTTAGTAATAGGTTTTACCTTCTTTTCTCTCCCTGTTTAATATTTGAATGAATGTTACCTGAGAGAAATATGTTGGGCATTCAGGCTGTATTAGCTTAATTTATGACTAGCATAAGTGAAGCAATATTTCCTGTGGGGTAAGGTCAAAAGGGCATTGTTTTCTATTAATTAAAAATAGGCCCATATAGGACAATGCACAAAAGTAATAAAGACATAACGCCTATTTGTGTGGCCATAAAGAAAAGAAGTAGGATTATTCATAGACCACCAATCATATCTATAGTCTCTCCCTGACCCTGACAACTGAAGCAAAAAAAAGAAAATGTACTATTTTATTGTTTCCATACCTTGCTTATGTAAGCTAGAGAAGTCTGAGAGACAAGTCCTAGGTTGCTGCAGCTCCTTAAAGCCTATAAGCACAAGGTTGAAACTAACAGTGTCTGTCTGGTGCTTGCAGCTTCTCCAGGGGAAGGTATGTATGCCTAAATTCAATAGGAACTCTGTCTGAGATAAAAAGAAAGCTAAACCTAAAACCCCAGATGTTTTAAAAATGAAACTAGGAAAATATCATAGGGAGAGTCAGAAGAAATGAGAAATGCCACCCTCCAAAACTGCAACAGAATGATAAATTACTTTTGCCTTTCTGAAGCCAAGCTAGAAAACCTCTGCTCACCTCTATTATCTACTTCTGGTCTCTGAAGATGCATTACCATATTAATTCATTGCGTTATACAATTTGAGCAACTAAATGAGTTTACCTTATGCCCTCTTAATAGCATTTTCTTCTAATGCTAACTTTAAATGATACATTTTAGGGGATACTTGAAGCAGAATGCATCACAAAAATTTATTTAAACTCAATTTTGTTTACAAATTATGACTTAACCCTTCTTGATGAACCGAGTGTAGGAAAACCCCAGCCCCTCTGTGGATGAAACATTTCTTGGCATTGGGAATACTGTCATCTCACAACTATCAAGAGGTTTTACAGGGGCTCAGGAGGTGAAAAAGGAGTGTTTCTGTAAAAAGACAACCATAGCATCACAAAGAAAATGATATGCATGATGAATTAGGATGGCTACATCTGCAGCCCTTCAGAATGGATGGAGTGGTGCTCTGCCACACATCATATCCAGG
This sequence comes from Acropternis orthonyx, assembly GCA_035583155.1. NCBI lineage: Eukaryota > Metazoa > Chordata > Aves > Passeriformes > Rhinocryptidae > Acropternis > Acropternis orthonyx. The sequence goes on from JAWWEU010000081.1 coordinate 32,287,996, forward strand.
GTGTGCCAGGGTGGTCAAATGGCTGTATCATGACTGGGCTCACCAGACAGCAGCTGCTGGCCGCTGGGCTTGGACTGAAGGCCAACCTGCAGTGTACAACATTAGGAAGTGTTTTTGAAGCATTGGGATTCTGGGAAAGAGGATCAAAAATTGGTCAACTCAATTTTGGCAACATAGTTCCTATCAGGATAGGGATTTTATGTCCTGTGGCCATGGTACCAACAGGGACACTCCATCCATGCCCTCGCCACAGTTTTTTTTCTACATGCACATGTATTTCTACGTACACATGAATGGATACAAAAAATAAGCTGACAAAGAGCTTACAAACAGGAGCAGAAAGCTGATCTGTGGCCTCATTTCTTTGTTCATTCCTTCCCATTACCCAAGGGACAGAGGAGCTCATGTCTCATGGAATTGCCCCAGGATTTTTGAACTGACGAGCATACCAACTGCAAACGTGTCCCTGCATGACACTCACAAAGGGTTCAGGGAGCGAGAAGCCTGATTGGAGGCTCTTGATGCAGCTGGTCCCCAGTTCTGCTTGTTCTTGTTCTTAGGCTTCCTGCTGGTCAGAAAGATTTCTGTGCATATATAAAAATTCTTCGATATTCTATTTTTAGCAGAGTTGAGTGTTTGTCAAAATGACCATCATGCAGCTCCCCTTTCTTCACTGGAGCCTCATTCAGCAAAGCCTTTGAGTACATTCTTTAGCCAAAGCATATACTTCTGTATTTTCCCAAAAGACTGAGGATGGATGTAATTTCATTGAATAATTTCATATTTCGGTCATCCATGGGATTAAAAAATACAATATTGTGGAGTTTAGGTATCTAAATTTTGAACACAAACATTTTGCAAACAACCTGAAAATCACTCATTCGGTGTAATGCCTATCAACAAATTATGAGCTCATAGCTAAACCAGTTTCACCTCATGGGCAGAGGAGAACTACAGGACGTGTGAAACTAAGACCCTGTGTAAAGTTTTCAGGCCTGAGGTATACATCTGAAATTATGCTTTTGTCCAAGAATTATTGAAACTCCAACATTATGGACAGAATTATCACATTTTTAAAAAAACCCCAATAATAGATACTACAAATGTAATCATTTTGTTTCCGATTCTTAAAATATAACAGTGAGATCAACCCAGCTCCTTTGGTTGGCTGTCTGGGTTGTTTACCACTCTTGAGGTTTTGGGTTTTTTTATTTCTAGAAATCAAGTATTAACTATTTGCAATGACTGATAGAAGTAACATTAACTTAGTCCCAACTGGAAATCAGTTCCTATTTGGCCTTCTGATATCTACTAAGCACATTTTAACTTTAAAGGGAATTCCATCCCATCTTTGTGTCATTGACATAAATTAGTAAATAGGGAAGTATCTTCATTTGACATTTTCCACTATAAGTGCATGAGCAACAGTCTTATGTTCAGCGATTTTAATTTAATAGGTTTATCCCTGTGCCAGATATGGTATTCACTGAAACTGACCTTGCTTTATTTGAATTATTGCTCAGATTTGCACAAGTACAAATGACCTAATCTTCCAAAATACATTTTCTGATCGACATAAGCAAACAGTCTTAAGAAGCAATTATGTAAAAGAAATGCTTTTAAGCAACAAATGGGTCTATAAATAAACGAGTACTTCCTAATCACAGGCTAAAATTGTGTCATTTTTCCTTTTTTAATTAAAAAAAAAGTTAAACTCAATGAATTTTAATGTTCCTGATAGTGAGGGGCCAAGACTGCTTTGCAAAACTGAGTACAGCGAAATCAAAAGATGCACCAGCTTTTTGACAAAGTTCAACCAGCATAGCTGCATCTGACCAGTGCCACCTCTAACTTTCCAGGTCTGCACAGATCAGCAAGCAATTACATGGAAAAAATTGTCCATTTTTATATTTTCAGCCTGTAGGAGGGAATGGGATTTTTTTTGAAAGTCAGATTTTTCTTTTCCCTAAAGTGAAAGGCAATGCACAAATATACCACCCTATGTATGTTTGTGCCTTTTCTGTTTTTTTCATTGCCAATGCTCTGGAATCCCATTATTTATTTGGATTTATGCACATTTTCCTAAATAAAGGAAGCACATTGGGAAATAATTGTTGAAAAATGTGTCTGAAGCGGAACTTTTATCCATCCATGGTATTTGGGGGAAAAAAGTGATTGTTAATGGTTGGGAAGGTATTAGCATGCATTATAGTTGTGTCAATGGGCATGAGAAGAAAAGCAATAGCTGAAGCATGGTACTGGGGAGAACAGTGTAGACACATTATTTTCTCACAGTGAATAAAATCAAGATTACTTAACTAAAGATGATGGATAGTTGCACAGTGGTACATTGGTATGAGCAGAGTCTCAAGTCTAGGAAAAATATGGTGGGTGAAAAGGCAAAAATCTCATGACATGAGAAGAAATTATACTGCTAAAGGAAGAGAGGAAGAGCAGCATGATAGAAATGAAAGCTGATTAGAAAAATCTGTCTCTGGAAAGAAGACAAAGAGATGCATTAATGGAGAGTGTATGATGTCAGAGAGATGAGAGGGAGAGGCTCTTAAAGAAAACATGAAGGCAGGAAGGCAGAAATGCTAGAGCTGAGCATGAACCCAAACTCCACATACTCACTCCTCCAAGAAGCCGTGCTCTGGCTTGTTTGCAGATGCGTGGGTTGCATTGTATCTCAGACAGGGAGGAGACGCTCAGATGTGAGGGACCAGCACTGGAAGCCTGTGGAAAGATCATGAAGGACAAAGAGTTTTGCTCGAGAGAGGTGTGTGGGGGGGTGTATGTGTGTGAGGTTTAAGAAAAGGTCTTGCAGTCCCAAGGAGAAATGATCAACTGCTAAAAAGAAATGAAAAGAAATCAGATATTGTCCCTGTGCTGCTCAGAAGGGTGCAGGAGTGAGGCAGGTCCATATTCACTGGTACTTTTTATTGTTAATAATCGCTCTTGGTTGGAAAAGAAATCAAAACTAGAAAGGAGAAGTTCTGCAGAAATCAGTCCTCCTCTCTGTGACACTGGTGAAAACCAGAAACTGCTCCACTGAAGGAAAGTGGTTCTCATCAAAATAAACTAATTGGAACAGAAAATCTTAAATTTGGATTTGAGGTCATGTGCTGCTCCACTGTATTTCTATGGAAGAGTATAAACAGTTCCAACAGCTGAGATTTTATGAAAGCAGAAAATTGGCTTTATGTTCATAAACTGATGACTTTTACCCATTAAAATGCCCTAAGTTTTTTCTAGTGATCATTCCCAGCATTCTGGAATTCAATTGAATTACTTCATGGTTCTTGCCTGCATCAGAATGTTTTTGGGTACATCCAGGTAAGATACAGTGTTCTGTGCATGGGATATACACACCTCCACTGTTTCCACAGGGACATAGTAGAAGAATGGGCAAAAGAATTTGAGCTGATGACCCTTCTAGGTCTCAAATCTCTCTTTTCTTACCACTTTCATTTTAAAGCTGGTTTCCTGCTTTCTGTTCATACCTGTGCTGCCTCAACAGCTCAGACTGCACACCTCCATTGACTTCCTGAGCTGGACTGTAGGTAGAAATGCAAATGCTGTTTGCAGTCAACCTGCTGGTTAGCTGCCAGTGTCCTGAGCTGCACTGTCTCCTATATACAAAAGCTTCCAAATCAAATGTTAAAGATGTTGCTTACATGCACATTTGTGAAGGTCATGATCATTGGGTGTGATGCTGGCTTCCTGTATATGGCACAAGTCTAAGATGGCTGTCAAGTAACAAATTGCTTTGTCTAGAGGTACTTATAAATGCAAATGTTTTCTCTCCTGGTTTCCTTTGTCTCAGGAGATGGTATGGATTATCAAGAGGACACATCTTCCCAAGTCTGTAGCTCTTTAGAAGCCTAGAAACAAGAATGTCTTTTCACATGCACTTTAGTGTTCTTCCAATATCTGCAGTCACCATAACCCTTATGATAAAAGACTCCAGAATAGACTGCTTTTACCTTGGTCTTGCAGAAGCTGCTATAGGAGAAGTGCACAGGGAGGTATCCACGTCCTAAGTAACTTATATACTGTGTAAATAAAAGGTGTGTCTGTATGGGGCTTAGGGGACCAGCATGGGGCAACCTCAGAGGGAATCTGTCCCCAAGCAGGCAGGATGTTCAGGTCCTTGTCAGTGGCACCATAGTTCCCCAGGAAGGAGGAGACATGCTTGTCACATCTCCAGGTGATTGCTCACTCAATATGAGCAAAAGCTGAGCTTTGTTGATGTAAATCAATACATCATTTATGTTGCTCATGGCAATGTCTTTCTGAACTTGCTGCTTAATATGAGAAGAACAAATGCAGTGTCCCTGGAGAAACAAATGCCTTTTAGATGTACAAATAAGGCAGTTATTTGCACATCCCTCTTTGGAATGGGAGAGGGAGAAAACACTAGGCACAGTAGGGACAGCATGTTATGCAAATGTTTAAGTCTCCAAGATACGTTCTGCTGTTTCTGAAACAAATATGGTTGTACTTTAGAGAGAAAAACAAAAAATTAGCAAAGTGCAAGGAGATACAACATGAAGTTCTAGGTTAGATACTTGCTCATTTCCTTAGAATTCTGAGTTTCTCAATACCTCTCCTTTGCATAGTTTGAACCATGGAAGATGTTTCCATGGTGACAAATAGATGTTTTGTTTATTTACTGTGCAGCAGGGAATGACAATGTCATCAAATGACATTTCTGTTCCTTTTTTTTTCCCCGAGGAAGATGTGTTTTAGTTAATGAAGCTGACAGCAGCAGCAGTTTTTTAGATATCCTTCCTCCAGTCCCACTTTAAGTGTGTGAGTGCGTGTGTGAGACAAAAGTAGGCAGCAGTTACTGTGGCTGTGTGATTCACTGATCAGCCCTCTGAAGCCGTTTTGCTCTGTTCGGTATGCACATAGTTTGTTGTGAACAACAGTGCCTGTGAAGTGTCAAGGAGATTTCAGGCTTTACTCATGGGAAAGGACCTAAATATTTCTTCCATTAGGTGCCTAGCCTTTTCTTCAACCCTCCCACACATCTGTTCTTGTTGACAGCTCTACTACATTGTCCATAAAAAATTATCTGATAGCTGAACCTCAACCATGTAGTTGATACTGCTCTGGTAAAAATAAATAAATAAATACTCTTAACTTTTGCAGCCTGCTGTGGAAAATACAAAAGAAATTTTCAGAAGGACTCTTCTGAGATAAGAGATCAGGATCTGAAGAAGAAACAGAGCTTTTGCAGGTTGATTGGTTCAGGGGTTTTATACCTGTTGAAATATTTTTCAATCTGAATCCCTCTGCAGCCCCTCAGGGTTTCCTATGAGCTCTGCTGTGTGACACATGGCTCACTGGTAAAGTGGAAGGTAGTAGGTCCATTAAATTTTCCTTCTTTTATTGGTCTCCGTAGAAAAGTAGCATGAGACTTGTCTCTCCTAGCTGTGAACAGCTTTAGTGCTGGTGCATGGCTTCACCTTGATAACCCTGTTCCCTTGGTAGGCAGTGAAGCAGGTACTCTGCTTCCCACTGGGATTCAGGAGAGGTGTGAAATTATTGCCAGGAGTGTAAGGCTTTTGTGGTTGATCCTTTCCTCTCTTCTTCCTTATGTGTTTGAACCAGACCTGGCTGGCATCTGTCTCTTGTCTGTCAAAACAGTGGAACCAGCAAGACAAACAGTTGCACGCAGTATTAGCAAGCCAGAGGTACAAGCTGATGATAATAGTGTCAGACTGGATGCAAGTTTCAATGGTTGACTTAAACTTTCAAGAGCAGTGAGTAGATAAACTCTTACTGTTTTGCTTTTCCTCATGCATAACATTTCCTCAAGTCTACGTTACTGGATGACTACAGAAACATGAGAATCAAGGGTAGAGTTCAGAAAAACTAAATGAATGTAAGGCTGGAGGAAAAAAACAATTATCCCCACATCTCAAAAAAAACCCAAACCAAAACACAACAATCCAAGCAAACAAACTCTATTAGCTCAGGAGCCATGGTGTGCTGGTTTTGGATGGGATACAGTTAATTTTCTTCACAGTAGCTTGTATGGTAGTATGATTTCGATTTGTGATGAAAAACAGTGTTTATAACACAGGGATGTTTTAGTTATTGATGAGCAGTGCCGCTACAGGATCAAGGCCCTTATTCTTTCTCACACTACCCCACCAGTGAGCAGGCTGGGGGTGCACAAAGAGTTGGGAGGGGACATGGCTGGGACAGCTGACCCCAGCTGACCAAAGGGATATTCCATACCATAAAATGTTGTGCTCAGCAATAAAACTGGAGGATGAGGAAGGGAGAAGGGGAGCTAACAAAGACACACTAGAATGGTACCTATGTGTTTCATAGACTTAACTGATTTTCTCAGAAGAAACAGAATCCAGACTCCAGTCAAAAGATACGCAATCTACATCAGTAAAAACATAGTCAGCTTTTTTAAGTCTGGCATCTGTGTGCTCATGTGTGTATGTGTGTATATATTTGTATACATATATACACATACATATACAGACAAAATTGCTTGGAGTTGGTTTGTTCTTGCAACTTTTGTTTCCCCCTCCCCACCCCCCACCCCCCCACACTCCCCCCAAGTGTTCTGTGTTATGGACCTCTACTCACATTTCTTCATCAATCCATCTGCCCACTGCACCTTGGGCCCCTGGACCAGGATTTGCTGTTTCCACTCAAATTTGCAGAAATCTAACCCAGAACATTTAAATATAAACAGTTTATTCATAGGCCATAGCAGACACACAGGAGAATATGTTCTCTCCTGTAAGACACTGTAGCCCTGTTTATGCCCCGTTTCCAACTGCCAGTGAATTTAATTAGGGAGATTTGATCTTTATGTCTTGAAAAGAAATTTGATGGGGTTTTTCCCCTCTTTCTGACTGTTAGGTCAGGCCCACTGAAAGCTGGCACATCTCTATAGTCCCAGGAATGTAAAACAGAACTCTCACTATTGCATGAGATTAAAAAATGTGGAGTCCTATTCACATCACCTCCTTCAAAACCATGTTTGTGTGCTTTAGCAAGGAAGTCTTCTGACTGATGTCAGGCAGATCCCTGGGATGGATATTACATTCCCCGTCAGGGGTTCAGAAGTGTTTGTGTAGTTGCCTTTGGCCTTGAGACAAAATCCCCTGTGGCATGGTATGAAGGAAAGGAGGAGAGAATAACAAGGGGAAAGAAAAAATGACTTGGCCAAGCCACAAAATCTGAAGTTGGAGCTAAGCCAAAGCCAGCCCTGAGACACAGTCTGAACTGTGAAAAGCCCTGGAATAGCGCGCCCATTGCTTGCTGTGGATCAGTGGGTGAGCAATGGTGCTGGACCAGGGAAGCTTGCACCCTCCCTCCAGCTCAGGGTAGGGATGCCAGGCATCAGCCCCAAACCTGAACAGAGGCCAAAATGGGAAAATAAAAACATACAGAATTTATTGAGGCTTTGGATTGCATTTGAATGACTCTGACAAGAAAGCCAGGGTTTTCAGTGCCTTTGAAGTTAAGAGCAGGTACTGTATTTTGGAATGTGGTAGACTTCTCTGGTCTTGACCAAGGGCAGTGAGTCCTCTGAGAAGGCTGATCACATTTAGTGTGGAGCTGGGGAAGCTCTGGTGCAATCCTGCTCCCTGTGGAAGATGATACTACCAGACAGGCAAGCTTCAGATAGCATCACTGCTCATCATAGCGCTCTCTAAATTTTCCCTCTCCCCAAAAAACCCATTCCTTTTGGAGACTGAGGATTCATTTGGGAATTATGTATTCCCACGCTTAGTGTTTTCAAGGTGTCATGTCCAAAGCCCTTGGAAATCTTTCAGTTGACGGCAATGGTTGGTGGCTCCAGTTCACAATGTCTTTTATATGGCTTTTATCAAGGACTTCCTAATGAGGTTCTGACACCTCATAGCATCCCACTGGGGTTAAGCTTCACAATGAAAATGCTTTTCATGCTGAAAAGGGAGGAAACTGTTTGCCAATCCAGGTTCTGTGGGCTTCATATAAAGCTATGAAAAAACCCCAGGTTTGAAAAACCGGTCCTTTTATTCTTCCCACAACAAACCTAGAATATCATTCTTCTGTCAGTCATTGATCATCCCTGGTGGATCACAGGCAGACAAGGACAGTCTCAACATTGAAAGACAAAGTTGTGAATTGAGGCAGAGACAGATGTCACAAAAGGAGGGAGGAGTGGAAGGTATTGGGAGGGTGGGCTGGCACCAGAAGGACCCGCAGAGGACCATGAAACAGACCTCACCATTGGACAGTGGCATGTTCTGATAGGGGTTAGAATGGTACAAAACCAAACACTGCCTGGAATAACTGGACCAGGCAGCTGAATAACGGGACCCATTTCCATCTGAGTAACAACCTCAGTACTCATCGTTCCAAAGGCTTGTGTTTTGTGGCATAAGATCTTACTGGTTGGCAGAATTGTCACTGAGGGAAACTCAGAAAAGCCGTGCTGTTACTAAGTGCCTAAGGCTTGTGGAGTGAGGAATCAACATTAGCCTTTCTTTGTGTTTGAAGATGTAGTTCTTGATCAAGAGTTTATGGTTTCAAGTCCTGGCCAGTTCTGAAACCAGGCAAGGAATCACCAGCTAAATTGGTGTTCTGTATAAATAATCACACAAAGACAAGTGAGAAGAGAAAAAAAAGATGTCTTTCTATAGCATACAAGCTCTCTTTCACCTCATCCTGGGTTCCTGCAGGGAAGCCTTCTATGTGACTCTGAGATTTTCCTGTTGTTGTGTATTCCCAGATTCACATTTGTCCAAACTGGAACTAAGGAAGCAAAAACCTTTAGCAGCACGCTGGCTCGCACAAGCTGCAGAGAGGATCCTACTGGAGGTTGCCATTCATATTGGAAAATAAGAAGGCTTTACCAATACAGACAGTTATGTCATAATTCAAAAGAAAAAAGATTTCTTCTTAACCTAAGTAGCCAGATGAGGTAAAGTCCTTGTCAAGATGATGAGTGAGGTTACTAGAACTGGGCAAAATCCTACTTTCTCATAGCCTTTAGTGCAATCTGCCACTTTGGATAGGAAACTAGAAATGACTGATTCCATTTAAAGATGATTTTTATTCTGTGCAGACATCTGAAAGATCATCTGTCCCTTTTCTACATCCTCACCCTGTGACTCCCACATTCTTATACTGCTTTGTTTTCACTGGGAAAAAAACCCAGGAATTTTAAGGTTCAAGATCCAAATGTGACTCCAGTTTCTATGCTGACAGGATTTATAATTTCCACTGGGCTGATGAGAAGAATGCTTTACAAGCTGTGTGAACAGAAAAATCTACATGCTGTAAGATGATTTCCTTTTCTCAGAAAAGGTGATGCTGATGGACCTGGGGGATTTCAGGCTTTCTCTGTCCCAGTGTAATAGAATTTTTTAGTAGTGTGCACTTTCGGTAGACCCAGGCCTCAAGTCACTGCAATATACATGATGTACAACCATCATTCATTACTGGAATTGCCCTTTGATATGTTAGTAGACCTGTGACCCTTCTTAAAAACATTCATTTGCATAGCAACTTCTGGCATAGATAGCTACAGGGAGGGTTGAAATGAACAGCATTTGCATGAGACATGATCAGTCTTCAATATAGGAACTTTGATGGTAAATCTTGAAAAGATAAGTGTGCATATGCCTGAGTAGGACCCATAAAAAACAAACCAAAACACCAAGAGATCTGTCAAGTAACTCTAAAATCATAAGCTTTTTCCAAAAGCATTTCAAAGAACAGTGTCCAGTCTCCAGCATAGAGCATGCTGCTGCAGCAATCATTTAAAATTCTGCTAAATCATTCTGCAGCTCTCTAACCAGCACTAATAGCTTTTAGGCTGGCTGGCAATCTCACTTCAATAGGAAGCCTTGCACAGGCTTCCAGACCATTTATGTATGTGGTTGAGTGAGAGAGAGCACTGCAGATTTAATTTAGTGCCCTTGGTAACTTTCAGTAGAATATATATATGTTAATCACTTGTGACTTCTGGTTTGGGGGGTGGGAGTTCATCTGGAGTACAGGAAAATCAAATGAAACTCATAAAGATGAAAGTTGTCTTGATTTCATTTGCTGATTTTAAACAGCAAATTGTTTCTTACTCATCCTTGCATGATAATTGGTAAATGTACTGAAATGGGTTATTTGAGTTTCAATGGACTCTGTGGGCAATCATGCCATTACTGGAGTTCAGAATGTGCCCTATAGGTACAATTGCTAATCACATTGCTCAGATAATTTCTGTCCGGGAGAAACACATTGTATTTTGAAACTGGCATCTTGCAATGAGGTGGAAGGGCCATATTTAGCTGTGTCTGGCATGAGGTCCCCAAGCAGACAAGAGGCTGTAGCACATCCATGAAAGTGTGAGCCATTGACTCAGCTGCAGGGAGCAAGAAATGGGAGTAAATTGTGTGAAATGAATGAGACTCAGTAGGTTTGTAGGCGGCATTACTCTGCAGATGAGAGTCACTTCATCAGACATTAGGCTTTAAATATTGCACTTTAATTTGGTTGAGTAGTGGCTCTCGGTTGCCCTCAGAGGGAAATTTATCCCATTTGATGCTAAGGGCTTGCATTTCCAGAACATGAGTCATCTCCTTATCTGTGGATAACTCTATTTCTGCAGGTGCCTTTGAGAATGGATGAAGCCTGCCTTAGACTTGTACACTCCTTAGGCAATTGTGGCTAGGATCAGAGGTGTCATGCCAGGGACAGAATTTGATCCAAGAAGCTCCAGGGCAGAATGATTTTGTTATAAAAAACTAAATCTGGAGTAAGGATGAAGCTATAGGAGTCTGTGTGCTGGTGCAGCTGAGAGCAGACTGTGCCTGGAGTCTGCAGATTACAATCGTGGAGGCACTATAGTGATCCCTTTTATCTTAAATCTACAGAGAGCAAGGAAGAATTGTGTTAAAGGATTGAAAATAGTGCAAAGAAGCTCAGGGTCTAGGGGTGACTGAGAGCATCCTGTGCTGGTACCTGCAGTCCATGGGCAGAGCTGCCCGAGTGGTACTGCTGGCAGAGGGGCATCTGCCCTTTCGTCCTTCAAACCCAGCAACACAGTGATGAGCAGTTTTGCTGAAAATAAAGGAAAAACAATCACCCATCCACAGCTGGTGCCTCTCTCCTCCTCTCCCTCATAGCTGCTGTTGCCATGGCAGCAGTCATTACTGTTGCAGGGTGCTTTTTAGGGCCTCCTCCTTGCCTGCTGTTTTCACTGCCCTAGGAGCATCAGACTGCTCCTGTGAAGCAGTCAGTGGCAGGTTCCTTCACTGCCTTTCCTGTGAAGTGCTTGGTCTCCCCTTTCATAAGAGTCTCTGCGGTAGCATGGCCATTTTGCTGACCATTGGCAGCACCACACAACAGTGACACAACTGCCCACTCTTACTGCACCAGGTGTAGAGGTACTTCGCACCTCTTGGTCCAGTCCTGTGCATGTCGTTACCAAACATGTTCTTGCACTTAGCATGTATAAGAGCATTCTTCAGGGAGTCAACATTTTTTTTGATCCTTTGAGATGCAGAGAGCAAGTTTTCTCTTCCTCTCAGTGTGACAATGTGGAAATCTGTCTGCCTTTGCCCATTTTTGTGCCTTCCTCAGATAGTGGAAGTAAGTAAGGGTTTGTACACTTAATTCACCCAGTTCTTCCTCAAGACTGCATGGTTTCCTGTTTTAATTGCTACACTGTATTACTGAGCCCTGATAACTCTCAAACACCAGCAAACACATAGAAGACAGTTTTGAGGGGTGTTTGAAGAATTCAGAGGCTGTGGGATGGGTGGATTTTGTGGATCAGCCACCAAAGTATATTCAGGTTATTTCTGCAATTCACTTCCAACTTCTCTCACTTCACTTCTTTTCTAACTAGCTGAAAGCCTGGATCAGACCTAAATACAAGTTTAAAGCAGGGTTATGGTTGTGGCTACCCAGAGAGCTTTGAGGGGGTTTTGTGGCAGGCAGACATTTCAGTGTAGGTATTGTGTTCTTACTCCCTTGTCCTGTGGATGGTTCTCATGCACAGAGAATGGGAAAAGAAGAACCTTAAAGTCCAGATGGCAGCTCTACAGCAACCAAAGATTTATCCATACAGGAGAAATTATCAGACTTCTTGTCTGCATGTTAAATTGTATTTGTTCTCTCTCTGCTCCCATGGAAAATTTCAGTGGAGTTTTAAAGAGAATAATTTTAGACCTGACATTATAAACTGTAACTTGGTTTAAAATTTAAAAAAAAAACTTTGAAAAATATTTTCCTGTTTGAATCCAGACTAAAGCTAGACTGTCCATTCTCTGGGAAATTCAGACAAAAACACCTCTCAAACAACTTATTAAATTCCCCTCAGCAGGGATTTTCTTAAAGGAAGCAATTATAAAACTATCAAAAATGTCTCACTTCAAGGCTTTCAGAAGGCAGCATCACTGGGGGAATTCAAGCTCTGATATCCATGAGGTACCTCTTCCGCTGCTTCCTACTGTGGGACACAGATCTGCACTATGGGAGTCCTGGTTGATGACCTGCAGCCACAAGTGTTTTTGAGCTCACGGTTTCCATCTGGGAAACCTGAAGTTTTTTCAGCCTGCAGGATTTTGATGACTACTAAGTTTAGCAGAGAGGAGGGGAGAGGGTGAACTGACAGGAAAGCAGACGGTGCTCTGCTAGAGCCCCTGCTGGGTGAGTGAAAATCACCATTCCTTTTCCTGAATGAGCAATTTTCAATGGAAAATTGCTTTTTGTGAGAATTTTTCTGCCCAACTCTCCCCTGTGGGTTTTTAGTGCCAGTTCTCCATGCCCCTACCCTTCCCTGCAGACCTGGTGTCCTGCCCAGCGTGAGTCCCATGGACAGCAAGGTCTCCTGTCTGGTGGACCCACTGCATTGCAGAAGAGCAGGAAGGTGATCTTTCAGGTTGAAATGGGGCAAGCAACTGAGAGCTTTCTATTGGGAAGTGGGAACCTGGGGTTAGGGGATCTGCAGCACTCAGATGTAACTGCACCAGCATTTCCAAATGAAATAATATTGGGTACTGGACAGGGATGTTGCTCATAGGTTCCATTTTTTTAGAAGGACAAAAACTTTTCAGTTGTGAAGTAATCATGGGGTGTTCATTTTTTTCCAAATCCATCTTTTTGGGAGATATTTTTCATTCTTACTTTTGTGGAGGTGGGAAGTGGAATGTTAAAAAGAAAAAAAAATTTTTGGGTTAAAATTGGTTTAAAATGACCATGTAGAGGTGGACTGGATATAGCTTTTACAAAACAGATAGTGAATCTTTAAAGGAGACCCTTATGTTTGCTGCTTCCAAGGTTGTATCTCAATAATATCGTCTCACATTGATGCTTAATAGGATTTAGATGTTATCTGTACCAGGATTTCTACTGCCAACTTCAGGCTGAAATAAACTGTCTTGTTGCAAGCCATACTTAGAGTTAACACTCTTTTTTTTTTTAATGGGCACTCCATTTAGTGCTGCTACGTCAATTTAGTAAAGAACGTACTGCAAGAAAGTCACTATTTTGTAGGAAATGCAGAAATATTCAGAGATAGCTTAATCCAGAAATGAAAGAGAGATTGTATAATGAAATGCCTGTGATCTCTTAGTGTTGTGCCACAGTTCTCAAGATAGGATTTGAATTCCTCTGTTTTTCAGAAAATCTCCTGTCAGTTCCAGTGTATGTTGTTCTGCACATCATGCTGCATGCCATTAGAGATTGTTTTTACCCCAGAAATTGAAAGCATGATAGTGGTCCAAATGGTGCCGCTATATCTCATGCTTCTGTCATGCAGGAGGAATTGGTTGATTCTTGAAGGAATTATTCTGAATATTTTTTTATGAACTCCATGCTCTGTGCAGGGCCAGTGTTGGAAAGTATTATTACAATTAATAAGTCCTAAAGCACATGTTCTCTCCTATCGACACGACACCAACATCATTGTGGTGTACTTGAAAAAAATCCACAGCTTAATTAAAAATATGCTGATCCTGGGAACTGCTAACCTACATGGCAGGCTAGATATAAATTAAATTCATCAATTGTACAAATTAGCCATTTTATGAATAATATTAAAATGAACACGATACTAGCCAAGTTTAAAAATAACCCATTTCAAGTGATGATTAAACTTTTGAAGTAGAAATGCAGGTGACATTATAATTGTTATTAGAATACTTCCTGCAGTACTGGCGAGACGCGGGGGAGGGGGTGGGGGGGAGGGGGTGGGGGGGTGGGGGGGAAGAAGGTGAAGCAGTCCAGCATTTTATAGATAAGGAACTTCCTTCTCCTTTATTAGCCATTTTGAACTGCAAATTTAGATCTCTCTGAGGAAAAGGACTGGAATAGGTCAGATCAGCTGGCAATCAGTAAAGGAAAAGACTTTTAGTAGCCTAGCAAAAACAAAATCATCACCTCAAAGAAAAGAAATCTACTCATAAAGTCACAGCCAAGGCAGGAATGCTCATGCACAAGTGTGGAAGCAGAGGAGGTCTCAGAAGATTTACCCAACGGTGAAGCAAAGAAGCATATAGGTATTAACATTAAGTATTATCTTCTGTATTGGCCTTTCAAGCAGTTACATTTAAAAGTAATAATTGTAAAAACATGGCTTATAAAAATTAGCCCTCCTGCTTGTGATCACAGTTTTAAAATGTAACTGATTTATTTTGTTTGCCTAACTTTATTGCATTAACTGGTTGCTAATAGTCTGTCAAGGCAAATAAAAAGCCACTTGATGAGAATAAAGTATATTTTTCCACCTGTAAACCATTCGACTTCATTCAGTCACCAAGATCAAGTCAACCTAGGCAGATCATGCTGCAGCATTGAACATTCAGGTGTCTGAGACTGAAGCCTGGGCTGCAGCAATAGCATTACTTTCCATAATAAGTAAGCCTTTTGTAAGAATCCAGTCAGATATCTTGGAAGGAGCAATGGTGTTGGTGTGGGAGATCAAGTAGGGAAGTTAGTACAAATGTTTTGTTTCTCACCTGAAATGGCTCACTCTGATGATGCTGAACAACACTGGACGTGGCAAAAGTTCTGTTCGGAGCCCCTGCACTGTGATTTAGATTTTAGACATTACCATTAATTATTGAAACTCAGAAGGCTGCAAAAACATCTTGATTCATTGGCAAACTGACAAACATATGGCGTGTTTTGCAAACCTCTAGGTTTCTGTTCAGAGGAGGAGAACATTAATTGCATGCAAATTCTTCTGGGAGTTCTGAAACCAGCCGTCGTTAACACTGTTAGATGTCTTATCTGGGAAGCTCAGTGCATTTTAAAATCTCAGTTAAAAATTCAGAGCTTTTGTAAAACTTTTGAGAAGGAAAATGAACGGAAGTGTAAAAAAGTCAAAGAAGGGCATAAAAGTATCTCTTGCTTTTTAGTATTTGATGTTGGTGTATCAACAGTTGTGCTTGTTGATTGATAGTCTGGATAATAGGTTAATATTTGTCTTGGTAGGTTAATATTTGCCTGGTTAATATATCTTGGAAACTGACATCAGAATCTGTTCTGTGTTTCCTGTGGCCTTCTACCATTTCTGCTTTTGGCTGTTTGGTTTAAAGTTTGACACCTGAAATCCTATGAACGTCCAAACTTCAAGTGTAGATTCACTGAACTGAGTTTAATTAACCCTGGCAATGGACCTTAGATGAAGGAGGTTGTGCTGTGATTATTGGCACAACCCAAAAATCCTCACCAGAAAATGCTGCGACACATTGTGTAGAAAATAAATTACCATTTTTTTTTTTCTAGACTGTGGTATGGCAGCTGTTCTTCACTAGATGAAGAAGTGTGCTACCCAGCCACCTCTCTGGCTGAGGATGGGTACAAAGACATGGCATTACAGATAGACATGGAGGGACAAGATCATATGGGCTTTTTTGTCCAAGGGCTGTTAGGGTCATCCTGACTGGTGACCTACCCATCAGGTTTACTGTACTTGCATGAAAGAAGCTAGTAGAGTACTTATCACAGGCCATAACTTGCAGGACAGTCATTCTGTTGCAGCATGGCTTCAAAATCTAGAGTGATGGGAGTTATGATGTCCCTGACTTAAAGGAAGGTCCAGCTGACCAGACCACGAGCTTTTCCTGTAGCCCCAGCACATGTAGCAGAGACTAGCTCTGTGTAGGGCCTCTCTGGGACAGAGCATAGAGAAATCCTGGGCTATGCTGTGGCACAAAGTGGCAGGATGAGATTGCACCAGAGGAGGTTTAGATTAGATATTAGGAAGACTTGCTTCAAGGGAAGAGGTGTCAAGCACTGAACCAGGATATCCAGTGAAGTGTTTGAGTATCATCCCCAGAAGTGTTCAAAAAATGTGTGGCTATGGCCCTTGAGGACATGATTTACTGATGAACATGATAGTGGTTCTAGGTTGATAGTTGAACCTGATGATCTTAGAGGTCTTTCCCAAACTTAGCAATTCTATGTTTCTATGAGTCTAAAGGACCTGTCCCATTCACCAAGTCATTCCCCCACTTCAATTCCTGTTACTACTTTCCCACTTTTAAATCCCTTGTTGGACTCCTCTCTTTCAGAAGAGTTAAATTTCTCTTTGTTTAGTGACTTGTGCATAGCCCTAATTATTTCCCTCTTAAGGGCTATCATTGCTCTGTTCAAGCCTCATATTTCAGTGCCAGTGGTCAGGCTCCAGAGCAAAAGCAAATCTCATTGTACCTACGTGCACACCCTTGAGAACACCCTTCTACATCAGTATTTGAATCTGTGACTGCTGGGTGGATTTCCTTGCTTTCATCTTCCATCTCACTTTCTTTATGTGTGTGAACTAGTTTAAAACTGAGCCCCAGTGTACTTATAAAATGCCAGGTCATCGACAATAGTGCCACTCATTTGCTGTGGCTAATTTAGTACTAATAAGCTGAAACTATTCTATGGGGATTCTTCTACATGGAACATAAACTTCCTTTCCCTCACTTAAGAACACGCTTTCTATGAAATTATTGCAACCTAATAGTTTTCATCCTCATTTTAGTAACCAGTCTCAGTCTATATTGCTGCTATTTCCCCAGCAGCTTTCCTTATAATCTCTATTTCAAGGCACCAAATCAATGATTACATGGTATGTGATCCATTGAACTGTCCACCCTGGGAGCCCAGCATGTAATACCACCCCAAATATCCTAGTGACCCAGTAAAAGTAGAATTTACTGCAATAGGCTAAACTCAATGCTCAGACTCATTTGATTTTTAGTTTTCTTTCTTTATATCCAGAGATCTTATAGCAGGTGGGACACCTTCTCAGGTGCCTTACAGAAATGCTGAGTTTGCACATGGGTTTCCTGACCCTCTGCAAATGCAATAGCAACAGTGAAAAGGAGGTTTCACACCCTCCTAAAGTTATTATTCACTCAACATGTGTTTTTATACATTAATCACCGTGGTCACTGCATCTCTTTTCATTTTAAACTTGTTCTGTCCCTTCTTACCCAAATTCATGCTCCTTTTGCTCTTTTCTCTTTTTGCTTTTCCTATGGTTCTGATGCTTCATACACAGTAATCATTCTTCCATCCACATTGCTCTGAGTGTCTTTCAAAAATGCCCTCTATTCTTAATTCCTATTTTGATTTGCTGAAATTTTTACTAATATAATCTGAAAAGAACTGTAAACAAAACTCTACGTGTATAAATGAATGCAATTAATTCCCTGCCTTCTTCTGGTACCCTGTTTGCACAAGGCATTGCTTACTCTCTCAGTAAGTTATGTGTCTGGTACAACTTCATATATACTGTTAATAATGTATGTATTTTCACCAACTGCTGATCAGTTCTCCCTGACCATATATTGTATGGGGCTAGAACTGCTTTAGTGGAATTATTGTTAATAATACAGTGTAAAGCTTTCCAGCAATGTAGTTACCTTCTCTGATCTCTCTTTTACAGTGTAAGTGGGGTCTCTTGTCTACTTATACTCCAGGAGGAGAACTTCCCTGATAAAATGACTCTTGTAATTTTATCCCCAATAAATTGACTGTGTGACATCATTAACTTCCCGCACATTCTGTGTGGTCATAAATAACCATCACTTTCACATGGAAAATGGAGAAAGCACCATCTTTCTGGCAGGCTATGCATTGCTATGAAGACTTATTAAAAAGAGTTATTAATTTTATATTAATTAAGCTAGTATTTTAACAATAACATGGTTGTCCTTATGTTTTCCTCAGCAGTAATCAGATTCCTTCATTGTGATAAACTGCCCAACCTTCAGCTTCATAGCTTACTCACTTGGGAATTGAATTATTGCTTCATAAAACAGAGGGTTGATTATATAATCACTTAATTAAATGTTGTACTCAGTCATTGCTGAGCTATTCCTGAAATGCATTTGGCATCTGTACTCACTAGTCAAATTTAAACATTGGAAGAGTTATTTTTTTCAGATGTGCTTCTTTAAAGGTTATTATTTCCAGTGTTCCTTTGTCTGTGTGGTCTGGTTGTTTTCCATGTGTCAGGCTCACTCTTAGTCACAAAGGAGATGAAGTGCTCTTTGTGTTCCTATCTGACTTGCAGATTGCAGTCAGATTCTTACTATCATCATTTTGGAAGAATTTTTCTTGCTTCTGTTTGCAAAAGCACTCAGTTCTTTGAAAACTCAGTTCTGAGCTGATATTCAGGACCTCATCAGTGACCACCAAAATCATGGTATGAGCTGTACATCAGTCCTCAGAAATAGGCACAACCCCAGGCAAACCCTCACTGCAGACAAGCACCATGGCAGTGCCAGGGTGCTGAGCATGAGACAAACCCTTCAGTTCTGCTGCACCCAGCCATCACCCTGGCTCTGCATGTGACTTTCCAGTTCCTAGGGGAGACATAGCAATGCCAGTGTGATTTCACAGGGTACAGTCCAGCTGTAAGTCCCAAGACCATTGAGGACATCATGTATCCCCTTGCCAGCTCCTGGAGTCTTTCCCAGAGCTTCACCCTTACAAGGCTATGTGGTTTCATCCTTCAGGGACTCAGTGAAAGGGAAGGATAAGTAAAACACTGGCCATGAGACCACACTTCTAAATAGCATAGACATGCACAGATTAAGAAGTGAAAGGCAGATTTGTGAGCATAAAAAATGAACATAGTTGTCTATGAAACTTCTCAGTTCTTTGCTTTTCCTCAGTATTTCTTGAAGCCTTAGATGATAGGTGCAGTACAGAATTCATCAACAGACTGGTTCTGCTTCAGTATTTGCATTTTCCTGGCTGTTCCTGTATCCACCACAATCAAGAGTTGCATCTTAGATTTAAACATGATTTTATCACAGGTTAACATGACCACATGCCCTGGCCATATGGTAGGCTGTATGGTAGATGCAGAACTCTTCCAGACCAGGGCAGGGGACAAGAAGAGCCATTGGTAATCAACACTTCTTGCAAGAAAGTCCGAGAGTCTTACCAGGCTTGGTTCAGTTGTTCATTTTTCCTAAAGTCTATCCCTAGACACAGCTGTCAGTAATTTCTCTCCTACAAGAGAAAGAAAACTGTCAACTTATCAAAGTGCATAAGATTTTCTGCTCTGTCCTTTTCCAGCTTGGGTTTGGCCTCAGTTTGCTAAATGTTGAGCAGCACAAATCAGGCAATCTTACTTCTTTCCTGCTTCACCATTTCTGCATATATAACTCCAGAGTCTCAGTCTCCTTCCAGCTTTAATAGGACTCCTTCTCTCAACATCCAGGGGAGCAAAGAAATAGGGCAGAAAGCACAGCCTGACTTAATGAGTGTTTTACTGGTATAAAACAGGGAATGCAAGAGCCTTTGCTCTCTCTGTTCCCACTTCTGTCAGAAACAAGGATGTCAAGGACAGGAAGGCAGTAATATTTATTCTGAAAAAAAAACCCCTAGAATTTCCTTGCCCATGCTCATTTTACTCAACAATAGGCAGGTGCAGGTACTGAAATAGCATGATCTCATTGCTGAATTAGACTCGGTATGCCTCTCGCTATTTCTTAATTTAAAGAATTTTTTTGATTGCAAGACTGTGAACAAGAGGACTAACTTCCTTTTCATTAAGCTGAATCAACCATATTTTGGCCAAGCACTTTATATTCTAAAATATATTTTCCCCTCGATCTCGTTTAATTATTTCCACAGGATTAACTACTTTCTATTGTGTGTCACTTTCCTCTGCAGGAAGCTCTATGCAGGGTAGTATGTCTTCTCTTATTATGCATTTGCTTGGAATATAGATTGCTTTTCAGTCAGATCTTTCTTTGCATTTCTAACAACATCTTCTGTATTGCAGCAGGTGCTTTCCCTAGTGGTTACTTATATGGAGTCTAATGGCATGTCATCTGTCTATGCAGCCACTTTGCTGCCAAATATGTAATAGAGGAATTTTCTAGTAGCAGAAGCTTCTGGTAATTTTGGTTCTTTAAAGGCTGAGACTTTTTTGTTTATTTTTACATAGCTCATTTCACTGGGCTTAAATAAATGAAATTAGGAAAGTGTAGAGTCTTCTGAAAGCTCAATCTCAAATCAACTGCTTCCTTTTCTTCTACTTGATTTCATGATAGGGTTAAGAACTGATTGCTTAGGGTTTTTGTTCTGTCCTCATTTTAAAATTCTGATAGATTAAAAGACTAAAACAAAATAAAATAACTACTTTTTCACACAACCAATAGTTAAACCATGAAACTCATAACTATGGGCTGTTGTGGAGGCCAAGAGTATAGACAGGTTCAAAACAGAACTAAATAGATGTCTGAAGAATAGATCTGGTGGTGGCTTTTAAATACATTTAATGTAGGTAGAGCCTTTGGTTGAGAAAGTTCCCAGTGCCCTGCTGGCTGTAACCAGGGTCAAGGGAAGGGTGAACTGGGATTGTCAGCCCCTGCTCTGGGACTTGGGCTCTCTGAGCCTCTGCAGCCTATGCTTTGGGACAGGGTCCTGGGCTGGATGCTGGCTCAGTGTAACCCAGGATCCTTGAGGATCCTTGCTGACTCAATATAACCCAGGGATAGGGACCAATCTGAGAAAACTTAACGACTAGAAAAAATGCTTATGGAAGACTACAGTGGGTGCATAAAAGTAGGTGCTTCCCAGACTCCAGATTTGTGTTCTGACAAAAAAAAAAAAAAAAAAAAAAAAAAAAAAAAAAAAAAAAAAAAAAAAGGTGGAGCCAGTGTGGCTGTTGAATGAGGGCAGGGATCTGCTATCCTCCTGCCAAACCAGGTGCAGCATGGGGGGCATTGCTATACAACAGGAATGAACAGTGTGTCCTACTGGACCGCTTCTTTCTCTCGTCAACTTGAGTTTCATTGATTTTTGACCATCAGCTTACCGGTCCTCAGTTAATCAAAGCAGTGAGATGATCATTGCGGCAGCGCTGCAGTCACGGACTCTGTGACAGTTTATTTGTATGATTGAAGACAATGAGACAGTTGCTCATGGTGTGCAGTGAAAAATCCGTTTGCTCACCAGCAAACAAAGATCTGCAAGTCCTCAAAACTCTGGTGTGGTCTTGTTGAGAATACTGTTGTTTTTTGTACAATTTCTATAGATGAGGAGATTACTTTTATTTTACTTTTTTTCTCCTGGGGTTGCTTCCTTATCCTGAAGAGTGCCACAAAAGCGAACAACAAAAAAAGAAAGCAGAGATGGGAGAAAACTGGGAACGGAGCAGAAATAACTAAATAACAGAACTGTCAGTGCCCATATGCTTCTACAATGTCTCCTATATAAGAATGTGATTGAAAAAATTTGTTTATGACATGACATTAGAAATTACTATTGCCCACTTCCATCTCTGCTCTGATGCCAAATCTCTTGCTGTGCCCAGTAAAACACTTATAAAATAGATTAGGGCTTTATGTGGGATTTTACCCACTGCAGGCAAGCTTACAAACAGGAAAAGCAGTCCATTTAGGGCACCATCATCTCTCTCCCCCTCTTCCTGTATAGCCTGCAGAGGTCTGAGTCTGCTCATACACATTTTATCCTTCTGAGGTCAGTGGCTGTTTGTGACCTCTTGTACGTCAGTGCCCTGTGAAGGAGTGTCCATGTTGACTGAAGGGCAGGAGGGACTGAGAAAAGCTGCTTTAACCCTAAACTGTGTAAGGGCTGACAGCAGCACTGTGGGGAGGTGGCAGAGGGGATACCATCACCACTTGGACCTGCCTTGTTCAGTTTTCTGTAGCAGCCTTAGGCAGGGCAGCACCAGCAGAGAGCCCTGGGAAAAACAGTGCCAGCAGGAGCCTTTGGATTGCCCAAACAGCTCTGAAAAATTCATATATTCACTCAGTTTGCTCACCTGTATTAAATCACGTGTGTGCGCGTGTGTGTATATGCCATTAATTAATATCAACTAATTGACAGCTAATGGATTCAGGGAAATACAGAAAAAAAAAAAATGAAAAAAATAAAGACTTTGGGGGTGTAATATGAGCCCAAACTACCCTAGTGTGGGAGAGACTGGGAAAAGCCACACTGTAGACGAGGTTTGGGTTTGATTATACTCTTCTGCTGCCAGGCTGATTTCAACTGGGTTGAATTTCCTTCTGCTTGAAATTTATGCTTACATACTGGATTTTTACTTGAAACCAGGGTGTTAGCAACTCAGGCTGAGGCTCTTTACAAAAAAAAAATAAGTGATAGTTACAAAGGCACTGACTTTAGTAATTCTCTCACCAAGGTCTTTTACTTTTCTGCTCTGGATCTGCCTTTTATTCTCCCCTTTATATTTCAGGAATAAATCCACTTGGTTTTAATGGAATTATACCATAATATATGTTTCAGAAATATATTTTTAGAATAAATCCTTTCTTCCACTTCACTGTTATCTCTTGAGTCAGTGACTTCCAAAGATTTTAGTAGCCGTAACACAGCATGATGGGGCACTTGTAAAACAGAGATACCTCTATTCAGCAACAGAAATTCATGCTGCATGGACCGCAAGGTTGTATGTTCTCACCCACATTTACAGTTTTACCTTATAATTACTTTTGTTTCCAATATGTCGTCCTACCTGTTTAAAAAAAAAAAAAAATAAAACCAAAGAAACCTGCATGGATAAACCCCAGTGTAATAGAGGAAGAAAGGCAATTCTGAAAAATCCCAGACGGTGGAGCTACTTCATTGCCAGTGACAGCACAATGCTGTGTGTAAGTTTTGCTTCAAAACTTCTGTGGAAAAGAATCAACAACAGCAGAGTAAGAAACCCCAAATGCCTCTGCCATCACATCCTAGATCTTGCATTTCCTGACTAAAGAGTATAAAGCAGTGTGCACAACTTTCTGCAAGCCTTTCCCAGGAAAAAGTCTTGATTCTTCAATGTATGTTCTCTCTTCCTTCCAGGGGAAAAAAGAAAAAAAACTATTTACCTTTTCTTTGACTAGCAACTCTTTAATAAATTGCATGCAGCACACAGTGGTAAGCAATGTCTTATAAATTTTGTAGTGACAATATGTATCCTGCATCAGAACTTTCCCTTTTTTCAGTACAAAGAGGATGATACAATTTGTTTGTTTGTTTCTTTTAATGCAGAAGTGTTAAGATCCATGGAAGTGTATAATGTATTATGCTTTAAAATGCAGCATATCAAGATGATTTTGAAGGGAACTCTTTCCTCAAAATAATTTTATTTCTGACTAGGAAGTAAAACAACAGTAAGAAAATGGCAAGCTGGCAACTCTCACTGTGAATTCCCTCAGTTTTAGTCTTAAAAAGGTCAGCTACTCTTGTCTGCTTGCAAACATGCAGCACATACCACCACAATGTCAAGTTAACTGCAGACATTGCAGGTGAACCAAAAAGAGATTAAATCTCTAGGAAACATGGGTCAAGGTTCAAATGTCCTGCTTAGCTGGGTGCAGGCTTTTTACTAGGTGCTGTGCTTTAAACACTTGTGAAGCAAACAGAGGAGCAAAGCTGACTTTCATTGGAGCTGAGCAGTGAGGAGCTGGGAGTGAGTGAGCAAGCACCTGGAAGCATAAACATCTCCCATTCCTGGGGTGTCAAGAGACCTGAAACACTGGTGTCTTGCCACCACAGGCTATATCAGCCACCCACAAGGGCTGGCAGCCACTTTTCTAGGGTGGCCGGGAAAACTGGATCATTTTCGTTTCCTCAGTGACATGTCAGAAAGGTCCTCTCCTGCTCATCAGGAGCAGAGAATGGAGAGCCAGCCAGCCAGCCACTGTCCTTCCACCATGTCCCTAGAGGCAGATCCTCTGAGTGTGGATGAGGTGGAGGCAAACGTTGTATCGTGGGGTTTTCCAGAGGACCACCTGAGATATTGCATCACTGTGGCAGCTCTCTGGGGTCAGCAGGAAAGCCTGGGGGACCTGCCGACATCGTCTATAGCTATTATTAGAATTTATATAGTCATTTAGGAAATAGGCCCATCTGGCTCTGGCGATTGGATAAGGGATGTGAGCTTTTCGTCTCCAGGTCACCTCACGGCTGTTGGATGGGCCTGTGTTGTGTGTGACATGAGTGATGGTCTGAGAAGGAGTTGCAGGTCTGCATTATGCACACACATACATACCCATATAAACACCCGTGCAATTAACAATATTTGGCACTCCCCTTGGAAACCACCGCTGAGCAGCCGGGACCAAGTAGCCATATAGGCCAGCCCAAATTGTTGTAGTTCTCTTGTAATAAAACCTGGGTATGTGTCTTGAAAAACCCATTTTGGAGCTCTTAGACTGAAAAGGTTAAGCCTGCCCTGGAACTACTTTCATGTCTTCCTGTAGTATCAACATTTGGAAATCAAATAACTGAGGACTGAGGAGGACTGAGTAATTTCCAGTGGGTTTTATAGGACAGATGATCTAAAAGATGTCTACCTGACCCTCAGGCTTCCTGCCATGTGCATAAAAGTGAACATATATTAGTGCCAATTAAACAAGCCAACAAACAAACAACAGCAAGAACAACAAACAAATCCAGAAAGAAACTAGGGGGAAAAAAAATCCATTGTCTTGTGGTAGATATCTGGGAACACAGAGGATAAACTGTATATTTAAAAATGCCATCCCTTAAAGTGGCTGCTCTATACTTATTGCTAGACTTTATTTTTCCGTGGCTTGATGAAGCAGCCAAAGCCACCAGGTTGTTTTCTTTCCACTTTGAATCTCATCATGGCTGGACTCTGCAACTCCTTTCTGCTCAAGTTCCCTTCAATTCGGACAAGTACCCTTCATTTCAAAGGCATCATGGACAATTTGTAGATATTTTGCTGTCACTGAGGGCCAGGAGGAAACAGGTCTTTTAATATTCTGCTCCGCACAGCAGGTACTCTGCCCTGCTCTCGTGGCAAGTGCCGTTTCTCAGGTTTTACTTTGTTGACCACATGTACCTGGTGCTCACCTGGAGCTGGAGCAAATACCCACTCCTGTCCCCATAACTACTCACCAACTCCAGCAAGGCTTGGCCCTGACTCCCGCTGGAGAGTGCAAAACGGGTCTCACACAAAACTATGGTGGGCTGCCGTTGGCAGTGCCTGGGGTCAAACCCTTCCACCTCTCTTCGGGTGTACTGTGTCCCTGTACAAGAAGGACTGCACGAAATACAGGCAGAAGCATCATCATTCATGGTTAGATTATCCGTCAGGGACTTCCAAGTCCTGTGTTTTATCTGCTGTCCATCTCTCTGGTGCCTAAGAGCATGTGTTGATCAGGTCACTTCATTTCATGTCACCTTTAATCCCTCTCCTGTTTCCTACCAGCATCAGCTCTAGCAGCACACAGCCTTTTACTGCATGCAGTGTGATCTTAAAATGTCTGACACAAATGCTACCAGTATCAGGGAAGCTACTACTACATTTACATATACATAGGCATACTTTTTTTTATTTATTATTATTGGCTTTTATATAATTCCAGTTTCCATTATGTTGCTTTTCAAAGAAAATTGAAATATATTTGAAAATAATAGCATTAGTACCAGCAACTAACAGTCCTATACAATGTTGTACAGAGATGTAGTTATGAAATTTCTTCAGTTCATGTAAGGTGAAGGTTAATTTTAGAATGGAATAAGAGGACTAGAACCATTAAAATAGTAGGGGAAAATGTTACCAGATGAGAAATTGTTCAATATAAATTAAAACCATGATTTCAATCATGTCTTTCCAGACCACGTTGATACAAGACTATATTTTTTCTTGCCTGTGTTCCTGCCAGAGATTTTTGTAGCAATCCTGCTCATTTCCAGGGAAATAATTACTTCTTAGGTTAACAATAAGGTCTGTGAAGGTACTGTGGGAAAGCAAAATCTATCTGATCCTCTGGAAAAAAAACCAAAACAACCCTTCAGTTTTACTTTTCTTTTGTGTTGGCATAACTACTGATAATCCACTATATTATAATGTTACTGCGAACACAGTATGCTACATTATTTTGACACTTCTGGATGTGTTTCTTCTTTCCCTTCTGAGCTTTATTATGCCACTGTCAAAATAGCTACTGGTAGGAAATTTTATGACTTGTGTGGCAAAGGATGTGGTGCCAGAGAGATGAACAAAGAATGGGTCAGCTATAAGATCATCCATCTTTCCCCCTCTGGACCAGACTCCCCCTTCCTCTTCTCCTCAGAGGACTTCAAGGCTTTGCCGCAGAGCAGAGTGTTGCTGTGAGACTCGGGGTCGCATTAATGCTGTGCTGGATACCTTCCCACTCCGTCATCCTTGTGAGGATACTCCTGATGCAACTGTCATTTGCCAGCTCTGATTTAGCACGGTTAGTGTATGGGACATTGTGAAAAATAAAGCTGGCTTTATGTGAAAAATAAAGCTAGCTTTATGTTCAACCTTTGTTTGTGTTTTTCAAGAGCACTTCCACTGATTTAAAAAGGATGGTTAGATGCTTTTTGAAACCAGGGGCCAGGCTCATCTTCTTTCATGTCCTTGTTTCTGAGACAAAGAAAAGATTATTTTTTATCACCTCTATAGGAAAGATCATCATCCAATGGTTTTCTGCAACATTAAGCATGTTTGTTAAACAGTACCCACTGCAAAACCTTGTCTCAGGGCACAGTTTTATTCTTGTACAGAGCCCAGGCAGTTTTCCTGGGCAAGGCATATTTTCACCGCCCAAAGTCTTCTCTTATCTCTCCTGAACAGCAGCAGTATCAACAACCTCCTAAAAGAGACTCTGCCTTTCCTTCACTTCCCTTCTGGAACATAGTTTAGAGCAGCCACCTCTCCCAGCCTGTTGTAGCCTCTCACAGAGGGTAGAGTCTGTTTTACAAGGTCAAACATAAAGAAAAACAAAAACCAATGGTATAGTTGAGAGGTAAGACACAGGCTCATGTCATGAGATGCAAGGTGGGATACTCTGCAGGATGATTTTTAATATTTTTGTCTTTTTTGTATTGAAAGTAATTTAAACACAGAGGTAGAGAAAAGCC
The DNA here is from genome assembly GCA_035583155.1 of Acropternis orthonyx. NCBI lineage: Eukaryota > Metazoa > Chordata > Aves > Passeriformes > Rhinocryptidae > Acropternis > Acropternis orthonyx. The sequence continues at coordinate 32,315,374 of JAWWEU010000081.1, forward strand.
TTGTAAAGCATTGCTTGAGGACATTCATGCAAAACTCCAGCTCCTAAGAAATACTTCTAACAGTCATCATAAAATACCTGTGTCCTGTAATAACGTTCCTTTCTCCCCTCAGTTTACGTATATCACCATACAGCCCACGTGGGAAAGCCAATCAAGTGTATCCATGCAATAACTATAGTCACATTAATCATTAGCTGTGAACATGCATAAACGTGAGCAGCTCACTGAGACCTGCCCTTTCCTGCTTGCTTAGCATTGCCAGGATGGCAGTTTCGCATCCTGCACAGGACAATTCAGCCAAGCAGGAAGGATTCGACTCTCCTTGGTTTTCCAGACAAAGACAGATTTTGACATGGAATTAACTAGTTCGTTTTCTCTATTTTCTTCTCACTGTGCTCTGCTAAAATCCAATTAGACAAAGACACAGCACACAGAGCCTGTTCCCTGCCAGAGGGCACTTCTGAGGAGACAGGCAGCGTATATTGAGGTTGCTCCAGGAGTTCAGACTCAAATGATGATTTAAAGGGAAACATGTTGCATTAAGAAATGTTACGTGCTGCTTTGAATCATTATTTTATATTCTCTCAGTTATTCCCTGGGTGGCTTGAGCTTTGGCAGTTATTGCATGCATTATTTTATCAAATTAAATTTGATCAGAGGAAGGAAAGTGAGGATGGGGGTAAAACAAGATTGCAAGTCTTTGTTCCCCCCTTCTACTCTCCCACAGCTTTTTGGCTGCGATGCCATCATTCCCCGTTCAGGCAAAACCCATCTTGCTATCTTTTGCCCTAGGCTGTGACGCTGCAGCAGCTCAAGGGCTGATGCTCCTGGCAGGGCGGGTGGGAGCAGGGCAGGCAGTGGCTGCAGGATAAGTTCTGGTGAGCTGGTTGTTCCCATTCTGAGGAGCTGAGGGTAACCTTCCTGCTGACAGATGATGGAAAACAAAGATCTGTCAGAAGGCGAACGGGATGTGGCTAACTGTAAACAGTGTTATGAAGTTCCTGTGGTTTTCAGTAACAGCAACTTCAATAGGTTACTGAGTCCTGGATAAAATGTCATGAAGATTGAAAATTAGGTTTCATCTGAAAAGATGCAGAGAATTTTCTGAGCGCATAGCACTCACATTTATTTTATTTCTGCAGAGTGCCAAAGAAGCCCTCACAGGCTCAAGTTTCAAATTGGCCACAGTAACAATGTTTGGGAAGTCAAAAATCAGGGTAGAAAAATGGCAAACATTTTAAAAAGTCACCTACTGGAAATAACCATTCGATTCTTCACATGTGTTATTGATTCTGTATACAGAAAGAATGGAAAATCCAATGTACAGCCAAGGACATCAGACAACTGGACACGCAGTGGCTCTGAAGATCAGCTCTGTACAAACCAGATCTGCACTGAGCTGGAAGAAAGGATGGAGAATGGTGTTTACTATACTGTAATATCATTTATCACTGCAAATCGTATTAACTTTGGCTTGCATTGTCATGAAAAAGTATGTTAGCGAAAATATAGAACTTCTCAGTTAAACAAAGAAGAAGTGGGAGTTAAAGGATTAACAAGAGAATTCTGTTTGGAGGCAGCTGAGGAAGAATAAGGCAGACTTGTGTAGAGTGAAGATTGGGTCAAGGGCCATCTTGTTTTCCATTTTGTACTGCAGGTTTCTAGTTTAGTATTTAGCATTATTATAAAGACAAATGGTTTGCATATCCTTATAGCACAGAAACAGTCACATATTAAACAAATTTAGAACGTGAAAAATTTAAAGTGCAAATCCAGTTTGTGCTTATATCACTCCAGAAGTGTGAAAGGAAATCCGAACTTGATATATTTAACTTATTGGGCATTCTAATACCCTATGACCTTATGCATAATGCTTAAGAACTTATATTATCAAATATTTATGCAATCAGTAAGAAAGTATATGTAGTTACTGTATCTAGACTATAGGTTCATGATGAATCTTTACTTTCAGTGTACAAATTGTTTGATATACTCCTTCATTCAGGTAGAAATATATTATTGCCAATAATTCGGTAAAAAACTTATAAGAATTGTGAAGAATTTAAAAATAATGAAACTCAATTCTCTCATGAAGTCTATCTTACCTTAAGTCATCTGCTTATAAAAGCTACGGAATAATAGGTGATAGTCTCTGTAACTTTACTGGATCTAGAACTGCATGCCCAGATTTTAATTTACAATTAAATTTCACTCAGTTGCTCAAAGACCTTTTGATTAGGTTTAGATTTTATTAAATTAAGTTGGATTTTATTACATTCCACAGGATTTAGCTGTAAGAGAAAACAGAATTAGATGGCATACCATCTAGTACCCCTATATATATTGGAATCACCTTTCCATTGCTGGTGGCATCTTCAGTCTCCTGACTCCTGAACAGATTTAGCACTTCATTTTTATCCATTCCAAGCTCTGTTCCTAATAAGCAAGTTCAACAGTATCTGTTCATAGGGGTTAGATAGACTGAATTTTTCTTCTTTAACACCCAATCCAACATTTATTAAAGAAAGCAGAGGGATGCCCAGTAATTTTATGGGGAACTAAATGAGTTGCCAATCAGAATAAACTGGTGTGGGTGGGAAAAAATTTTGCAGGCTCAGAATATCAAAGCTCTTGGAGTGCAGAATCTCTATAAGTGAGTTCTTTTCTGAATAGGCACTTCAGACCCAAGTGCTTAGTAATGTTTAAGTCTCCAAAGCACTTTGAGTATCTGGGACCTTTCTGAAAGCAGAGTTGTCCACACAATAAAGTGGTGCTTACTATCACAGAATCAAATTTCTCCTTGCTTATGCGTTATCCTTTAGTCTTCAGGAAGGTTCCAGATCCTTCTCAAATGAAGGAGATTTAACGTATATCTAGAAAATGTTAATCCTGGCTGTTTTTTCCTGTCTTCAGTATGGCCCTGCCCGAGCTGACTTCCTAGGGAACTGTAAGTACACCACGGCACATGTTATTCATACAGTGAATACTGAGGTCATCTTCACAATGATGGGATTCAGTCTTGCTTCTCTCCTGACATTGGGACAGTCTAATGGTTACACAAATAACTACATCGGAACTGCAGAATAAGAAAAACAGAAATCAAAGCAAATGGAAAGTGTGACTCAGCTCCTCTCTTCTTCAGTCCCACCACTGTTTTCCCATAGAAGTGCTTTTGATCTGAAGTGCATCTGTAAAGACAGGACAAAAGATTTTTATTAATATTTCTTCCCCTGTGAGCAGAGGTCTTTAAGCAGACCTTCTGTGAGTGTTGGCATGGACAGAATCAGTAGTGGATCAGAGCATGGGAGCTTTTTCACAGACGTGGTTGCACATTGATTCCTCATTACTGTCCCATATCTGTATTCTGCTCTCAGTCCCTTCAGTAGAGATCTACCAAACTGATTGGGGAACCACAGCAGTGTCTATGATTTATTTCCCTAAATCAGAACAGGTTAAGGTCCATGTACAGTCTGTTAGTGGTTTTTCTCTTTGTATTGCACAAAAAGGTGGATCATGTTCTGACCCCAGTGTTAGTGCTTCACCAGTTTCTGTCTCCAATGACTGTGGAATCTGTGAGGGCAAAAGCAGGGTTTATATTTAGTTTCAGGCTTTGAATTTGGCCACAGCCTTGGCATTTCTTCAGATCTGCACAAGGACTGGACCCATCTCCACAGCTGGCAGCAAAGCATTACTGCCTGCCTAGCAAGAAGTGTGTCTCACTGTCCTGAAACTGGACAGGGTCTTCTGTTCCAGCTGCTTTGCTTTTGGTACCAGAGAAACATCAGTACACAAGACTGGCTTCTACTTTGATGGTGTCATTCAGCAAGACACCCCTACAACCTCATCTATTTTATTCAAGCTGAGGCCTGTTCAGCAAACAATCAGGGGACCAGATCTGATGCCCCCACCCACCAGTGCAAAGCAAAATGCATGATCCCATGAAAAACAAGTGCTAAGTCTGTTTTTCCCAGTCCACTTTCCTAAAACCAGCAACATTTCCCTGATCACGGAGTCTCAGCCTAGGACAGAAGGGCTGCTCCCATCATGTAACAGATCTATACCTTCCTTTTCATTCTGCTTTGTGCCCATCCTGTTTATCTCTTCTGAACTGTGTATTGTTTCCACTTTAACAGCTCCTGCCAGCTGTTTTCTTTTGGTACCTTTTATTGCAGATAGAATTTCAAGGGCTTCCAGGGGGAAGCTGCTGAAAGCACTGCAGCTCTCGGACTCACTTCAAAGCAACTTTCATCATTTTTCACGCGCTCTTTTTAAGACTCTTCTTCTGTTCTTTCCCCAAAACAGATTCTCTCAAAGATCACACTGGGAGATAGCACTATTTATGGCACTTCAGCAGGAGACATCATGTTTTTAGTCCGATTTGGACACATCTACTGTCCTGTAAAGGTTAACAACAGAGAGGTTTCTTCCCCCTCTCACTTTTAGTTTGTTGTTGGTAGGATTTTTTCCAGAGGAACGGGCGGGAGGGAAAGTTATTGTTGGAATTTAGCTGCCAGAAGCCTGAGGGTCAACTTTAATTTAGTTGAACCTCCCATCATTAAAGAGATTGTAGCTTCTGCACTGGACCAGGCAAACTCATCATCTGTGGGAGGTCCTGGCTTCACACCAATGCTAATTGTGGCTGAATTATTCTTACAAGCTGTGAGGCTTTGTTGCTGAACTTAGAGGAGAGATAGCACATCAGCTTTGAAATTATCTCAGGGTGAAGAACAGGAGGGAAGAGAAACCATGTCCTTGATGAGCAGTCTGGCATCCTCCCCAGGCTGATGGGCACAGGGCAGGGCTGCTACCCTGAAGAACTGAAGGCTGTGTTCTGAAATGTGGTGAGGAAAAAAAGGGCAGTAAGTTTTGAAAGTACAGGGTTGAATGGCTATGTTGGATGGGAATGGTCAGATCCAGCCACGATATAAAGGGTTGTGACCCTCTGATTTCAGTGCAGATACACTCCTCCAACTGTGATGCTTTCAGGTAGACCAAATACAAGTGAGAAAGTGGTTGGAAGAGCAGCTTGTGGCACCACATACTGTTGTATGAATCTTCTTGAGTGACACACCACAGTTTGAGCCACTCAAGAAATAAAGAACACCAAAGCACTATCTACAGGTTTGTCTATTTAAATCCTGGTTCTCCTGCCTGACTAGTTTTCAAAACTCAACAGGACAAGGCTCTGACTAATCTGTACTGTCAATCTAAGCTTGCTTTGAACAGGAGGTTGAACTAGGTGATCTTCAACAGCCCCTTTCACCCCAAATTTATCCGTGATCCCATGAGGACATTAATTTCCTAGAAATCCCATTTAAACCAGTAAAATTCTTGCTCAAGAATACAAAATACTAAAAAGTATTTTCCCTCTAGACAGGTGTGTATTACAAATCTCTCTTCCTTCTTCACTCCAAACCATCCTGTAACAACCACTGAAAAGATGGGGATACTAAGGCTGGCATGTCATGCTTGCTCACCCTCCATAACCACGAACACAGAACACATGGTGGCAATAGCAGTGAATGGTCAAAATGCTTAACCCTCGTCTGCCATTGTGCATCCAGAATTTAACAGTGTCATTAGCTGAGAGCTAAGAAGATGAGTTTTAGGGGAAGTCCAGCTTGCTTTCTGGGTTGGAGCTTCTGGGCTGTATTTGAAGACTTCTACTGAATTCCTTGTGACCTCAATTAGTCTCTCTCTGAAACAGATACTCCACTGAAAACACTGTCTTACAACCTGCTTGGTAAAGCATTTAAAAGTTTCCACCTCTAAATCTCAGACTGTGAAGAATTTTTATCATTAATAAAACCCTGAGAACTGCAGAATTTTGAGTAGTTTTTTTGTTGTTGTTGTTAAAAAAATTCTTATATAAACAAAAAATGTGGATCCACAGTCAACCCACAGTTTACCAGCCTGAAACAATCTTCTTCATGAACAATGATAAACTTCTGGTGGAAATACGCTTTTGTTGCTGTATAATCCCTGCATACATAGGATGTAGATTACTGCAACTGTTTTCTTGCATAAATGAACAGCTGTGGGCAAAATATTACACAAAAATTGATGGAAGTCACAGAAGCTATAAGCATACATTTCAACTAATGGAGGCTTTTCCCAAGGAAAGGCAGTAGAAGTATTATACTGGCAAATCTATCACATCATTGGGCTATGAAAGTTGTAAGAAATATTCTAGGCTACACTAGTACATTAAAAGAGGAGGCCTGTAGCAATTGTAGAGACTAGAAGAGCTCATAGCCTAGGGCTTACTCTGATTGCAGGGAAAAATGATCTTGTCTTCAATTTCTCAAGATACAAACCAAATGCCTTACAAATTGGTCACATTCCATTTAACTCATATTAATCTACATCATGTTGCCTGGGGGGTCAAACCCATGTTTTGTTGTATTTTTCTTTTTTCCCCTCTAGACTATATCTGTTTTTTGGCTGTAAAATATGCTGAAAACTGTACAAGAGACATTCACAAATATGCTTCTCATTACCAGCATGCTCTGTACAGTAATGCCTACAAAATCACGCTAATGTGCTTTGCATCAAGTTCATGTAAATCATGCTTGTGGGTCAGCCCATTTTAACTGTGTTAGCACTGTTAGAGATTTTGGTCAAGGAAAGAAACATTACACAGAATTTGCTTTTTTGGACTCCAAAGATACAGAGATCCCTTAAATGCAACAACAAGCTCATTAACTGCTGTGTATAGAGTCAGTTTATTAGGAATTTCCAAGACTCTTAATGCAGACCATGCACGGTTCCCTAATTCATCCTCCAAGGAACAGCCTTTAGGACTGGAAGGTAAGCGCTTTTCCTCTAACTAGCTTCCCTGTGAACTATCTAGTGAAAGCTGAATTAAATGTTTCAGGCTGTTAAGAAAGGTGTTAAGCCATTTTATGGGCTTATTTTGTATGCTCAGAGAAAAACATCCTCTCTTTGGTGCCAGTGAAAATAAAGAGAACCTCTATCCTCTCTTTGGTGCCAGTGAAAATAAAGAGAACTTCTTAAACTTGTCTTTTGGCCTATAAATACCTGATACAAGGAGATTGGCTTATATGCCCTTGCTGTGAAAAATGTTGCTTCTTACTATACTGGCTGGGATTTGTCTCTGAGTCAGAGCCTCATGGCCAGGAAATGCCTTTACAGTAAAAATTTGAGCATGGAGATACCCTCAGTTTACTAGTTAAGGCTTTTCCCAGAAATGCACAGTTTAACCATATGTGGAAAGGCTCATCTCAGACTCTGTGTCCTGATGTTTTCATGTCCCCTGCTTGTGATTTCCAGCCCCCAGAAGACCCTGAATCAGGCAAATGTGTTTCAAGCCATGTCTTTTTAATGCATTAACTTACACTGTCCTTGCCAAAGGCCTTCCTCCTCATGCCAAAGTTCAGTCCTGCTGTCTTCCTTCCTTAGTTATCCTTTCCAAGCCACTGAAACGTGGTGATATTAGGTCCTCTATTGCAGGGAGAAGGATTTCCATGGAGATGGAGTGTAGTTGGGCCCACCCACATAAGAACAGCTCTGCTAATGTGCAAACGTCCCTTTTGGAGGCCTCAGGGGACAAAAGAATGGCTTCCCTGGAGGGCTGTGAAACCCATTCACCTGGATAGCTCCCACCCTCAAGAAATGGATAGTTCATGAATAGCTCCTGGCATGGTCTTTGAGGGGCATCTTTGAGATGCTTCCAGTCTTTGCATGCCATCAACAAACCCATGAGTAAGCCTCCCCTGACACAGAACACGGGCTCACATACGGCTCTGAATGGAGGTGTGCACTTGCACAAATTTGACTGGACAAGATGCTGTGTATGGAGGTGAAGCATAGTGGTCTGCAAAGGACGCAGTGCTCCTGGGATGACCTGGATGCTGGATGCAAATGTACCATTGAAACTTCATAGGCATTATTATGGTTTTTTTTATAAGAACATCCCGAGACAAAAATATTGACCCAAGGACCTCAAAAAATGGAATATGAAATCACATATGGATTCATCACGCCTTCACTCTCTCTTGCAAATAACAGCTTGACTAAGGCCCCAACCTGACTGACTCCCCCAGCTGTTTCCCTGAACACTGGTCCAGAGTGCGGGAGAAACCAGGCTTGTCATCTGCACCCTCAAGTTCCCTGATGTGACAAGCCATATTTGCCTTTAACCCAGGCAAAGAGTTCACCTGCTCCCACACTGCTTTTTGATAAAAGAAACAGTTCATGAAACCATTGCCATGGATATGAACAGATGCAGAGAGGAGAATGGGAACAACAGTAAACATTATGCTCCTCCCAGAGCGGTGCTCCTGTCGCAGCCCGTGCCACATCTGTGTTTTTGAAGGGAAATGTCATAACATTGCTAATCAATAAGAAGAGTGACAGGACCATTTGTCAAGAACCAGCCAGCACTGCAGCTGTTGCAGTCATCCTCTCCCCGGGCTTTGCGACAAGAAGCCAAGGGAAGGACCTGATTATTTGCCGGCGGCAGCCCCCGCACGCCTGCGGGCAGCCACTGTGCGAGGGCAGCTCCGGCCAGCTTGCGAAGGTGCCGCGCCAGCCTTGCAGCAGTTGGGCTGAGCAAGTGGGCACAAAGCCTGGCAGGAAGTATAGAGTTTCGAACAAAAGACACCAGACACCCTGCAAGGGAGAGACGGTCCTGGGTGTCGGAGGAGTCTGTTGACCTTTAGTCGTGAGACCGCTGTTGCATATGCATCGCGTTTGAACTGCAGATGTTCCTCGCTGCTCCGCCGGTCAGGGCGACAAGGGGCTGATCTTAGAGGAGGAGGCAGGGCTCAGGGAGAACTTAATGAAGACTTTAAGCTATGGGTTGCAATTAAAATGGTCTGGCGGTGTAAGCGTAGGGGGGTTCACGAGGCTTCCGCAGCTGCTCTGCCTGCAGTAATGTCTGCCCCGATAGGCACAGCTCTCCTCCACAATGAGAGCAGTCGTGCATGCGAGGGGTGTTGGCGGAGGTGACAAAACTGAACTGCCCTTTTCCACCCCATTAAAATAATTCTTAAATTAGGAAATTTATCTTGATCCGATGGTCTATCTGTGTGTTGCACTGCCATGTATAATGCTCCATCTCTTTCCCCTAGACAGCTCTGGCCAGTAAATAGAAAAAAAAAAAATCAATATAGTAAGTACCGTATAATATACGGAAATAGAGAGAAACAGCCCTTCTATTTCACACCACAACCTGCTTTTTCATAGGCAGAGTTTGGCCCTCAACATGGTCTCCACAAGGAAAGAAAGCAGTCTCCTGAAAAACAGGTCTACTTCTCTGTTCCTGAAAACAGCCAATTAAAATAAAATCCACATGTCACTTATGGTGTCTGTACCCACCTGGCGGGATGCCTACAGGCTTAGAATGATATGGGCTCAAGCTTGGATTACACTTCTGAGCAATATCCACCAAGGTGCAAGTATAATATTGATCCCACATGAGATTTCTGAGTTTGACAGTAAATGCTTTTTAACTAACAGCAAGGACAAGGATCCTCACCCAGTGTCACCTTAGCAGCAGCTAATGCCAGCTGAGGGTTGTCTCCCAACAGTCAGGTTCAGACCATGATGTTGCAGCTCAGCAAAGTGCAGCCAAACTATTTGTTTTGTAACCAAAGTTTCTTCTAATGAAAAAGTGCCTTTTTTTCCCCCTCTTATTCACTGCTTTGAAAAAAATGTCAGTTCTGGCAGTGTTTTGTTTCCAGAACTTCTTGTCCCAAAACAAAGCATTCCCTTAAGGTTGAAGTGGCCCATGTGAACATTTCTGGAATGGAATATTTTCAGTTTTAATTTGGAAATGATTTTTTCCTACATGCAATTCATTGTTATTATTTTCACACAGAAACACATTGACAAGCTTTCAAAGAACAAACTTGGACCAAAATGCTTTGATTTCATAACGGTGGAAAATTTTGATTGACCTGAAGTAACATTTTATCAGACCTTCAATCCACACAGAATTTCACTTGCACATAAATGTTTCCATTTTTGGGGGAACCAGGAAAAATATTTCCACACGTGAAAAGATCTGGTTAATGTTGATCTTATGAGCCCTTCCAGGAGCTGCTTCTCTCTCCCTGTTGGTCCTCCAACTCCGTGTAGAAGCAGGTCAGGCTTTGCTACTGCCTGCTGCAACAGCCATCACTGGATTCCACCGCCTTGCAAAACCACTTATGTTGCCCTCGTAGCCTCCTCCAAGGGCAAATTCATTACAGCTGGTAGGTCTGATCAGAATGCATGAAGTGCTACAGCAATGGCCAGGCTTGAGAGATAATTCATCAATGTATTTGTCGTTTCTCATCTTTTTAAACATGCTGCAAGATCTTCAGGCACCTGATTCTGTACCAGCAGTCCAAGAACTGGTCACATAAAGGGATGAAATTTTGAAGAAAAGGGGTAGGTCAAGAAGGTTGAATTAATTTTAAGGAATGATATAGCTTTCACAACAATATATCTACTGCCTGTAATTTATAACCCAGGCTGCCCTAATGCTTCCATATCCCTTTTTCTTTCTCCAGTTCCAGTTCAGTGAAGAATTTCAGCATACACTTTGATTGACAGGGCAGATGGTAACATTGCTTGCCACTAATGTTAACCTACTATTTAATGTATCTGTTAGTTTTATTATTTTTTAACAGGATACTAGTGACTATAAAGTTTAATTGACCTTTTTTGCCAATAAATAAATCACTGCTGGTTTCAGCAGGGATTGTATTTTTATCTGGCAATAAAAAGCTGAAGGAAGCCTCTTAACTGCACTCCTTTCTCTTTCCTTTCCTCTTTCACCTCTTTAAGCCTCTTCTTCTGAACAGTGCCCTGGAAGAAAAAATTATCCGGTGGTGTAAGCAGCAGCTCTATATATGGATAAGTCAGGGTTTACCCCAGAGGAAGAAATGTGGGGTTTAAATTGACTCCATGGTAAATTCCACCTCTTGAAGTCCTGACAAATGTCCTTCTTCAGTCCTTCTGAAGCAATGGAACTGAGATTTTGTCCTGGCAGAATACAGGCTTGGTTTCCACCTTCATTGCACCAGGATTTGGAGCTTCGGGGCCTTTGATGTCACGCTCGTGCTTCAAGCAGGTGGAAGAAGGAACAGTGGAATCAGGCTGAGTATATTAAAAAATGGGAAATTTAAGTGAAGAAAAATGGATCATGAATATATTTAGAATAAGCCTGCCCTACTTTGTTTACTAGTGGGTGGTAAAAAAAAGAAAATACTATGTGGTTTTATGCTTTGTATCAAGAATACATGATTAACACAGACACAAGAGCCCAGGAGCAGTTCAGTGAGTTCTGAGGGGATGGCCAGCTGCACTTTACCAGAACAAGCTGCTGTGGCTCCTGCCTGCTTGTTAATGGCTCCCTTCCTCTTGGTTTTTTTCATCTCCCTGATTTAAGACAATCACCTAACAGATTTTTATTCTCCTTCTAAGCATTTCAGGCCAAAGTAATTGGAGAGTAGAAAAAGAAAACTCAGTTTGGTTATCTGAGCCTTTTAGCTTAGATGAGTCTGGAGGTAAGCCCATCCAACCAGAGAGAAAGAAAATTCTCATTTTTCAAAACTGTGAATTCATTAAGAGAATTCATATGCAAGAAAAGCAGTGAAGCTGAACAAAATGTAGATTTTGCTGACTGAGAACAATTTTCTTATGTTGTTATAAGCATCTACAGCTAAGACACTAGATTTCCATTTGGGTTGGGGTTTTTTTGCATCTGACTTCTTAGCTATGTGGCTCAGGTTTTCTAAGGGCTGGGGTTCAGGAAAGGAAACTTGTAGTTGGATAAGTGGGAGAAGTAATGAAAAGCCTATGAACAGGCATGCACAGCGTGTGCTATGTCACCATAAAATCAGTATGGTCCTCTGGGTGGAATTTCTTAACTTTCTGCTCTGCCACACATCTGACAGTTCTGATTGCTTGAGAACTAACAAACCAATATATATATATATGACACATGCAGACCAAAGACACAAAGAGCATAAGAAAAGCCAAAGTAGGAGGTGGGATTTCCCCTCTTTCTTCCTCTTTTTTTTTTTTTTTTTTTTTTTTTTTGGTTTTTCACCACCCCAGTCAAACACAGAGCAGAACCGTCATTTCCCTTTGGTTGTCCTATTCAGTGGAAGCAATTAAAATTGAGAGAGACTTCAGTGAAGGTGAATCTGGTGGCAGGTTAACCTCAGTGAGTGGGGCCTAGTCCAGTTATTAATAAATTTCGGTGTACAGGAATAAGAAAAACACATCTTTTATCTGCTGCAGAATTGCTGTATCAGGTGAGATCAGTGGGGCTGCTTCAAAACCAGTGTTTTGGGGAGCTGGGATAGAGTTCCTGTTACACCGAGCTCAGGTCGTACCTGTGACTGCTCCTTTAGAAGCCCCTTGGCTTTCCACTAGACAGCTGGATGATACTCCTTGACAGTCTGATCCCAAAGAGAGCAAGGCTCTGACATGTTAATATGCAAAGCCCTTTCAGAGATGAGAACAGAATTATTACTTTTCACACTGCAGTTACAATGCCATTTCTGGTAAAAGCATCAGGCAAACAGGCAGGTGCTGTAGCTATGCTGATGTTATTTTGGAAACCTGGTTGTCATGGGCAGTAGGAACACAGAGAGGATGGACAAGTAACCCACTTATACCTGCATGCAGTGACTCCAATGTCATGCCAGATTTTGTGCTGGATTTTGCTATCCATTTAATGGTGAATTGGAAAGCAAACATGGGTAGCAATGGGCTGACAGCCTTGGGACAGGCTAGAGTTTCTTTTTGGTCTTGTTTCTTCAAAATTCTTTTCAGTGTTACTGGAATAATTTTCCTCCGTCTTTCCTTATCTTAGTCAATTTGTGGGAAATCTTATTTGCCCTTTTGTCTTGTCTACAAATTTAGGTGATACCAGTCTTGTTTCTTTTCTGTGGACCTGGAAGGCCTCTTGCTCTTGCAGATGAATAAGAATAAATTTATTTCTCTGCCAGAAATGACTCATGGCCTAATGTGCCTTAATGTGCACACACTATATTCTTTTGCCACTAGAGTCTGGGTGGAGGTGTTTGTGTCTCTCTTCAGATTAGGGCTGTCTTCTTTCATCTTATTAGCTTTAATGCACTGAGGTATTCCTAGGACAACTCATCTCTCCCTTAGCGTCATATTATCCATGAAAGAAGCCTCTGCTAAGCAGAAATGACAACCTGTGGGAGCTTTTTCTTGTGCTGTGGGAGCCACATTAGAGGAGGAAACTGCTTCAGCATTGTTCGAGAAGGTGTGAAGCTCAATGGCCTCGATCCACTAAGGCAGGAAAGCATTGTTTTACCTTTGAGCACACAAGTATTTTACTTCAGTGTGCCTATCCAAGCCTGCAACATATATTTGTATACAAAGACTCTCTGCTTCTTTGAAATTGCAACAACAACAAAACTTCTTCTGTGATTTCGTTCTCTTTCAGGCTACCTACCAATATCTCAGATTATTAAACAACTCCTCCTTATTCTGGCAAGTTAAGATGATGTACAGCTTCAGTCCCAGAGTCTTGAATCTGTTTCTCACTTGAAACTGTTTCTACTTTGTCTGCTCAACTCCATGTTACCTCTGGAGATCCATTCTTTTTGTTTGCTCTTTTCTTTTTCTGTTTCCTGAGACTTGGCAGAAGCAACACACAAAACCAATGGAGTTCAGATAAAATTCAGGTTTTACACAGCAGAGTATTTTTCAAAATAGGCTACAAAAATTTATATTAAGTCTTTTTATTGTAGTTTACAGTCATGAGCAGAGGGAAGGAAGACATTAAAAGACCAAGCAGCTCCTAGATGCAGCCTGTTCTGACAAGTCAGCTGGTTTCAAAGTAGTGGGACTGGTGACCTCATGCCATTAACTTCACCGTGCCTGAATCTACATTTCATTAATGCTGCACTAAAATGCATGAAACATTTTACCATCCTCACACCTGTCTTTCACAGATGAGAAAAACTGTTTTACATGGCTGAGGAGCAGCTCAGATTCTTGCTGCCACAGAATGGCAAATATCTCTCTGGATAGATATAAATTGTCAGAGAATAATTGCAATTTGTCCCTCTGATTAGACTGAGCAGTCTTTAGGATAATACTAAATTTGGTTCTGTGTTCAGAATATTATTCTATGCAGTTTCCTATGCCAGCCAGGGTGACTTGAAAATGACATGTCAGCTTTACCAATCTGGTCTCAATATCAATGGCAGGAACTATCCATTGACCAGTTACCGCTTGGGCCTAACAAATGTTTCTGCAGCAGGCAGACATTTAGTGAGCTACAGGTGTGCTTATGAGAGTCTTGTATCAGTGTGGACTTTCCATGGGATGATAATGTGATGGATAAGTTATTCTGAGAAGGTAACTGAAATAACTACACTTAAAATTAAACACATATGAAAACGTGGGCTCCAGTATTTTCAGTCTTGTTACAGACAGAAGACTTATATCTGAGAACTGCAGGGATTTGCCAGTGCCAGTGTAGGACACTTCCTGTGGATGGGAGCTCTGGTTTTGAAGCTCATGGTTGCTCACTTTCTGCTTAATCTGTGCCAGATGAAACAGGGAGAGCTCTAGGGACAGAAATGGTGAACACATTAGCACCTGGCATCTGCAATCCTGCCTCCACTATCCTGCATGATAGGGAAGCATCTCCTATTGTTCAGCAAACCCTGCAATGATCTCATTTCTATGCTTTACAGATAGATTCTGAGAGATCCTTACTCTTCATCTACAGAGGCACAAGGCGAGGAGTATAGGCTGAAGGATGCAGTAAGTAAATGTTAACAAATTATAAAATTACCAAAGTGTTTCTTTGACATCAGTAACTCTTCCCATGACCTGTTCCTGTAATGCAACATACATAACTGTCAACAGCTGAAGTGATGAGATGCCTTACATTCAGTGTAGATGAGTTCAAGGCGAAACCTAATGACTAGTATCCCTCCATGACAGAGGAAAAAATGGACAGCAAAGTTTGTCCATTGTCATAGAGCATGTTTCCTGGCATGTATTTACTTGATCTTGACTGTTGGTACTTTTAACAGTTGTAAGTGGCTGACACAAAGATACAAGAATAAAAGAGAATTGCAGCAGTTTGCTAACTACAGCCACCAGCACTGGCCTTTGCCATATCTGTAATGCCTTTTGTAACCCCAGTGTTTCTTAACTCTGCCATTTTCTAGGAACCTTTAGTAGGTAAGTCTGTTCAAGGACAAGTTCTCTGGGTATTCATGGGCTGGAGCAACAGATGCCCATGAGAACCCAGAATACCCAAATGTGAAAACGGAGGCCCTTGGCCCACCTTATGGGGAGGTTTTCCCAAGGGCAGCACAGAAAGGGCATCTCTCTGGAAGAGTAACTGAATAGGTGCCCTGATGTTTCTTCTTCCTATTTTCAGCTGCTGCTGACGAAAGCTGCAGGGTAAAATGAGGCTGTGAGGACTGGGAAGGGCATCTCTAGGCATCAGTGAAGAGCTGCCAGGGGAAAGGTTGTATTGCAGGCACACAGAGACGCTCTGCAGCCATAGCAGTGGGCATCAGCAATGCAGAAACTGTTTTCCCTGTCATGACATAGTCTAACAGCTGAAATCAGGACCACCAACTTTGGCAGTTCTTTGACAAGTACTTTTCTTACTTTGCATCTCTAGAAGGTCTTTCAGACAAATCAGCCTAATGCTCTTAGTTAACATGTTAGCAGCTTATTCAACCAATCTCTAGCCTCCCAAGAGCACAACAGTAGTGCTATAAAGCTCAGAAAAGTATTCCCCAAGGTTTCTGTCATGGGTTTCAGAATAAATAATTTGCTCAAACTGTCTTCCCTTTTTTCTGGCAGACTCAGCTCAAACCTGAGTCCAAACAGAGATATTAGACTAATCACCAGCTCCTGGGAGCTGAAACCTTTTCCCTTTTCCAAATACACCAATCCCTATTTGCCTACCAGCCTGCCTTTTCTCTGACTCAGGAATCTCAGCTGGAAATTGGCAGCCAGCACAACTTCTGCTTGCTGTAGCTTTTAACCCTGAAACTTCCTGATTAGACTTTGAAAGTATTCATCTCACCACCAATCCAGCTAGTATTTAAAATCAGCAAATGCATATTCAAATTCCAGAGAAAGGTAAGGGTTTGGGTCCTAAGCCATGATTTTTTTGCTGAAGAACCTCTTACATGGTCGGACTTATGTGACTCCAGCATGACCTGTATATGGGATTTTTTAAGAGAGATATTAGAATCTTGGGGCTCCAACCGGGCTTGATCAATTTGTGTTACAAAGTACTAATCCATTTAGGCACCACAGTATAGAGAAAAAACAGGAATATATACTGTCAGTGAACAGGACAGAGATAATATAAAATCCATTCTGGTAGCAGAAATATTGCCAATGATGCTGATAGGCAAGAAAATTAATATAGACTAATGTTTAGTGCTGTACTACTACTGCTTTAGGTAATAACTAAGTCACTGAGTTGTCATCTCCATATCAAGAGCAGATGTTAAAAGGGGTGAGGAGGGGAACATCACATTGAAAGGACTTGAATGTGCTGTGCCTGTCTTCTGCATGCAAGGTCTGTAGGTCTGCTCTCCTCAGACTCAGTCTGTGCTCCCCATATGTCCCAGACTAACAGGTGTGGATATGGGCACCTTGTCGATTATGCTGCCCTTCAGACAAGTTTTTTAATCTGGAGAAGCAGGTTCAATTATTCCTCCCCACCATACTGTCTCAGACTAAGCTTCCAGCAACAGAAGTGTTTCTTCTTTGAATGCAAATTCCTGGTGATGGTGCTTTATTTAGCTTGTAAATGATCACAGAAAATGCAAGTTAATAAAGCAGTTAACAGTGTTTGTCTTCTACCTTGATGCTACTGTTTTTACTGGCACATCAGCATCTATGTGATGCAATGGGTCACACTGGATTGATGAGATGGGCATCATGCTAGGATACATTTGACTTTTCAGCTTGACTAACTAGGTGCCTCTTTAGAGCTGGACTGAGTGGGAGGGACTGTCAAGACCAGTCTGAAGCAAAACTCAGATATGTTTGCAACTATAACAAAGTATCTCTGCCACCATTTTCCTCAGAGAGGAAAGCACAGAAAAATTTGCTTTGTGAACATACAATCATGCACCAAATACCCACCACAAATGTTGTGACTCCCCTACTTCTAAGAATGCCCAGGTCTCTGGTGTAATCATTAGGTTTCAGAGTTGCCTGTGCAGTAACTATTTCCAAAGAAGGGTTCCAGAATGAAGAGCTCTACAGGTGCATAGGAAACTAACCCATAATACAAGGGAGATGCATGCTGGTACATACTGGCTCAGAGGGGCAGGGAGGGTGTGCCTGCCCTTGCATCAGGAGATGGGGCTCAAGGTGTCTGTGGCTTTAGGGAGACACACCTGGGGGGCAGGTTTCACCAGGAGCTCTGGGGTCTGCCTGCAAATGTGCCTGCCTGTTGGACCAGCCGAGACCACAGCATCCCAGTGCAGACCCTGCCTCCACTCTGCCTGGACAGCAGAGCCATGGGCTGATGGTGGGCATGCATGGATAGGGGCATCCCTTCCTGCCATTCAGGCTTGTTCTGATCCCAGTCATGAAACCTGGGACAATGCAAGGACCTTGTCAGGCTGCCTCTTGAGGTCACGTTTGATTTCAGGGATATATGGAGCAGCAGTCAGAAGACAGTAATTTCCTATTGCATTCTGGCAATGAAGTTACTCCCATTTTCTCCCTTCCTGCTAATTAAAAGACAAATGTTTGCACTTTTATTTATATTTTCAGAATTTTTCGTTTGGGAGACCTGTTATATTCAGTTTACCTCATCATTATCATCATCCATATTATTCTTTTAGCTGTGAGCTGTTACAGGAAACACACCTTTGCCCTGTATTCTCACACCTGAGTTGTCAAGGCAAGCAAAGCTTATGTTTGAAAATAGGCTGTGCCCTTCTGACATGTGATGGTATAAATGATCCAAGAATGGAAAAAAAATACAGTGATAAAATGATAGTCAGTTACAAAGTCTTTTATCAGGAAACAATTCCTTGGGTTTAATAATAATAATAATAACAAAAAAGCAGACAAAGGATAAAGTTTCATGCTTTTACAGATGTATTTCAGAAAGTTTCTGGGTAGTGTTTGAGTTCAAAGATCTGATGAACTGTCCTTGTGTTCCCAAAGGCAGAATTTCTTTTTCCCTTGAGGGAAATGAAAAGTCAACAGAAGACACTATTGAACTGTTAGATCAGTGCCCAGACCTAGCTAGGCTTTGAAAAAGGAAAGTATGCAGCAAGACTAACCTTTAAAGACCCTAAAAAAATTCAGATGTAACAGGATAAAGGTAATAGCATGAAAAGATTTCAATAGAGAGAAAAGAATCAAATGTCTGACAGCAAAATGCTGGTTAAAAATAAAGATAATCATGGGAAGATGATTAACATACTACAAAAAATTATACACACCAATTTGAAAAGGAAAAGCAATTCCTACTGTATTAAATTGGGCTTTAATAACATTTCATTGCTTCTAGATTTGCAGAAATATTTCTGTACTCTTCAAATCCCCTGCTATTCATTGTCTTCTATGCTTCATGAGAATTGAAAAGACCATATAAACCCGGGAATAGGGATGTTTGCATGTATTTTTTATTTTCCATTTCACTCTCTGTTGGGGAATTGTATAATCAGGATATTGCATCTGCTTATTTTTTTTTCCAGTCAGTACAACAAGTACATTTCAAATCAAGTTTGGTATGTACTTCCTGATTTTCTTTTGGAGGTCATTCAAAGACATTATCAACATTGTCATCTCATTTAATTCTTTGAGGAGAATCTATTTTTTTTGAGCCGACAGAGATCTCCCACTAAGGTACAATAGAGAAGAACATTGTCCTACTGTGATTATAGTTGTGTTCAGGGCAACAGGTCCATTTGGCAAAGGATTCTGAGACTTTGACCTTTATCTTCCGCTCAAATCGCAGTTGCCTCCTCCTTCACCCCCAAATATGTGACTTGTCTTTGAAAAAAAGAGAAAAGCAAAACAAAACAATATTTTCAAGTAGGTTAATAGTCTTTTTTTTTTTTCTCTTGAAATGTAGTTAGTGCTAGATGAGAGTTTTGTGATGAAGCACCACCTTGTGAAAGCAAGCCGTGTTCCAATCAAGTGTCACTAGGAGAGTACACTCCAGTATGAGCTCTCTTTCCTGGTTTGTTTGCAGTTTGCTGGCATGGCTGATGGGACACTGAATCTTCCCATTCCCTTTGATTGGTGTTACTTTTCAAGCTGACTTCAGTCAGCAAATTGCAGAGTTTCTGTGCTCTGCAGTTTCCTTCAATCCAGGACAGGAGTCCTTGGGGTGTTCATCCCCTTTTAGAAATACCAGGGATCCTTCTTCAGGTCTGCAACTGAGTATCTGGACACTGTTAAATCCTTGGTTTGTATGAGAGCTACCAGGACTCCCAGAATCTCTGTCTGAAAGAGTTTTCTCTAGACAGAATTCAGAGGGAACCAGGAACCAACCAAGTCCTGGATGCTGAGTGAGTCAGCTGCTTCAGAGATGCATTCTCTCAGGCATACATGCTCTCTGAATATATGTAAGAAAATTATGAAATTATGCTACATTTATCTTGGAGTCAACATTCTGACTTTTTAATAATGATATTTATAACTTGGAACTCACGTTTTCTAAGATTTTTTTTTAATTGAGGCATAAAAAAAGTTGATTTAAAATTTTGAAAACATAGGGAAAAAATATTTCCCATTTCTCCTCCAAAACCTTATTTAGGCCAAATCAGATCAGTTTTGTAAAGCATTTTGCATTTGATAAAACTGCATATTCTGAGGGAATGACAGACAGCCTGCCGGAGTTTTGGGGTCCACCTTTAACTGCAGATCTGACAGCCACAAAAGGGCTGAGCTGGGCAAAAAGCCAGCCATCAGTGGAAAATCCCGTAGATATCTGTTTCTTCTGTGGGATACATCTGGATGGTGTGAGGAAAATGGAGCTCACTTTGTATCCAAGTCTAGGGGTTTGATTTACCTCTACAGAACCATTGCAGAAGTCTTTGGAGCCGTGTGGGGTTTAAGTGAGTCCAGCAGGACACTGATCGTTCTGGCCCCTGCCCAGAAAAGCGTTTGAGCATGTGCTTTACTGAAACCATGCCATTAGTCCCCTCACGAGCCGCACAGCCCAGGCCGCCAAACGGGGCTCTGCAGCGTCTGGTCCTGGGGAGCACATCTGGGGAACACATTCGGCTGCTTGAACTGCTGCACTTGGGGCAGGTAGGGCTGCAGTGCCGTCTCAGTTGGGGTTGCCTCTAATGATGTACACGTATGTCATCTAGCATAATGGGGCCATGACCTGCACGCATGCATACTGAGCCTGCATAAGAAGGATGTTTTCTGAGCTGTGGTGTAACACACACAGAAATAACTTGTGGCATACCCTGACTGAAGTTACTTAATCCACTGCCAGAGGATAGAGAAAGTGTAGCGAAATGGGGCGATTTATGTTTAGCCAGGGCAAATGAGGCGCTAATACTAGGAGTCAGTCTGCCTTGAGGAAGCTGAGAAAGGCTTTTCTTTGTTCTTTTTTCATAAGAACTAAGAATATTAAGCTGAAAAACTAGGCCACAATTTGTCTAGAAGAATGTCAGATAACTAACTGCATTGCATAATATGCTCTATTTACTGTACCAGTTACAGGCTGTACCACTCACACGGTGTACCACTCATACTCTCAGGCTTTTTCAACCTCAGATTACTAGGCAGACATAGACCACAGCTTGCAATGTCCTTCTGTCTCTGAGATTGTGGTCTTCTAATAAAAAACTACATTGCTACTTTGCTTCCAGCTGCAGCAACACAGATAAAATCAAGAGTCAATTCATAATGATCTGTTCAGCTCTAAAACGTATTAATGCCAATTTCACAACTAGCCTTTAATCCAAAGACTTTTTGAAATGAAAAGTGTTTTTTAATGTCATAGTATCCCTTGTGTCCTCAAAGTACCAAGAACTCAGTCAGTGAGGCCCTTCTGGCTCCTAATTGTCACATGGACCAGTGGATGGCACATGCTTTTTGATAAAAGAACTGGTTTGGAAAATGAGTAATTGGCAGGTAGGAGCTGAATGGAAGCAAGTGGTAACTTTTAGATACCATTCCAAGATATGGTTGTGACCTGCTTAAGTAAGAGAGGCATTTGAAAATCATTATAAATCCTTTATCATGCTAGTTATCATTCAGACATGTTCTCACTGTTCGCAAACATACACAGACCAACCCTCCAATGCTTCTGTTGTATTATATCCTCCTGTTTAATGGGAGGCAACAATGTGAATTATTGATAAACCGGAAAGAGATGTCATGCCTTTTGCATTGGTATAAGGGGTTTGCAATGCAATGAACAGGGCTACCAGAATAATTTTTGGCAAGGTTTGGAGACCTGCTGTCCTGAACACCTACTGTAGCATATCAGGACCCAGCAATCATGAGTGTCAAGCCGTAAGTTGGAATCTCCATGCTAGTAAAACTGGCATCTAAGGAATAAGATGAAAGTGTTAAAGACTCAGTACTTTTTCATAGTTTGACTTCAAGAAAAGACACAGTGACCCCTTGCTTTCCAGGGATCCATCCCATTTTGTTTTAGTATTCAGTAGATGGCATGTAGGGTTTGGGTTGCCATCTTGGTTGTTACAATGAAATGTCAGCAGAGAGTGTGTGAAAAATGCTGTTAGCTCACTGAGTCCCAGACCCAGCTGCTTGGAATTGGCTGGAAACATTTTTAGCTTTTGAAATTAATAATTTGAAAATTATGCTGCCCCTGCTTGTAATGACTTCAGTCTGTCTTCAGAAGTAAAAGAAACTGTTCAAAACAGCAGTTGCTACACCAAAGTACGTCTCATTAAGTGATGTTCTGATGCAGAAGCACAGGTACTGGTGTCACAGATGTTATTTTGTAACTACTTAACTGCAGAAGTAATGACACAGCAGAAGGTGGGATGAGCATTAGCGGTGATCTTTATTCTGCTTCATGTTCTCGGGTTATATCAGATTTTCTCTTTGTTGAACAATTGCTCCAATGTACTATATTAAACCTCAAGAGCAAAAATTAAGAGCAGCTACTGTTACATGCATAAAATGCAGAATAGATTTATTTTTGACAAGGACAAGTTTCTAAAAAGAGTATTATACCATACCTATAAAAAGTAGTAAGCTTTCAAACCAGATTCAAGTCAATGTCTTCAGTAAAACCCTGGTTGAGAAAAAGATTTGAGGTTGCCAGGTTTTATTCTTAATTGCCTTAAATTAGGAGATAGTTTTGAAAAGAGCATTTGACATTTAACTTTTTCTTTGTGCAGATACAGTAACTCCTTGCCAATGCATTGTATTAAAGACATCATTTTATAATGAGATGTGAAGCAAAGGCAAAAACATTTGCAGAGGTTATGGGAAGAAGACCTGGAAGGCTCACATGGAGTTTCAGATCCACATCAAACACTGGGAGCAATAGAAAGTTCTCTATGCATATTTCACAAACAGCCAGTAGCTCCAGTTTTCCAGTGCCCTGGGTTACGTTTTAATCCAAAGGCATAACACTCTCACTGTTTCAATAGATGATCAATCAGAAAGGCCATTCTTGGGTTCACTTACACTCCACATAGCCATGGTCAACCATTCAGTACCTTTGACCTGACCTTTGAATGGAAAAATGCAAAGACAGCAACAGCCAGCTTTAGAAAGAAAAGCACCAAACAAAAAGGCAGAGAAGCATTTTCATAACAATAGGAACTGTTTCATAAAATGCTGACTACAAGCTCAACATAGAAATTTGCCTGTTATGGGATGAAACTGAAGAGTTAGTCAAATCAAGGAAAGTTTTAATATGCAGCAGCTGCTGAAAGCAAAAGCTTCCAGGAGTTAACTTACAGCTGTGAAAAAATTATTAAGTTAATGATTCTGACATGCAATAGGGACTGTCTTTCTGCTCTGACTGTGCTAGCATACTGCCTTTGCCATTTTTAAAGGCAATGTTCTTGATCTGAATTGAAAATACTACGTACATGAAGCACAGAAATATGGAGGTAATTCCATTGGTTGCATACTGGAGAGTTTTTCTTAAATCAGCAGTTTGAAATGAATGTGCCTTTCAGATCTGGCATGTGTTTGTTATTTGTGTGGTTTTCTAGAGGTATTTTGATTAAAATACCTGTTTGCGAATTGCCTCGTTTGTCTTGG
Organism: Acropternis orthonyx; assembly: GCA_035583155.1. Lineage (NCBI taxonomy): Eukaryota > Metazoa > Chordata > Aves > Passeriformes > Rhinocryptidae > Acropternis > Acropternis orthonyx. The sequence goes on from JAWWEU010000081.1 coordinate 32,338,600, forward strand.
TTTATCAGATTACAAGATTAAATTACAGTCTTCCAGCCTTTAAGGGAGTTCGGATGTAATTCACTTCTTATCCTTCCCCCTCTCTCTCACTGAGATTACAATTACTTCTGATTTTGTGAATAAACTTTAAATTCATTGCATGGAAAAGTAAACAAACTGCTGTTCACAAATGAAATATCTAGGAAATTATGAAGTAGATGTTTTCAGTCACATGGTTCTTGATACGGATTTGGAAACTAGTACATCTCTTTGTATACATGCTATCTTTTTGAACTTACTAATTCTAAAAACATTTAAACTATCAGCTTTTAGGAAAGTATGGTGCAAAATCACATCTATCCTGTAAGAAGGCAATTCAGCAAAAAGTTCAATAGGGCACATTTCTTGCAATGCTGAACACTTCATTTGTACCTTTTAGCCGAGTTTCTGGGAAGCATATGATGGTGCAGTCTTGATTAGATGTAAGTGATTTTTATAGCTGGAATCTCACCAAAAAAAGAAAAAAAAGGAAGTGGAGTAAAAACACAAAAATGCTGCAATGTGCATAGTAATTTAAGATTTAATGCTATAGAACTCCAAGAGTCTGGTGGCAAAAAAAAGAAGCTTAGGATAAATCTTTTAAAAGTCATCTTCAATGAGCACTCAACTGTTCATGTTTTACATGGATACATATTATTGCACTTTGGAAAGGATTATTTACTTCTTGCAACATATGGACTCTACTTTTATCTCTAACAGAGTTGTTATATACATGAATATCTATGCTTTACAAGATATATTTCAGGAACTAATCTACAAATTCCTCAGTTTTCACCCGTAATGAGAGATCAGAGTTGCTTCACCACCAGCTTCCCGGGGGCGAGTGCGTTCATAAATACTGGTTTGTGCAAGTGCATGTGTGGCAGGGCCATCACCTTTACCAGTGACTTTTGAATATTCATTCCTTTTCCTTGAACAGACAGATAAATCAGAATTATGGGTTCAATGCATTTCTACCCCTCTCCATTTGCTGGGTTTTGCCACTGCCCGCCTCTTGGCCTGGGGTTTGGGTGGCAGAGGGGCAGGAGGGATGTGAGGCACTTTGCTGCCAAGCCACTGCCCGGCAGCATCAACAGCACCTCTCACGTGGGGCCACTTCCCTGGGGCATCCCAAGGAGGGCAGAAAGGACAGTGACACACAACCCACCGGTCCCTTTCCTCTTGGTACCACCACTTGGTTGAGGTTGGTCTTGCAGCAGCTGGCCACAGAATGTGTCCCTGGGTGTTGATCCCCTGCAATGCCATCAGAAACTGCCCACGGGACAGCAGTGTTCAAGCCACAGGGGGATGACAAATCACCTGGGCACTTGTGCATCCCTGGGAGTGACCCACATGACATTCAATTCCTGTGTGTGCATCAGAAGAGGAGCAAAACCCCAGCAGCCCCCGAGAGCAGCAGGGCAGCATGTCTTTGTTTTGCGGTCTGTGTGCTCAGAAAGTCTCTGACAACCCTGTCCAAACAATCCCGTTGGACAAAAATGCAAACAACTTTACGCACAGGAGGTCTTCTTAAAAATGCCTTTCATTTCTAGAAGGGGAGAGATTTGGGATCTCGGCTGTGGTGAATTAACATGCTGACCTTTTATCTTGAGAGACCACTGATGTTTGAAGACAGCCCAGTTCTTGAATGAAATTACTTTGGGTGGTCCTGGTCTGCTTAGGAAAAAAATTTTTTGTTGTGTTGAAAATAAGGGCATGAGAGTACCCAGACATAAACACTGAATTCAATCTCTCTGGAAAGTGAGGGAGGCAGCCTTAGGGCAAAACAGAGGTGCATTAATGAGCTTATATCAACCAAAAGAAATGACTAAATACCTGTGAGTTATATTGGTATTAACTGAGATTGTCATGTAGGGCTCTATTGATTTAATGTAATAGAAAATGCACAGAGTGATAAAAAAAGGTATTAATGTCCTTTTATCAGTCAAAAGTAATTTTCAAGCATGAATATATTGTGAGTGTATGAAATTGAAACTCACAGGCAAATTCTGAGAAAATTACTCTTATTATTGGCAATTTCAAATAAAAACAGGAATAATGATGTGTTTTATGCCTGTGTTTGCAAAGCTCCCCCCAACAGAAACTTTACAGTACCACAGTCTTGTAAGAGGTAGGAAATAAGAAATGTTGCAGTAAATCTTCCTTTTCTCATTTCCAGACCTCCAGAAAGAGAGAGGGTTTAGGAAACAGAAACTTACAGGACATGTTGCAGAGTTTTGCACAACCCCAGACTACATTTGCCTGTTGTCAGATGTTGGGGGTTCTTGTTGTGTTTCCTTGGCCCCCCTTACCATGATGGATCTGCAAAGCGATATCACCTGATCACATTACTTTCTGTTACCATATGTCACTTAAAAAACAAATTTTAGAAAACCTAAGCTGTACAGCAAGCCTGCTGGCTTCTCAACCTGCTTTGACATATGCCAGAGAAGATTTAAAGCTGTCAGGTTGTTGGATGGTTGCCATGGGATTGCAAAGGGCGGGGGGAGAGAAATCCCCCAGCAAGATGCAGATGGAGGGCTGGCTGCAGTGGCTGGGCTGACCTGGCTCTCAGCATATCCAGCTGGGAAAGTACCCCTGAAGATCTTGTTTAATATTATTACCCTTAAGCCTTATTTACCTTGACATTTTGGGCAACTTAGATTAGGAAATCAGCATAGGATATTAGTCTAAATCAACATGCAGACAAGCACCTGAAGTGGCTGAATTGCTGTCTGAGCTTTGTGCCTGACCAGAGCAAATCTCATGTGTTACCCTGGGGTAAATATACAATGCAATACACGTGGGAACTGTACATGCATGCCCTTGCCATGTCTGCTTTCTATTTGGCTAAACACATATGAAACTGTCACTGGTGTTCCTGCTTTGGTTGACCTCTGTGCTATTTGAACTATTTGTCTTGCTGGTTGGAAATTTTCTGAGCAAAATAGACTAATTGGCCTTGATTAACAAGCATCTGGTGTGAGTACAAATGGTTATTTGAGCAATAATGAGAAAGAACATGGGGAAGCGAGTTGGCAGTCTAATTTCTGGCAATTGATCCATTCTCCATCCCCAGGCTGCTGAATTTCTTTCTGTGGCAAGGTGGGGGAGGTGTTCTTTCCACAAGTAGCCTGTAATCTAGCTTTTTTAAACAAAATTGCTTGGCATGCTTTCCCATTGTTCTGCCATGCAGACTGGGGTCTGCAGCCTGACCATTAATGGTATGCCCAGCACGAGGACATGTGAAATTGGACTCTGTCATTTGCAGACACGCTCTTCAGAGAAAATCATAAACATTGCAATAGCAGAAATAGTTTTCTCCTTATCTTTGTACCTGATTTAAATTCTGCAGAATAGCTGCTCTTAAATAATGCCTAAAACACATGTGCCTTGGATGCTGAAAGCTCAGGAATTAGCATTTTAAAAGTAAATAGGCTTACTGGAACTTTCAGCTATATTAGCACAGGTTCAAAAATACATTTCTTACTTCCTTTAGATGAGTAGTTTATTTCCCATTTCTTCAGGGGGTAAAATATTTTTCTTCCCTCACATATACACAAATACATATAAGATGTTTTTTACTTTTTCCAGTGATGCAATTATGTGTGTTTGTTCTGGGGGAAGACCAGCCTTTGCACCACCTTAAGCTTATATCAAATTGTCAGCAGATATGATATGGGTGTATTTGTATTAAATTTGGTAATGTACCCAGCTAGTAGATGTATATGAAACTGGTCACAGGATGAGGATTTTTACTGAGTCAGTTTATTGTGAATGTACTATTCTAGTATAGACTGCCAGTATAGGTGTATAGGTGCTAGCTGGCTGCATTATCTCTCCTCTCAACAACAGAGGCATGGAAAGATAAGCTTGAGGAATTTCTAGTATTTTGTCTAGTGAAGCACACAAAATCCTGAGGTCTTTTTCAGAAATGCTGGCTTTTTGGGAAAAAAAGGATGATGATTTGATTTGTTGATAAAAGCCAAAACTGAAAACTTTAAAACTTGGCACTGATGAGGAAAAATGAAGTCTTTCTGAACTGTCAGCATTTCAGAGCTGAAGCACATCTCCCAGAGTAGCACTGATTTCAAGGTTCTCTCCCTCATAGGCTCATACCTTTTATTATGGGCAAGCAGACCCATTATGGGGCTGAATTTTTTTTTTGTAGCTGTGCAGGTTTGCTTTTTTATTTTATTTTTCATCTAGTATAGGCTTTTGCAATGTGCATTTTTAACACTTTTAATAAACACAGGTTTTGTTTTTGTTTGGTTTACTTAGCAGTATAGATAAAAAGTCAGTTTGAGGTGCTACATGGGACACACTGCTGTGGGGGAGAAATGGTGACGTCCAAGCTTCAGCAAGTACCACATATCACTCAAAATACTAAATAATATTGATTTTTTCATAATTACTTTAAAAATAAACAACAGGAATAAAAAAGGAACATCTCAAAACCAAACTATTCTTCAAATATCTAGGGAATCTTGAGTTAAAATGCTCAGGCTTAGCATGTCAGCAATAAGGTTCCACTGGGTATCGGATTGACAAAACACGGTGCACACTAATATGCATTTCTTTAGGTAAACATTTTAAAAAAGCATGTGGAGAAATTGTTCTGTATAAAACTCTGGAACTGAAACTAAAAGCATGTTTTCATCCCGCTCTTTTAATTTTTGCCAAATTAAAGCAAATTCGGCTGCATGGAAGAGGCACAGAGGTGCCTTACTCCTCTGGATGCTAATCATGGGGCATATCTTTGAAGCATTTCTTTAATTACTGCTTTGTCTGAGTCAAGAATGGCAACTAGTCTCTCTCAGGAAGCAGGTAAATGTGGAGGTTACCAGCACCTCTGTGAGCAGTGAAACACATCTGATGAGGTATGCACTTGCAAGGAGTGCCCCACCTGGAACATCTGCCTTGGCACAGGACAGCCGTTGCTCCATGCTGGAAAGCCAGCCTGTGGTGAGCTTTTTAATGTGTGCTAATTTGATACTGAGTATCAAAGTATCTTGGTATTAAATATCTTGGGGGTTATGCTGTGGCATTATAAATCTCTCTGTTCTACTGCCTCCGCTGTACTCTACAGAACAAGCTGACAAGTAGCAGTTGTGGTGCCACACAACGATAACCTGCAGTATAAAATTGCCACAATAACATTTACTCATGGTAGGCCTACAAGAGACAAAAATGTGCTTCTGTGTTTGGGAGATTGCCCGCTGTGGAAGGCAGAACTGTCAAGATAAAATATCTAAGGAATGAGGTGTTTAAAAGAGAGTACGGGATATCCATCTTTCACTAAGATACATTAGGAAGCCATTAAGGAAGAGGTAAAGAAGTTTATAGTAGAATTTGCTGGAGACAAAAATGTATAAACCCAACCATTCAAGGCTGATAATTGACAGAATGCACATCTGCAGCAGCTGAAAGATGCCTTTCTCAACAATTCACTGTAGGGATGGAGAGGCTGGATATTGAACTAAATGGATCACTTCGGGATCAAACATTTTGGGCCCTTTCATTCACTCTTCATCTTACCAGTCAAAAAGGAACATTAAGGCTTTTCAAAGAGGAAAACCTGCCTCTTGAAATTCTTTCTCCAAAGGCTTGAGAGTAAATTTCTGGGTGCTTTGCAGTTGGTTCAGAAAATTACAGAGATCATCAGCTTCCAGCTGGTAACTGCACAAAAGCAGAATATGGACTTTCATATATGCAAAGCTTTTCTCAGCTTCCCTCACCAGCTGACCATGATACATGGATTAATTTATTTATGTGTGATTAATTTGCATATGTATACATACATGCATATGTATCATACAGCATGACAGAGTGGAATGTCTCCTTTAGACGGCAGAGAAACCTGTACAGATAATAGAGCTTTGTCCCTCTAGCCCCAGTGTGCCCACATTCTCTTCACTCACATGTTTTTTAGCTCTAGAAGTGCAAATTCCCTGCTACCACACTACCCTCCCTTTACTCCATGGATTTGGAAGTACCATGTTTGATTTTTTTGTTTCCTCTAACCTTAAATCCCAAGTGTAACATAGCTTGTCCTGAATTTGGAAATACAAAGAACAAAGTAAAAAAAATAAAATAAATGCAAGTAGTAATAAAAATATGCTGACTTTCAGTAGGGACCTTCTTTATTTCTTTTGTGATCCCACAGCACTGACATCATTAAGGGAGTCAAAGGAAGGAGATGTTTCTGTCTTACCTGACTGCAAAATTCACTCCCATCTTTGATCAAAAACAAGCCATCCCAAGTAAACTTCAAGACTGTTTGTTTGCCTGGACTGTTGGATAGCATTGAAGTAGATACTTAGATTTTTTAGCTACCTAAAAGATGAAATGGATCCTGAAGTCTTCTTCAGTAAAAGAAATAAAATAACATTTTTTGTGTTCAAGCCTTATTTCAGTAATCATCACTCTATTTTCCTATACAACTGAAAAAACCCATATCAGTTATCACCTGAGCTGTCCATTCTCTCCCATTATTAAAAGGAATGGTTCACAAGTCCAAACTGCAGGGGATTGTTTGTAATAGAGATTGTCTGAGACGAAGAAACCAGAATCAGACCTTCAGGTGTTAACTGTGTTTGTCCATGCCTGAAATACAATGAAATATAAATGACAGCAAGCTGAAATTTATTTTTACATTCATGTATTTTTGGAGTTAATTATTTTTTCAGCATTAATTTCATATAACTTTTTTTTTTGCATCATGTGGAGCTGTGATTAAGAAAATATTCTTATTTATAAATATCCTTTTTGATTACAAAGGAATAACATAGGACTTTTATTTTTGACATTGCAATTTTTGTTTCATTCCAGATTTTTAGGAGACCCAGCTATCTGATGAACATTTTTCAAGCAGCAAACTGTTCATCACTTCAATTTTTTGCTAAGCCATCACCTTGCTGATAACCTCCTATCCATTTAATTGACTGTATTTTTCATCTTTCAGGTGCTTGCTGGGACAAATCCTCAACTGAGCCAGCTAGAGCCCTGCCAGTCCACAGCAGCTGAAGATATGGTTCCCTTGAACACGCAGCAGCATGGCACCTTTGGGTTTAGTGTTAACCCCAGTGTGAAGGGTCACCCAAGGTCACTGGCACCAGAGGAAAATATGCTGGGCGGAGAGGGGCCTTGGAGAGGTAGGATTTGCTTCCTGTTCTTCAAGGTAGGGCAAGGCTGTGTTTGGATGTCACCACACCTTCTAAAACTACTCAAATGCCACAGGACTTGCTGGAAGACTTACAAGACGAAAGCAAAGGCAGAGGCTCAGGTATGCAGCAGCCAATACATTACCTGTTAAAACAGGGGCAAACACAGGTAGCTACAGCACTCTGTGGGTCCACGGCGAGTGAGAAAGGTTAGTGACAAACACAGCAAGAAGTAATGACTCACAATGGACAGAGCCGGGAGAGGAGCCCTCAGCATGCTCAGCAAGAGGGAAAAACACTCATGATGGACAACAAGTGCATTTCGTAGAAGCACAGGTTGGGACCTCCTTTCCAGCAGCAGAACAATGCCTGCCTTGGCATTTTGGTGAGTCTTAGACACCGCCTTCTGCAGCACAGGGAATTCCTCCCACTGGTGGGAATAGTTTGTGACAGCAAATGGTGGAGAGGGCAGGTGGCGGAGGAAGACTGGGGGCTGGTTTCCTCCACAGGCCTCTCAGCAGCAGGGAAACCTTGCCCTGACTAAGGGTTTCCAAGGTCTGCTTGCCCTGGTGTGTCCAGCTTCCCCAAAGTGATGTTATTGACCCCTTTCTTGCCCCCCACTCTGATAAACTCTCTCTGCTAAACCCATTGGTTTAACTGACTGCTTGGGACCAGAGACACAAATGCTGTCTTCAAGAGTGATGTGCAGAAGCCTGAGACAGAGTTGCTGATGTTCATTTATATTTAGGAAAGTTCTCTTAAAATTTGAACCCCAGCTTGATGTTGTGCACCAAAAGGACCACAGAGTGATGCATGGCCTGTGAAATAACCACATGGTATAAGATAGATTTTAGAAGGAAGACTTTGGCCAGCACTCTTTAGAAAACTATATTTACAGTTGCAAGACCAAGGCCAGGTGTTGACAGAGCCGGAGTAAGCAGTTACTCATCTGCCGGAGAAAATGGTCCCACATTCTGCTGCCTCCTTCACCTCTACCAGAGGCCTGGAATGTTGGGCTGGCAGCTCTGCTGTCACTACTGCCACCAAGAGAGCATTTGGGATGTGTGAGGGAGCAGTTGCTGCTGTTGCAGAGTAGTGGAGAGAGAGAGCAAGCACCTCCTGGCACCCTGCGAATGTCCCCTGCACTGCCTATGCCATCCCAGCTGGAGGCAGCAGCAGCAGCAGGGAACCTACTGAAGTATTCTTGATTTACACCACTCTAAACTAAAGCAGAAGCAAAGAGCTCATCAGCTGGTAGGTACAGAAATAGTTTCATTCAAATCAGTCTACTCCAAGTGTGTGGTGAGCTCTGAGAGGGCTTGACAGGCTAACAGTGTTGTCAAGCCTTGGAACAGGGTTCCCAGGGAAGTGGAGTCACCATCTATGGAGGTAATTAAAAGACATGTAGATGTGGCACTTAGGGACTGGTGGACTTGGCAGTGCTGGGTTAATGGTTGGACTCAATGATATTACTGATCTTTTCCAACATAAGTGATTCTATGATTCGCACTGAACAGCCATGTCACTTTTCTTGAAAATGGCTCTGGATTTTCACCATCAATCTGATGTATGGGAATGACTGCCATGCAGTTAAAACTGGGAGCTTGGTCCCCAGCCTAGAGCAAGAGCAGTCCTAAGGAGACAAGTGCCCAGATCACTTTATTGGAGATCCTTTGTACTCTTTGAGCAAAAAAAAAGTCACCAATTGAGGACCTTAAAATGAACCACTGCATACATCAAGAGTACATAGGAGGAGCACTTGGCTTTGGGGCCCCACCGATGTAGGAAAAGATAAGTGTGACTTGAATGGTTTCCCGCTCAGCAGCAGAAACAATCTTCCCCAGGTACCATCTGCTTAACCTGGACAGGTGAGCACTAAATTAAGAACAAAAGCGGAGAAGAAAAAGGAGACAAATTAACACTTATTTAGCACAAAAATTAATATGTCAGGAACAAAATTAATCGAGACATCCAGGTACTTTAAGATAATAAATCCTTTAATTGCTTGTACACTACTGCCAGGGGTCCAGGCAACAACAGAAGGAACTGGAAATGGTCTTTTATGATCATATATGCAACTTCTAGATGGCCTTAATGAAACAAGGGGGAAAATTTCCTCTATCAGGATGTTAACCATCAGCTACAATCTATTTAGGAAGGGTCTGGTTGTGAAATATGGTGTTACATGTTCTGAATCATGTAACTCACCAACAAAGGTTTGTCTATGTCTGAAGATCAGTGACTTGAAACACAAAATGAGAGATGAAGTATAAATTGCAGTCCATTACTGAGCATGAAATAACACCAGGAAAAAAGAAGGGAGACTAGCTCTTTTACCGATACCCTGCACTGAGGAAAACAGTATTAGCACAGGAGAAATCACCCTGAGACACAGACTGCAAGTTTCTTGATGTAAACAATGTGACAGTCTTAGATTTTATAAAAACCTCCCAAGTCAATAAGTCTTTCCTTTGGCATGGGATAATTCTATTTTAGACATAATTTGGGGAAAAGAAGAGGTATAGATCACAGAACTGATATGAAATTCATTTTACTTGACTTTATTTTTAAAATAGCATCAAACTTAATTGTGTTTTATCTAAACTAGACATCTCAGCTCCTTTTACAGTCAATGAGTGAAGCTAGGTATCTCCTGGACATAATTTATCCCATCCTAAAAGAGGTATGGAACTTACAAGGGATGAATTCCAAAAGCTGCTCTCACACAAGACTGTTGGAGAAGCAAGGGAGTGCTAAGATGAGGTTCATAACATACTTTAATGCCACCTCGCTGGTCTGGATCAGGTGCTCTCCAGGTGCTCAGTTCTGAGGGAGCAATCAACCTTCAGTCACAGTGGACTCTCAGAGGGATACCTAATTTTCTATCCCTTTTCTTCTGTACATGTTTATCTTCCATTCAACAAATCTGCTTTAATTTTCCTTGCTTTAAGAGAAACAGAAAAAAAACATGAAAGTGCATACATAATTGGTATAAAAGGAGAAAAATGAGATTTAGTTCTCATAAATTTTTGTTTGTTTTGAGCATTGAAATAACAGAGACTTTTTACAGATGGGGCAACAGATCTGCATATCCACAGACCTGCAACTTCCCCCGCCACCACCCAAAAAAAAAAAAAAAAAGATTTTATTTTTGTGACAGGGGCAAACTCAAATGTGCACCTGGTTCCCCACTTATCTGATGAGCCAAAGCAATGCACACTTGTCTTTCCATCTGGACTTTCATCTTGCCTTTCATCTGGACATTTCAATTTCCCTTTGAAGTTGAGTCTGTGTCTTTTGATTTGTAGTGTTTGAAAAGAAACGCCACTGTTGTATCAAATGATTTCAGGGAGGGAACAGCACAGCGCTTGGGTTTACCATCAGTTCAATAATAGCAACATCACTCACCTATAACTTTGTTTCGCTGGCTGATATTAAGAAAAATGGTTGCTTGCGGAATGATGCACAGGTCTGTCAAATATACACACACATGCCCTTTAGACTGAAAATTATTTTGTTTTATAGCACCAATTCGATGTTACAAAGTTCATAAATTTGTATTAGGAATGTGATTGCATCATTCTGATCCTGTGGTGTGAAATCACAAGAGGAAAAAACCCAATTACTGCAAAAAACACTGGAAGTTTTGCGTAAAAATCAATGGCAGGATATGACCCAGAGTTTGAAAACTTTAGGCATGTAAAAAGAACTTCAGTCTTTATGATGAAGATTATGGTTCTGGCCTCTAAAATAATAGCAAGTATTAACTGCAGTATCTCAACAGTTTTACGAGAGAATAATCTGGTTCTGAAGTGGATAAACTATGAGGTCAAAGGCTGGGCAGTTTATCTCAATGAGAGACCTGGAATACGGCTCACTAAAACTGAAGGATCAGTAGTATTATCAGCTGATTTTAATATGAAATAAATATATTAAACTAAATAATTTAAGTAATTCAGCATGAATAGACATAGGAAAAGTAGCTATAATCATTAGAGTAGCCATAAGGACAGGTTTCTGCTTTTTGACTCAAAGTTGGAAGAATATTAAATTTGCAAATACCTAGTAGGCTGGAGGACACACCAGAGAGCTGATTTATTTGACTCTGCTATAAAGCCCCAAGTTTGTCTTAGCCTGCTGAAAGTATTGCGGGTAGGGGTGTGTGATGGATATAGCCCATGTAAATGGAGGATTAGAGGCCATGACAGAAACAAGTAATGATACCGATGTGGCTAATTTTCTTTGTCATGCTGTAGACAATGCACAGCTTTTTTTTTCCCCTCTGGGTAACACCTCCCCTTGTGTCCTGAAGCAAGCAGGATTCAATCACTGAAATGATTTCAGCAGAAATTCCCAAGGAAAGGGAAACCTTAAAAATGAGTGTGAGGTAGCAAATAGTTATGGTCTGGGTGATAAGTTTCTTATAACATTTCTCTTTTGTGGCTTGAAAATATAACGGGCATTAAAAAAAAAATACTGTTAGAACTAAACTTCTTGAATGTGAACTTCACAAGACCTACTTGCTGCTATGTTCTGCCTTTGTGTTTATTTGCCTGCAGACACATTCATATTACATAAGGAATGTAGTAAAAATAAGTTTAATTAAAAGGGGAACTAAAATTTCTGAGAATGATGGATGTGCAGCAATAATCAGATATGACAAAACCAAAAAACCTTCAGAATGTGTGAGAAGTGCTGTGAGTTCTTTTTCCAGTATGTTGACATAAACTAGCCCTATTTTATTGCAGGAGAATAACATCTAGAATGGGTTAATGTTGCTCTTCAGCTTAAAGAAAATTATGAGCCAACGAAACAAAAAGGGACAGGACCTGATTCTACCCGTGCTGCACTATCCTTGTGCTGAAAAGTTGGGATTTGGCTTCATTTAATGGGAGAAAAGACATTTTCACCCTGTCCTTTGTTGAAGTCAGTAAACTTGCATTGGAGTAATGAGTAGCAAAGGATCAGGATCCCACTCTACATCTGCAGCAGGCTTTGGGCTAAGTCCTGCAGAACTTGTATTTCCTTCCCCTGCAGAGATGCACAATTAAATGCGCTTTTTTATTACTTGTTACAAAGTTACACACTGAGAAGTTTTAGAGCAAGCTTCCCTTTCTCTCTGAGCAGAGAAGAGCTGCCATGTTCCAGGGTTCACTACTCAGGCACGGGGAAGGCACGTACTTGCAGCAGAGCCTCTTCTCAGCTGCGCTGAAGAGCCCCTGGGCAAACTGAGATGCTGGTTTCCACTATTAATAGCATCATTTGTGTGCAAGTAGAAGAAACAAGGCATGGAGCAGTACAGCTCTCTTTGGTCATTCCTACCAATTAGCTCCAGTTGTGGATTAAAAACCATAAAAAAAAAAAATAAAAAAATAAAAGAAAGGTGTCCTTGCTGCTTTCTGTGACAGTTCATTCCATGTAACTTATTACCAGGAGCAGCTGCTGGCATAGGCATTCTTTGGCATAAACATGTGTGATTAAGCCTGATACCACACTACCTTGTTATGAGTTTGTTATGGTATTTATTATTTTCTCCATTAATGTCAGTGGGAATCCCATCCACACATGGAGAGGAGAACAGACCCTGGCTTAACTCTACCACTTGGCAAGCCTCCAGCTGAGTTAAACTTCAGAATTTGTCTTCAGACTGATATGCGACAACATGTTCAATAAGGACCAGTTTCAACTTCAGAGTGAAGCTGAAGTTGTACAGCTGCATTTCCAGCATCCAAAGAGCAGCTCACATGTGCAAAATATTTTAGCTGCAATAATAGGAGCTACTTACATTAAAGTATCCTGAAAGCCTTATAGGAAACCCTTCCTTCTTACGTTAGCAAGATGATTTATATATGTATCTGCAATGTGTCCCCAAGTTCTCTTTTCAGGAACCAAAGTGTACTAATGTTTCACATTCCCAAGCTCCTTTTATTTCAACATGAAAGTGATTAAAGATGTTTATCTGAGTTAAAGAACCTTAAGACGATACTGCTTTCATTGTAGGAACAATTAAATCAATCCCAGGAGACCTCAGCCACACAAAAGAAGTATTTGAGAAGTCTCCATTAACCCACTTGCCATTTGCTTAACAGGAACCCCTAATGCATAAACAAATAGCATAAGTGTGACAGGAAATACAACTGAAGGAACTAGGGGATTTGCTAGAGGAACCGCTTTTCTGATTTTAATGACTGTACAGTACTTTATAAGAAAGGTTTTCCTCCCCTTCTCATGATAAAGAGCAAGTATTCAGCTTCTTTGCTTTAATAGGAAGCATGATTTGGGGCAAATTGGACACTAGTTTTGTATTCAGGAAAAAAAGTGTATTTGCAGCTAAGTTATTTGTTGTGTGTATTATATTTCAAGAGCAGAGTTAATTAATTTTAATTAATAATAGTCAAAAGACCAAATCTTACCCAGTGACCAAGGTTTTTGGAGGAAAGTCGTAGCTCCACTTCACAGAAGGAATTAAAGCTTTTTGTGCTGGATTTACAAACAAAAGTTGTATTAAGGAAAAAATGTTGGGATTTCAAGCACTAAGCCGCATTTTACAAATGTACATGCCCAAGAACTCTCTCCATGGCACAACAGATCTCTCACGGCATGCCACTATGGGAACTGACAGCCAGATCTACAATGGCCTGCTGCTGTTTTCTTCTCTTGTTTCCAGGGTTTATGGAGGGACAAAGGGGAAAGGCCAAGCACAAAGCTGAAACCCATGTACTGCACTAAAATGGACAGTAGAAAGAGCCTTGCAATGAGCTGGCAAGCAGAGAGCCAGCAGAGGATGTATTGCAGAGACAGAGCAGCAGCCCTGGGACTGCTGCAGCCCAAAGGCTCAATTTGTAATCGCTCCACTGCGTGAGTGTCAAAACCATTTGGCTCTCCAGGGTTTATAGAGTGATAAACAGCTCTGTTTTGTCATTTCATGCCAAACTCATTGTATTTCTACAGCGGAGGCTATAACTAATATGTAGTTAAAGGAGCTGGAGATACTCTGGTCTCTTGAGCTGGCAGCAGGAGTTATTTGGAGAGCAGCTAGCTCAGCTGGGCGGGAGAGTGAACTGAGACCCCTCCAGCTCCAAAGGAAACGGGATTAATGTGCTCTCTGGGAAGCCTCTGAAAGTCAGACCTGCAAAGAGGGTGAAACTCCTTAGGTGGATCTAGGCAAAGGAATATCAAGGCTCTCTCTCCATCATAAAGCCATTGGCAGGAAACTGAAAAACAAGAAATGGAAGGTAAAGAAATGCTTGGACAATATGGGCTTACCTGAAAGCTAGTTCAAGGGGTGCAATAAAGTAAAAATCACTGCACCAGGCTGAAAGACAAGGCCCTGCTTATCAAGGCTACCAAAATTTCAGGTGAGACTGGCTTGACTACTACAGGACAGCCCAGATGATGACAGGATTTCAGGGCTCAGCTTCTTGAAGGCACATCAGTCTCTACTGGTTTAACACAGTCCCTGAGCTTGGTGTTCACTTTATGGGATTTTACTAGATTTCCAAAGCAGGATGGTTGCCTGATTCCTACTGAGTTCAAATCATGCAGGTTGGACTCTATGATCTCAGAAATCATTTCCAACCTTACTGATTCTGTGATTCTGTGATATCCAATTCCAGGGAAGTTGAATCCTGTCTTATGCTGGTGACCTGTTTGCATAGTAGAAAAGGGATTTTACTGGTCCATCCGCCCATGATAGAGCACTGACATGGTGACTGCTGTTGACCTCTGAGATGCAGGCCCCATGCTACTATCTCATTTCATGGACACTGCTGAATAACAAAAATAAGAGGAAGAACCTCTGACCTATAGATCCCAGCCACTGCTGCCCACTGCTTTTAGTAAGCTCTTGCAAGGCTTATAAGCTTGTTAGTTTCTGGTTTTGCACATAGAACTGTGTTTTCTTCGTCAAGTATCTTCAGTGTTATTGCTGCAGTTTGTTTTCTAACTCTGATCTCAATGTAATTTGTGTAATTTTATGTTTAGAAAATAACAAAACAGGATTAATCTGTTATTGTGTTGGTCTTATTCTGCATGGAAGGAATTAAATACTTCTCACCACAGGATAAGAAGTTTTGCTGCTGTTCAGTGTAATACGATATTAGTACTTACTGAATTAGAGGCAAGGAGTAATCCCTATATTCACTGGGCATTCATTTACACTCCTATAAAGCATCACAAAGAATTGGTCAGCAAGCTAAACTCCAGAAGGGCCACAGGCTTTAAACAAGTATAATTCACTTGCATTAGTGGCTCTAAGATTTGCCCCAGTGTGACTGGCAACAAATGAGATCAGCTCCCCATCCAACCCACTCACTATGTTGGTAATAAAGACAAACACATTTGATCAGATTCTCAGCTGGATCAATAGCAATTTGAGTAGCTGGGAGATCTCACCCATCTTGTTACAGTGAGCCCAATTTCCATGGGGATTGCAGTCCAGCTTCCCTCAAGCACTGTCTGCCCAAAAATCTGCTTCTTATATGTGTGGGTGGCAAAATCACGCACTTGAAAATTAATCTCTGAAATATTATTTGGACTATTTAAGCCAGATTTTCACAAGGACTAAGGATATACAATTCCCTGCAAATAAATACTGTTGCAACCATTTTAGCCACTTAAAGTGAAATTTCTAGTGATCTCCAAGTAAAGGCTGTATCTCTACAGTATGTTAGCTTAGCAAGGGAGTTCAGGCTGAGGCCCAACTCCTTGATTATCCACACTGCCTGCGGGCTGGCAATTACCCTTTCTCTAGCCACAAGTGGATAAATCGGCTTCCCAGGCAGGAAAAGACCATCACTGAGAAAAACGGTTTCACCTTTGAGCTCTCTCTTTACATGCAGAATGACCACAATTGCCTTGATTGCATATTTGAGCACATCATCCCCCCACTAGTCCACCAAAATGTGGATGTGAACTCAGGGTCCAAAATTATGCTTACCAACAGTTCTATGTTCCTAGTCTTCTGTGCACACCAGAAACCCTTACAATGAACTTTAGTGTCAGCTATGGGTAAAATAATAGAGGAAAAAACACAACTGATCCAAGCTCCTGTCAGACAGATGATAGTGAGCACAGGAAGGATAGTGGGGTTTGGTTTCTTTGTTTAAATTTTAATTGTCTAGTTTGTTGGTTTGGATGGGGGGAAGGGATAAAGAAGGACTGTATCAAAAGTATCATAAAAACCATAATTGCAGTATCATTGGTTTAGCTGGAAAAAAAGAATCATATTAAAATATATAAAGCAAACTAAAATCTGGTATAGATGCAAAAATTCCCCAAACCAGAAGTTCTGAAAAGTTCTTCCAGGGACTCTACAGTCTGTGATTCATCAAGTAAATAAGATTAAGAAAACCCCAGGAATTCGAGGTACTGGTCAGACATGCCCTACTCTTCTCCTGTATCAGCTATGCCTCCTTTGATTGGGCTACTGTGATACAAAATGCATAAATGAACTAAAAAGTCCCAATAAATATCTGTAATCATCTTAGCACAAGCAGTATTCTTTAACATGTGTGAGTCTATCAGATAACAGAATGGAGCCCAGTTCTTACTGGATCCTCTGTCCTATTAGGATGCAAAAGTATTAACAATCCATAGTAATTTTAACATGCTACTGTTAGAGAGCCTTGCCCCTGGAAACTACCTCCAAGCCATATATCTTGGTTTGGAGTAGATTTTTCTGGCTTTCAGTCTGATTGTGAAGCTAGAGGCTCCATGTTTTGTAAACCTCTGTAGATGCACAAGTGTCCCTTACCCAGGCTAAGCTGAGGTTCTGTAACAGCACATTGGCAATAGAAACCAAAAGAGGTGAATATCCCACTGTATTCAGCATTGGTGCAGCCTCATCTTGAGTGTTACATGCAGTTCTGGGCCCCACAATTTAAGAAGGATGTGAAGGTCCTTGAATGTGTCCAGAGGAGCTCAACAAAGCTGGTGAAAGTGATAGGAGGCATATCCTGTGAGGGCCATCTCATCTGCTGAGGAGAGGAAGCACTGATCCCTTGTCCCTGGGATCCAGTGATGGGACACATGGCAAAGGCTCAAAGCTACCCCAGGGGAAGTTTAGACTGGACATGAGGAACCATTTCTTTACTGAGAGGATGGTCAAACACTGGGACAGGCTTCCTAAAGAAGTAGACAATGCTCCAAGCCTGTCAGTGTTTGAGAGGCATTTGGACAATGCCCTTAACAACATCCTTTAACTTGGTCAGCCCTGAATTGGTCAGGCTGTTCACTGATGTTCATTGTAGGTCCCTTCCAATGGAAATAAACCAAAAATAGTTTAGAAATACTGGGTGAAGCTCTTCCCATTTTGTTCTGGGAGCTCAGACATATTCACCACAGTGTTCTCTTTTGAAAATAGGAACAATGAACCCCAAACATTGCCACAACTGCCCATCCTCTTCTGAAATGTTCTCTCCCTTTTGCCAAACTGAAAGTCTCCTAAGAGAACTCTTCTAAGTTTAGGATTTGCTTTCTCCTCTTGACACATGCAAGGTATAAGAATGTAGAGTCACAGAAGAAAACCTATCTTGTCCTTCAAACGCTTGTGGCTCAACATCTAGAAGTGCAGTATGACTAAATGAGAGATCTGTGAAGAAAGCCTGGAGCATATGCAAGACATTATTCACATCTATTTACTTCTGTTCTGGGGCTTACATGGTTGTCAGCTTTGGTGCCAGCAAGTACGAGACAGCTCTTGCCCACATATGGAATAAGTAAAATAAAATTCTTTTGTCAAGGAGCTGAAGAAGCAGAGATAAGCAGATTTACACAAACACAACTCTCCATTATGCAAAAGAAATGCAGGCCTCTGACGACCACTTCATGTTGCTTCCATAAAAGGCTCAACACATCCATACAAGTTGGAATGCCTTGAAAGCTCATTTCTTTTCAGCATCCATACCATACATATATTAAGGGAAATGGCACTTTAAAAGAGACTGCTTGCAGAGGCTGTGTGGCCATTCTGGCATGCTAAGCCTGCCCTCGAACCCACTCCCAGCCAGGCTACAGAAATAGAATAGCCTTACTAAGCAAATCTGCACTAATTCTTCTTCATGTCATGTCATAGGATCAGATCAGTAAAAAGACAAGGGGGTGGCAGAAGGTCAGCTCTGCAGCATTCACCACACTAGCTGCATGCTACTATTTCAAGCCAGCTCCATCAGTGGGTGGCAAGTGGGCACCTAGCAATTTTTAATAATACTATAAATGTTATGCAACATATAATAATACTATTTTAAGTCTGTAAACATAATACTTATAATTCTTTTTTTCTAAAGTTTCAACAAAACATCAACATTACAGTAAGTTTTCAGGAAATATTTTTAGTAAATTTTCAATCAGCTTGGCGGAGAGGGAGACCAAGGGGTTTCTGCTGTCATCTACAGGTCATAATAGCAATAGAAAATACTTGTGTTTCCTCCAGATGTTTTCAGTGCCTTTGCATTCCCAAAGTAATTGCTTTGTTTTCCAGCTGGATATTTTGAGGACTGTTATAATTTGTTAATCTAAAAAGCTGGAATAACCTGCCCCTGTCACCACCACTGTCACTGGCATTTTGATGTGTCAATATTGTGTGCTGCAGATGATCGTCCTTAAGAGACAGTTTTAGTTTTACTCTATGCTGAATGCAGGCTGCTTCAAGGACATCTTTACGAAATGGCATTTAACTGAAATTGTTCCCAAGTGATGCTCCATCTAGAACAAAAACACCTTTAAACACTTGCTTGAAACTTTTCCGGAGTCCAGGTTTTCCCAAGCTTCATATTAAAAACTTTACCTGAAAGGATGAATTGCTTAGTCCATGTTCTGGTTGCTATAGTATACAGATCAGTGTTTACATCTCTACTTGCACTCAGTCTAATTTATAATTTAACACTGTTGAGACCAGTCTGACAATGTAAACATGGTATATTGATGACCTGCAAAAAAGAGAAGCTGTCTTCTACGCCAAGTGCCTGTGGCTCTGTTTATGTTGGAAATGCATTATTAAAGAATGTGTGTGGTCAAGCTGTAACCTTTCTAGTGCTGAGGTATCCATTGTACTCTGGGTCACTTCTTTGTTTCTCCTCACATAGTCTCCTAATCCAACAACTGATCAAGTTTCAGCCCTTCACTCCAACTCACCCAATTAAGATAGTGTGATACACAGTGTGACACAGAGCCTTTTTGGTCTCTGTGAACCGTGTGTGGTGTGCCTTGTACTTGACAACTGAATCAGACTAGTTCTGGAAGCAAATATACTATTAAGGTAATGCTGAGTAATTTATTATTAAAGCAGCAATTTACTGTCATTCCAGTCTCCAATAAAAAAAATAATAAATAAAGTCTGGATCACTTATTCTTTATTAAAATTGACATGACCACTGCTTCAGAACATAATGTCAGTCCTGCTTGAACTTTTAATTAGAAATAGTTATGGGGGAAACTAAGATGCTATCTCAGTCCTGGCCTGATCATTCACTTCTCTGTACTTGGTCCTGGGTCACTCCTTCTTCTGAGTACTCGAGGCAATTAGTGGGCTCAGTAAGACAGGGAATTTCCTATGAGAGTGCCCTCTCACATAGCCTGGGTGAAAGTTGTATCAGTCTTTAGACACTAGATATACACAGGGAACCTTCTAGAAAATCTCTTTCCTTTTATCATCCCCAGAAGGTGACCTGTCCTAGATGCTCAGGGAAAAGGAGATGCCATGGCACTAGCACTGAAAACTGGACTCTGAATGTCAGAACAGCACCCTAAAAGCCTTTGGCATCATTACTCCATAACTAGGCTGATGAAGGAGAGTTCTTCATTCTGCCTTGGAAATCTCATGTAATGAACCATCCTGCAAAACAAGTAGGACACCCTTTTTTTCCTGAAAATTCACAAAACATGCCATTTGACCTTTCTCTCCATTATGAGGTTTCTGCAGTGCCAGTGTGTTGGTGAAAACATGAGGAAGGGTTACCCTGCAAATATTCCCAAGTGAACCTGCCAGATGTTTCACCATCAGCTGAAACAGCCACTCCTTGTCTTTCTGAAGAGAGACGCACCAGCTGACAGAGGAAAGAGTGAGGCAAATAGGGAACTGGTGTTCTGTGGCTGCTGGAGTTGTCTGTTTTTCATTAGAAAGAGCAACATGTCACTGTGCTTCAAGAGGTTGACAGCTGTCCACAGTACCAGTGGTGCATGATGGTCGCTCTTGTCCTTTATCAAACATTATACAGTTCAGTGTTTCAATGAATATATTTTATAGCATAAAGGGACTTTTTTTAAATGCAGTCTGAGGTATAACAAGAGACATGGTGTGAGGAGCGCCCAGCCACATACAAGCAGAACCATCTGTTTTGTTTGTCCAGCTCCAGTGTTGCATGTGGTTCATTTTGATCAATGCAACAAAAAGGCTCCAGTTAACAGCTCTGAACCATAGACATTAAGCATAATTCTACACTTCCAGAACTTTTAAGAGAAGTCTGCACCTCAACAAATTACCCTTTGATATAAATAAGATTACAAGGGAGGAATGATCATTGTCAGTTTCACAATGGCGTTTGAAAGGAATAATAGAAATGTAGGCATTTAGCACAAAACCACTTTTTCTGTGCGTGCATTCAAGCAGTAAACATATTTAACTCTTATGAGAGAAAGATAGCAAACCAACAGGGAACTAAACTTGCTAGCATATACCCAGGTTCCCAGGCATCTACAGTAGTAGCAATCCATTCAGCATTGGGGGTATCTTTTTGGCGAGGTGACAATATAACTGCGTCCTGGTTTTGTTGTTGTTTACTCTGTGTGACATCTATTGACTCAAATGAGCCATTTTTTATTCCTTTGTAGACATGAGAGTGAATTTAGCACAGTATGTTATCAGAGAGCTCCTCACAGACAGTGCTGACAAATAGCTATGTGGACAACCCATTCAGGCTGTAGGACTATCCATCAGCAATGACAGTAGCTGGCAAACCAGTGCTCTTTATATCAATTTGTTATTTTCTAGGAAGTTACCCAGCTTCATTATTATTGGGAGAGATAAAACTAAGATGAGAGGCCAAGACCCTCATTTGGTTCTTAATGCACTCCCATTGCTTTGATGTATTACAGAATACAAAATTGACCAATATGGTAGCTCATTACACAGGGAAAAACACACACTAAAATCACATATTTTCTTTACCAACAGTTCTGTGGCAAGTAACATTGTCTAGGAAGGATCCAGGGACAGTTACTTAAAACATAACTTCCCCATTTGTTCCTTAAAAAAAAAAAAGAAAAAAAAAAAAAAAGAAAAAGCAGTTTATAATTGTGCCCTAGATTTTAGGAGCAGAAAATTCTGTAAGATAGTGCGTCTTGAATAACAAGTACATAATTTTGACAGCCCTTGCAATCCAAAGCATTTTACTGATTTTTGCACAGCATTGTTCAGTGCTGCTCTCACAGCACTTCTTCAGGACATTCTTCCTGGCTCTCTGTGATATTTGAGAAACAAAACCTTCCCATCTCTTGCACAGTAGGTGGAGAGCATAATTGCTTCACCAGAGATGGGGAACATGAGTCACTGAGAGGCTAAATGACTTTCCTGGGGACCCATGAGACCAAGAGCAGTATCTGGAAAACCCAGGATTAAAAGATTGAATGCAGATTCTGACCTGAGTTACACTCTGGCTTGAGGGGGGTTGTAACTTAGGGCTTAATTTATTTGTTATTAGTATGTTTTAACACTCATATGGTAATAGGTAGGCAAAAAAGGCTACTGCTTTGTGACAGGAGTTGGAGCCCAAGCAGACAGGGGTATGCATCTGGATAGGGTATCAAGACAGCTAGAGCATCTGGGAGATGTTTAAAGGACTGCAGTTACTCATGGAGGCTGTGGCAGTGCTGCACAGAGAGCCGTTCATGGGCTGTTTACACTGCACATAAAATGGCAATTATATTGCTAAAAAAGGCCACAAGAGATTAAAACTAAAGTTAAAAGCAGTTTAAATCTATAGTAGCTTATTTTGTATTTAGCCCTCAAAATCCATGTTGTGTCCATCAAATGCACCTCTGGGACTACTGATATTACTCTCTTCCAACCATGATGGGTGACAGATAAATAGGCAAACTTCATATTTGATTGTCTGTGAGTTTCCTAGTGTATATATGGGCTCATTTTTGGCCAATTTCCCCGCAGAAGTAAAGGTTCTTCTTGCTAATTTCATTCCAATGTTGGAATATAGAACCATGTGGTGATAACTGGGACAACATTTAGACCTGTAGTCTGTGATTCTTCTATCATACTTTAAATGTCTGCTGTAGGTTGCATTTAGTCTGACGAATGTAAGCCCATCTGATTCAGTCTGTATTCAAACCCAGATGGTTACCTGTCTCACCATTTGAGAGGAAGAGCCAGAATTCCACTTCACCAATGTCATAAATAATGTCATATTGTAACCAATGACCAGAAATACACAGAGCCCTGAGTTTGTCTCTGATCCCAAAGTCACTTGCACTGGCAAAGTCCTAAGATTTTTGATTCACTACTGTCTCAAAGAGGGAGAGCTACCTATTAAATCACACATACTGCTCCCTCACGGCATGGATGTTTCTCAAACCCTTATGTTCATGCTGGGACTCACTCTGTACCTGCTTATTTGTAAGAGATGAGAAGCTCAGAGTACAAGGTGAGACATGCACAGGTGCCACTTCTTTTCTCAGCTGTAATTAGACAGATCTCCTAATGTGAGGACAGAACCATCCTTCGAGCTGTAAAATATTTGTCTTTCATTATCTGTCACCCTCTGACTTTTAGCTAAAGAGATGCTCCTTTTCCTGAAACATGCACATAGTTAGGATCAATATCATAATCCCGTCTGACAGCTACTCGAAAGCTTCTTTGTGTTGATTAGGTTTTGGCAGCTAAACAGAGCTGCCACAGCATTTTCTTTTAATACTTACTAAGCAATAGGCTTGACAAGTGGTAGAAAAAAGAAAATAAAATTCTTTTAAAAACAAAACCCCCTTAGCCCTTTTGTTACTCCAGTGAAGTGGAACAG
Organism: Acropternis orthonyx; assembly: GCA_035583155.1. Taxonomy (NCBI): domain Eukaryota; kingdom Metazoa; phylum Chordata; class Aves; order Passeriformes; family Rhinocryptidae; genus Acropternis; species Acropternis orthonyx. The sequence continues at coordinate 32,361,803 of JAWWEU010000081.1, forward strand.
ATACTTCAGATGCTGGTGGTGGTACAAGTAGAAACCTGCTCCTAGTCCCCTGCCACTCTGCAAGGACAGATGGATGAATGGTAGTGGCTGGCTTAAAGATGTCTTCATCTCTTCTGTTTGTAAAGGAAAACAGGCACTTGGTGCCAGCTTTTAAAGAAAGTAGAAGAATCAAAATTCACTAAACTTCATTGGTTTGAATGTATAATAATGATAGTTTAATGGCAGGAAAGAGGGAGATAATTAGAAGTGAGTAGCTTTGATTGCCCTTGTACACCACTCCAGATAGCTTCTCAACACTCCTGAATCCTTGTTCGCTTTGGCTGAAGCTGAAATCCCACAAGGTCTGGATGTTACCAGCTGTCTAGCTAACTAACTGCCAGCACTTTCCCTGAATACAAGCTATCAGCTTCCACAACATCAGCCTCCTCCCTTGAGCTCTTCCTCACTGTCTCTCTCCTGTGTGATTGCTTTTATCTATTGCTTGCAGGAGCTTCTTCTAATCATATTGCTTCTTGCCTCTGAGGGTCAAACACAAGACCATTGCTACCTACACAAATGGGGAAAACTGTCACCTTCGCTAGACTGATAAGCGTTTGGCAGGCAGGACACTGTGAAGTAGAAGAGCAAGCAGCCAGCAATCTGCAAACACCATAAATATGTTACAATCTCAGCAGGAAGATGGGCACTATATGTATCAAGAGGCCTTTGTTTAATGAGCTGTCAGAAAGCAGGCATGAAATTATGTTTGAAAACATGTGCAAGCTGCAGAGACAGAGCTGGGGCACTAAAAAACCTCTTTGACTTTTCTGTGGATGTTTGGAATGTCATATCAGTTTGAGGACTGTCATGCAATGAGGGCTATCATTAGCAAGGTAATAGCGTTTGAAAGCTACTGATTTTTCTCTCTCAGCTCCATTTTGTGACCTAAATGAGCAAGAGAAAAACTTAATGCTTCCTTTCTGCTGATTTTTTTTCTTGAAAACATAGCCAGAAACCTCAAAATGAGCATGTCAATAGGAGATAAATCAAAATAATTGTAAATTGTAAAGGACTAACTGTGGAAGTCAAGAATATTGTTGCTAATCCTTTAGAGATTGTGCTTATATTACTATAATGCACTTCCTGCCACTCATTTGTTTCAATCACACACACAAAAAGCATCGAAGTGCAGGTGACTGCTATGTGTGACAGCTGTATGAGGGATACCAAGGGTCAGGGCAACTGTCTTCAATTTGCTGGTAGTCAATATCAGTAAAACTGTGAAAAATATGATTGCTGAAGTATATTAACAGTGTTAGGGTCACTTTTGATAGGTGTAACAGGGTGTGCACAAAGAGGAGTGTCCTTTGCTGTTAAATCATGCAGAACAAGTTGTTAAAGATTTAAAACAAATCCTCAAATATCCTTTGGGGTCACAAAGTCCTTTATTTCTAAGATAAATTGAATGGTTTTCTTCATGCACAGGCACCTATGTTTTCTTTGCTTTTAAGAAAACATTTTGGTAATTCTTTGGCTGCTTGAGCATTTATGGTCCACTCCAGACCTGAAAGGAGACTGTGAATTCTGAACTGAATCAATGTCTGTCAGGGAGGTATTAATTCTCAAAGATGGCTTCTTTTTCTTTCCTTGCTTATTAAAGATGGGGATCAAAATCCAAAGCTTCCAGGTTGGAGCAAGTGGAACCCAAATCCAATCTGTCCCTGTTCATCTGAAACTCTGAACAAACTAAGTTTTGGGATAACAAACAAAAAACAAACAAAACAATGAAAGAGGATCACTTTTATGGGGTTTTTCACAACATTCAGATCACCAGCAGTATAGTTTCACTGATGGTAAAAAATACATGAAAATAACAGAAATGCTTGAAAAACTACATTTTTTGAGGTTTTGCAAAGGAAAATGTGATGTACGAGTAAAAAGAATATTTTGCAGAAGTGATTTACTCCCTTTGGATTTTGCCAATTAATTGACTAAAACTGAAAAAAAAAAAAATCGGGTATTGTTCACTAGGCAAATCAAAAAGTGTTTCTGCCATGAAATGCCTCTCCGAGTGTCACAACATTTGTAGTTTGGTGAGCTCACTGTATGTGGGCTGCGTCTGTCTATCTATCTATCTATCTATCTATCTATCTATCTATCTATCTATCTATCTATCTATCTATCTATTTATCTGTCTATCTATCCATCCTGTGATCTGCCTGCCCCTTCTCACTCAGCCTCCTCATCACACCATGGAAGATGTAGCCTAGCAGGGAACCATATTCGTAAAGGATAGTACAGCTGTACCCCCTCTGCACTTCACCTATCACAACCCTGAGTGTTTCCAGATAGAAGGATTCAAGCCATAAATTTCCAGGTTTGGATTTTTCCCTTAACAGTCCAATATTTTCATGGGGAAATGTTTAATGTTTTCCAAGCAGAGTTTTCAATGTTAATGCTTTGCCAGTGTAAAGCAGATGAGGACAACAGAAACAACAGATAAACCTTCCTTGTTCTGCTTTCTATTAGGTAATCTGAAATAGGTCAAGTTGTTCAAACGTGTTTCATTTTACCTCTGCTTCAGAGCATCAGGCTACTAAAGCAGTGTTTGATTCTGCTAAGAGCATAAAAGCGTGGATACTTCATAAGAAACTATTGTGTCTGACTTTGAATAGATGATGCACTACACACAGGAAATCCTTTGGTACCACTGCATTCTTGATATTGCAAACTTTCATGAAAGACCATACCATTTCCTTCTCCTGAGAGGGTGTCTGGCTTCCGAAGAGATTAAGTACTGTTTGAATCAGAGTCAGGTGCTGAACTGCAAGGAGATAGGATAACAACTCCTAGGACCAAAAGACAACTGAAGACCTTTCCATTGTACAATTTTTGAAATTGAAGCATTTTACAAGGTGTTCTTTTCTCACTTTATTTTCTCCTCTCCATGCCATCTTCACTATTGTGTTCAATGTAATAATTAACACATAGTATTTGGCTGATCTGTGGGGTTTTTTCCCCTTTACCTTTCAAAACACATTTTGCAGGGTATTAAAGTGAAAAATAAAATTGTCATCTGCCATCAGTACAGAGAATGCTATATATATACTCTTAATTTTTGAAAATGCCTAACACCATAAAAAAGCTTTGCAAAAACACTGAATTAAGAATCCTTGGGCAAGCCTACCACCACTTCCAAGGTAACTACGACTCCGCAAAGAACAGAATTGATGGGGAAGAAAGAGGGACAAGCAGAAAATGAAAAGAGGATTGTCATTCATAAGGTAGTGCCTGCTGGAATGATCCCACTTACCCCATGGGCTGGCCAAGGGGTTGTCACATGCTGGGTTGTTGAAAGCTGGAGACTGCCCAAGCTTGTTGAAGTCATAGCACTATGGACTGGTGCACTTCCCTTCCTCCCCCTGCCAGGGGACCACTCTAAATGCCTGCTGTGCTTCAGCCAGGCAAGATGGGGAGGAAGAAGCTTAGCCATGAACAAAAGAGGAAAAAAGAAGAAATTATTGGGAATTTTAGGGTTTGTGTATCATATGGCATGGCAAATATTAACAATTGCACTTAGAGCTATTTTGAGTGCCACACACTGGTCTGTGACCTCACCTGAATGATATCAAGAATGGTGAACTGGGACCTGTTCAGTCACTAATTTGTCCCACCAGAGAAGAGAGCACACAGCAAAGGGGCTTCAGTCTGTGGAAACCCACACATTCCCATGGAAGCACAGAGCTGTACTCTAAGGCTTGGAATCCCACTTAAGCCCATCTGCTTAGCCAGTGGAAAGGTAGGCACCTTTGAAGGCCTCTGAAGAGCAATTCAAGTGCCTGAAAAATATGCTGAATTGAGAGCCAAGGGCATGAGGACCTCAGCTGAGGAATCTTGGTGTGAGGTATTAACCATCTAAGTCAGAGCAGGGCCAGGGTCCCCCTCCTGCCGCTCTCAGCAAGGCAGGGCACGGCTCTGAAGAGAAGGTAGCGTGGTAGGAACAGCCTCCAGGAGCCTCAGACAGCAGGAACCACACATTTCCCCCATCCTGCCTTGACAGAATTGGCCAGGGTTGGAAGCAAGTTTCATTTCCCAGTTCTGTTTTTGCTGCAAAAGACACAGCTTCTTTCTATTTTTCTAGACTGGCTGATCCCAGCATGCTCCAAATCCATAAAGGAAAATAGGAAATGATTTTCTTAGTCCCTGAATTGACCCGTAGGTCTGACAATCCTGCTAGGCTCGGCAGTTTCTCTGCTGGCTTGAGGAGCACATGTTTATGCACCTGGGATCATGCAGCTTGAATTATTCTTTTAAACATTTTCATAGAGAGTGGCAGTGTAACAGAAATCACTAAACAAAATGTACATTGTGTGTGACAGTTAGCAATGGGCCGGTTCACAGATTGTTAAGGGCTATTGAAAGTCACGCTTATGTTTTTCTTCTTTAACATTTTTCAAGGACAATTTGATTGCATTTCCCAGAAAGGTTAATATAAACAATCTGCTCCCCTCATTTTTATGAGAAGCATTTAAAAGTAAAATGTCCTGCTGTTATTTCACTATTGCCTGTGTTATTGATGGCTGAGGATTCCCAAATAGGTTCTGAATTTTTGCAGCTTTGCACATTTCTGGGAGAATTGCTCAAAAGTCCACTATCTCATTCTCCATCCAGCAGCACCGAGAAAGACACAGATTTCTTCAATGTTTCATTGAACACATTAGGGCAGGATTCATCACCTGAACTTAAGCCATGTGAAGGACAGATGCCAGCTCTGAACTCATTATTTAAATGGCCTCTACAGCCACCAGAGGGGCAGAGAAGCAATTTATCTCTCAAAGGTGCCAGTTTTTGATATAAGATATTTACCCTTTGGAGGTAGCTCTCTTTCCCGACTGAAAATAAAGCCAGTCAAAGAAACTCACTCAGACTTAGCCATCCTTGTCCTGTCCTGGTTTATTTTCTGGCTCTGCTGGACACCCTCTGCTGTCACCATCTCCCAGTGTGATCAGCTGCCTCCAGTGCTTACTCATGTAATCTACATTTAGTTAACAAAAAACAACCAAACAACCAAACCAAACCACCACAACAACAATAAGCTAAACAAAAAACCAAACCAAACCGACCAAACAAACAAAAAACAAACAAAAGAAAAATAAAGAAAAAAGGTGGAAATACTCCTTTTCAAAGTGTAACTACTGAATGCTGTTCAAGACTATAGACTTCTCAAGCTGAATTTGCAAATCCGCAGTAAGTCTATATTCACAAATAAGTTTTCCATCTTATAGATATGTCTGCTTGACCTTTCAGGTTAATATTGATATTCAGTTTATTTGGATACTCTGAGCAGGAGTTTGGACTAGGTTATCTCTGGGAGTGAATTATGATTTTCACATAATTCAATTATGATTTTCACATAATTAAATGACCTTGTAACATATTACCTACCCACCAGTCATTCAACGCAATACATCTGAATGCCCAACTTGGATGTTATATTGGATTTGCTCTTTTTAATTGTGTGTGCTTTTTTTGTGCACTACTTTGAACATAAAGCTCATAAAAATGTTTTCTCTCCTTAGTCAAGTGTAAAGCCTCCTCACTACTTTCTCACCTGTAAAGACAACATGGACATGTTGTGTTTGACTGCACTGACTGTATTTTGAGAACATGTTCAGGTCTGTGTCCTGGCTGCTGACCAACCCAGGGGACTACCCTGGCAGCTAAAATATCTGATAGTCAGGACAGTAGCAAAACTGTCACCAACCTGATTTGGACTATGCTCTGGGTCATTAGTTGTACACATGTACCGTAAAACTACCTGCCTTTTTGCTGTAATATCAGCCAAAGTATCCCTCAGTTTCTGTCAGAAATAGCTGCACACTGGTCTGTCAGTTCCTAGCATTTAAAAAGCAGATGTAGCCACAAGAAGTGCACTGATTTCAGAGCAACACAAAATGATCCCACCACAACATTACACATTAAGATTTAGTTAAGTTTAGCAAATTGCTCTGTTTTATAACTAACACTACTTTAAATGGATTGATTCATAAGACATGTATCTCTGACAAAGACAGGACCTTTCCCTCTTGGGGCACACCATGTCTGGGTTTTGCTCTCAGACCCACAGATGCATTTGCCATTTCCTCACTAATACCTGCCCTTTACATTCAAAGAGATGCATACAGAACTTTCATTCAGATTTTATGGAGTGTATTTGATCTCACTACTGTGGCCACTGGTGTGTAAAAAAAGGTTTGCCAGTTTCCATTAGATACTTGCTGGCTGAAGGCATTCAAATGCAGTCGACCAATTTGCATTAAAAATTCCAGTGTGTACAGGAACATGTGTGGGCACATATGTGGAAGGATTGTGTATTTAAAAGCAATCTCTTTTTTAGGAAAGGATAATGATGGGAAGCTAAAAAAACCCCCCAAAATTAAAACCCACTCACTCATTACCACTGTGTTAAAGCAGCATTTACTACACTTCTTCAAGACAGAAAGAAAATGCAATAAAAAATTCAACCCCCAAAAATCCAGGGTGTTGAATTGGGTAGGCAAGCGAAAACCAAAAGCACCCTCTGTGTACAGCCGTGGCTGACGGTGCCCATGCCACAAGTCTTTTGTGACAGATCCCACCACAACACCACAGTCTGACAGAGTGGGTGACAGCAAGGAGCACCCCATGGGGATGCATGGGAGAATATGAAGGAAACAGCAGCTTTTGCAGTAGATCTTTATCAATAGGGCTGTTTTGGATCTTTCTCAAATAGGTCTGATTCTGAAACATATTCACTCCAGCATTGTAGGTAAATCTTTGGGCATAACGGGTAAACACAGTTACTGAACCAACAAGAGCTATTTCCCATGTTCCACCACCCCACCTGGCAGCTCAGTCTCCCGGTGGCATTTCTGCACAGGTTACATGCTTAAGGCTTGGGACTGAGCTTCTGGGCTCAGTCCCTGCCTCCAATCTGCCTGCTGCCCCCTGCCCCAGGCTTCCCACCTCACCTCCTTCATCCCTTCTTTCTGCAGCTGTCACCTGGGTAGCAGCAGGAGGAGGAGGAGCGCGTGGTTTGGGCAGCAGTGCCATGCCTGAAACTCAGGAGGAATCCCTCACACAGCCCTTCCCAGTTGTCTCCCTGCACTCACCCACGGAATCTCACAGATCTGGAAGCTCATCTTCCTCTTTGTGTCCCTGTATGCAAACATGTCCATACAGAAATATATTTAACATATAGGTGTGCTCACGATATAACTATTAGCTCTTAGGAGTTCTAAGCATCTTTGGCAGTTGTTGTTTTACACTTTTATATATATATATATATATATATATATATATATATATACATATAGTTTTATACCAAACCCAGGTTAAGCAAAGTTCCCATTAAAACCTTTCTAAAAAGGCAAAGAACATGCAAGACCATTCAAGCTCTAAAATTTTCAGAAGTGACTAATGGTTTCTGACGCCTCCAACACTTTGGTGTGTGGTTTGAAACACATTATAAAACCATAGTTTTCTGAAGAGTGGTGATGGCACTCTTTAATAATTAAAATCCTCTAAGAGGCAAACCCAAAATCAACAGTCATTTTCCAAAATATAACTTTCCAACATTTACAGAGCCTTCAAGCGGAGAAAGAGAAGATTTTACTTTGTGCTGAGAAGATTATAGCCCACATACTGGTGAGAAACTCAAATACATCTTGGTAAACATTCCCCATATAAGCAACATTTTCCAGAGTCTTTCATTCACTCTGTAAAAGCCCACTACAAGACAGCTAACATATCTAAAATATACTCCCAACTCTCCAAGACTTGCTCACAAATCATCTGGTTTAAAAGAACACTCTCCAAGTACACTTCACAAAGTTTTCCATTTTGCCCTCTCAGGCAGCCTAGCAACATTGCTGGCAATAAATAATGCTGTGAAGGAAATTCTGTGTCAACTAGGAGGGTCAAAAAAACCGACAGAAGAAAATGTACAAAAAAGTGTAATTTATTGCCCCTTAGCATCTGCTTTTATCTGTGTCCTTTTGAGAACAAATTAACGAGTCCTGCCTATCTCCATATGTTTCTTTATGTGGAACATCATGGTTCTGAACGTATGTATTCATTCAGTACGTTTGTTATGCATGGAGAATATAAGGATTATATGTTGATGATACTTTTATAGTATGACAAATCACTGCAAAAAAAAAAAAAAAGAAATATTTGAAAAGGCAGGAATGAGGGCTTTTGGTTTGTTTGGTTTGTTTTTTCTACAGAAAGCAGTTCAGTCCCAGTGTTTCATGTATACTCTTCAGGTCATAAAAACAACTGCTTTCAAAATGTAGATAATCCCCACATGCTTAATGAAATCACCCTTAAAAGGTCAGTAAAGAATTTATTTTGTTTTTTTAACAATTAAAAAATTAAATTTTAGTGTAAAAAGTGGAATGAAAGTGACCTTCATTCTGAATAAAGCTCCTTTTTTTTTTTTTCTTGGATATACCCTGTGTATTTATGTATATAGGTATATAAAGGACTTTGTCAATTCAGATGTAAACCTTTGAACTAAATTCTCAATAAATATACAGAATGTTAAAATCAAATGTGTATTTAGGGTGTATAAAATCAGTATGGGAAAAAAGTATTTTCCTCTCAATTAGCTGTGAACATATATAAACCAAACAAAATTTCTGGTCTAGTTATTTTGTTTTCTAAAATAGCTTTCCTTTAAGTTTAAAATCTAATACTGATATAATTTCTATACTAACAAGAGGGTAAAACAATAATTCTGTACTTAACCAGAACTTTACATTCAATTCAATAGTCTTAAGTCAAGATCAAAGTATTGTGGAAACATGGCTTTTATGGCAGAAGAAAAGACATACCTGTATTTAAAAATGTGGATTATGTATGTTAGAATCACAGCTCAGAATAGCTGAAAAAGTTAATGGGATTGTCTTGACTTACAGAGTTTGGGATCTGCATCTGAACAGGGTTGGGGCAGGGAGGAGATCATATACTTGAGCCAGACACCACCAACAGTTGCAGAGGTAACATTTACCTTGTTATAAGGTGGAGCTTTAATCATACTAGACCCATCTATGGTGTTTTGTTAGTAACCAGTAATCTTACTTGGTGCTTTTAGGCACTTAGCATATTTCTGTAAAACTGTTAACATACAAAATTAATATACAGAGGAAATGCCAATACAAATCAAGCAGAAAGACATATTATCAAACTTACAAGATGGCTTTAAAAGTCACAAACTGCAAAAAACCCCTTGGATAATTCTCCATTTCTTTCATTTGTCATCTGGTTTCTGGGGCTTAACAGGACATTCAACTTTTTTTTTCTGTTTTTTTAATAAGTTAGTTTTAGAAATGCTTTTTTTCCATAATGAAGTCTGCCCTCCTCAAACAGATCCTTCCAAGATCATGATAATTAAGAGGAAAAATAGCACATGTTGACAATAATTGCTTGTAGATGCACCCAGTCAGTTTGAGTTCTATGACAAGGTTGCTGAATATAAAAAGATAACCAGCAAATTATTTTTATTACGGAGAAGGATATCAGCCATGCTCACAAAAGGCATTGTAAGTGATAAGTAAAGTTTGCTCATTGAAAAATACGTCAGTGTCTCCTCTCCTTAATGATTCAACATCAAAATTGACTTTAGCAGCTCTAGGAATTAAGCTTCAAGCTTTAAAACACATGTGAGGTTTCTATTAAACCAGATGAATTAGAGATACTGTAAGAAAATTAGCCTAGATAATTTACTACTTTAACTTCCATAAATACAGAGCTTTGAACTAAACAAGTCAGATTGATTCTGCAGAAACTTTCGACTGTAGCTTGATATCTCAGATTGGTTTTTTGTCTTGGAAATTGCATCAAAATGAACCAGATGACTATGCAAGAGAGAGGCTAATTCAAAACATAATTTTTGCCTATATTAAAAAAGAAAACCTTTCAGCCACTCAGCTGAGAAGTTTCAGCAGGACAGCTCTCTGGACCAAGCTGCTGAGACCAGCCATCTCACAGACATTTGCCCAAATCTGCCCAATTTATCACGTCTTTGGAAAAAATCTTACTCTCTGTGTGTTCAGCGCAGACTCCTTAGGTTTGGCAGACACGCCCCATTTATACCTTTTGCTTCACTGCACATCCTTCCTTTTGCCTCATTTGCCATCCTTCATCTTGTTGCTGCAAAGAAACCTCTGCCTGAAAAGGGCTGTCCTGAGTTTAAAAGCTCTCCCTGGGTGTTTCAATGATACTTCTCCACAAATGCAAGGGGGAGTAATGACTTTTGCATTTGTTTGGGATTCAAGGTGTCTGAGGGCACTCCTTAACTGGCCACAGCCATGGTGGCTGTGGGCCATGGACCCTGTCTGCCCCTCCTTTGCTTTACGCTTGTACCACAGGACTGACAAGTCTGACCCCCCTAGTCCCATGCCTGCTGCAAGCATAGATAAATAACAATGTGTTGTGGTTTTAAGGGAGGAAAAATACAGTAAATTCAAGGAGTTTATGTGTAATCTCCACATGAACATCTGGAAGCAGATATTTAGGATCCCTTGAAACTGGGTGTGTATGGCAGCGTGAGAGGGCAACTGGAATCCTACAAGCATGTGTCCAAAGGCAGAAGAGGCCTGTATGCACAAACCCTGTCTCTGCTTTGGGGTAAACCTGGATGGGCACTGAGAAGGCTGGTCAGAGATGTCAGAGCAGCTCCTTTCTGGGTGTCCTCAGCATCATGCAGCCCTATGGGCCCAGAATGAAAATACAGAGTAGTCCAGAACTTTATTAGAAGGGGGAATATCTTTTAGTAAAACATATATTAACACTGAAAAAAAAATAAAGCAAAAACAAGAAAACTTTCAACTTTCCAAGAACTTCTACATGTCCGATAGAAAGGTAACAGACTTCCAGTACAGTTTGGAAAGAACTGCTAATTTGATGATTTTAATCCATAACATAGTTTGAGAGGAAAAGTGGTGTTGCTACCTCTCCCTGCACAGTCTACATTTTATAGAACTTTGACTACAACATAGTATATAACATGCTGTGCATTTGAAATATGTTTATATGAGGCTCCCACAGAACAGGAGAGCATCATGTAGTGGGGAACAGGGTATTTTTACACACACACCAGAGGCAATGGCTGATAACTTCTGAGCATATAGGTGAATGGTTTTCATCCAGATACTGTCCTGCAAATAGAACAAGGGAGACAAATCAGACAAGGGAGTTTCCAGTTATAGCATCCTTTTTCCCCTCTGCTCTACTTTTTCTGTGGTATTGAGAGACTGAGGGCAGCAATAGGCTCTTTACACCCAGCCGACTTCAAAACAGTTTCTATCTCAGATTACCAGAGTCTGCAGAATTCAGCTGTTTTGAGAGCAGTCAGAGGTCACTGCAAATCAGCAGTCTTTGAAAAGTAACCTGTCAAGGCATCCACTTCTCATGGCCTACCACATCTATCTAAACATATCTGTACACAAAATGGATGACGTCTCCTGCTGCCCTTTCGAACGGTTTAGTGTAAGACCTCTCTGTTTTCTCAGCCTTTGTACTGCTCTGATACACAGGGCCAGCCGGCAGTTCCAATTAAAAGAGCAGGGGGAAAAAAGAGTGGGTAGATCTTCTTCCAGATGGCTTTGAAGAGGCATCAATCTGCTGCAGAGATTCACAAGACCCCAGACAAGTAGTTAGATAAGCCAAGATTATTCATTAAGGCTAAAATCACAGCTTTACATCAAATCCAAATGTTTTTTCAGTGTATTAATTACCACAACAATTTGACTGACTAGAAAAGGTGAAAGTGCAAACTTTAAATGAAGAAAGTCAAGGACAGTATTAGCAAGTTTTAATACTTTCCCATTATTCCTGTTATATCCTAGTTAATCTTATCTTCATTATCCTCTAACGTACCCAGCAAATGTGCACCTGTACACACATATCTAAGTGTGGTGTATCTGAGAGAAAGGCAGTGCAAAGAGCACAAGCTGGTGTGCTCCACCATCACACGTAGCAGTTAAACAGCTGCACAGAATCGTCCCTGTAATGGCTGCATCCGCTTCTGTCTCTCTATCCTCTCCAGATCAGTTAATGCCAGTGCAGGAATGTCTCTTCTGGCACTGGATTTTGCAGACTGAGAAATCAACAGTACACTGCATCACCATCTTTTGAGATGGTTGTTTTTGCCATGGATATTAATAGGCTAGAATGAAAGTTTGCGAAATTCCCCTGCACAGGACAAGTTTGAGGACACTAAAATGCTCCTGTGAAGACATTAAAAAAACCCAACCAAACAAAAAAAGTGTTCCTGCTGGAATGACATGGTGCTGGGGCAACCGCTATCCGTAACAGCTGGGTGGCTTTGGGAGAGCACAGCACGCATCACCCCCTCCAAGCATCACATTTCCTGCACTCGTTTATACCTACAGAAAATCCTCTGCTCAGAAATAGCACGGATTCTTTGTGATCATCGGCATTGGCCAGTGAAAACATGAACAGGGAATGTCAGGGCAGGAAGGAGGAATGTTCAGATCTCAGCACCTCCCAAACCATGTCTACACCCGCTGCTTCAGTGAGCAGCTGGGGCAGAGCAGCAGCAACCGCACAAGCAGTGGGAGCCCGGGAGGCCCTACCTGACCCCGGGTTGCCCTCGGGAAGCTCAGGGGTGGAGTCTGATGCCGAGATCCCCCCGTGGTGAGGCCATTTCCCCACTCCACGCAGGCTGCTGCAGCCGCTGGGGAGTTCCTGCTCCAGCAGTGAGGGCAAGGGGTGAAGGGGGCTGGTTGCTTTTGCAAACACACTTAACAAAATGTTGATATTATGCTTAGCCGTTGTCTCCTTGTCACTAGTCACTTGCAGTTATAGGTCCAGATGTTAAAAATGCCATCACGTGGTGGAGCTGATGAACTCCATTGTTACAGCGTTCTTCATTTTTGAGGGGTTCTGTAGCCTCATGGGACTGCGATCAAGAGTCTAGAGAGGGGAGGGAGATGACTTTAGGTTTTATTTGAATTTCAGTACATCGCATCAATATGAGCAACTTATTTCATTTAAGACACCCTGGGGTACCCAGACTATCCTCAAGAAGATCCTAGCTCTCCATCAGGCCCTTGCTGTATGTTCCAGCCCTGTGTGAACATCCCATTTTGCCCAGGGCATTTTAAATGGCCCTGGGCATCTGTGCTTTGGCAAATTAACAGAGTTTGCAATGTCCTCCTCTTGTTAGCAAGTTATATCACATGCTGGTGGTGTGGTTTCCTAGACACAACAAAATTCACAGGGAAAAACTAAGTGCTTTTATTGCAGAATACAAATAGGAAGAGTGTGATTCCCCTGGAAAGTACTGTCATTCTAATGCCTTGGGTTTATAGCCTGTGCCTAAATTACAGGTGAGAAAAGTTGTCTTCTGTAAAGCCACTGAAAGACGGGCATCTCCCATCAGGATGTTCTGAATCAGATATTGTAAAACATTTCTTTCATCTTACTGATACCTTTGAAAAAAATTGAGAATCCAGATTATAAAACTGAGAATAGAAGGCCTCCTTTTGGGTGAGACTATAGATTATGTACTGTTTATTGCAGAGTAATTTAAAGCCACTGAAGAAGTTTAGTAACTTAAAATCACATTAGGAAAAAATCATTTTTCCAGAACCTAAATTAGACTGGAAGGAAAATACTTATTTTTGGCACTTCAAGAAGTGCTCTGTAGCTCTCATTAAAGCTAGTTTTAGGTCCTTGTCAAGGAAAAAGTAGTTGGAGAAAATTTATAAACTGATAAATACAAATGTGTTAATGAAAGAAATGGTCGTGTTTTCAGTTTAATTTAGTTGGATTTTGTGGCTTTATCCAAGAGGTAAGTGACTTCAGAAGAAATTTCATCAAAGACAGTCATTTACTGGGAAGAGTAACAGAGTCAAAATTTCCCAGTATGGATAGAGCTTCATCATAAGATGAAAAAGAGAATGTCCTATCAGATCAAGTTCATCTACTGGACATAAGGCTGGATTCACAAGTGCTCCACTTCCTCTTTGGTCTGTGTAGGCTCAAAGCGTCCCTAGAAAGCTCTGAGGTTCACTCCTTGTCTGTCTAATCTTTTGTCTGAACAGTGTAAGGCTTTGGATTAGCCACCCAACATGTAGCTGAAGGTTGGTTTTCCAGCTCCATTCTTGGGGACACTGGTTTACAGTGCTACCACTCAGATACCCAGAACCATTCAAGATACTGAGACATAGTCCTATGAAGGACATCTGTGACAATCACTGTTTGTGTTAAATGCTACAAAATAGAAGGAACTATACAAATATTATTCTCAAGAAATGAAATTTTTTATATAAATAGCAGTGAGAATCCCTTCACGGTACATGTATAGGTCACCTAAGTTATCAAAGTCTACAGAGGGAACTTTCTCCCAGGTGCTGTTCCCAGACTAGGACCAATTTCACACCCAGGAGATGCTGCCTCCAAAATGCCAACACTGACAGACATATTAGCACTTCAGCATTGAAAGGATTTCAATACTCTCCAGATGGGCTATTTTCATCCCAGACTAACAGTGTCTGTTTGAGAAATAAAGAGACCTAGATAGACTTACCACCTGTGCTGCTCCACCAGGCTTTGAGACTGACAGAAGGGATCAGCAAGTGTCAGTGTGCTCCTATGTCAGGGTATGCAAGGCTGTAGCTGTTTCGCATCTTTGAAGACAGATCTGTCTTTCTTTGCTTTACCATCTCTTGCCTAATCATCCATCTGTGGGAAGGGAGATACTATAAAGATACAAGTAACAGAGTAAAAGTTATGACCTGTGTTATTCAAGAAGTCAGCCCCAGTGATCTAGTGGCCCCTCCCGGTGCTGAAATCTGAAGTCTCTTCTGACTGACACCATCAATTTACTTGCTGGAGAAGCTTCTGGGCTCAGGCAATTCGCTCATCTTTTACAGTGTTCTGCACTAATTGACAATAATGAAGGTATGTGTGGTGTCCACTAGATCATGTGTTTTAAGACAGCTTCAGGGTAATCATAGCAGTATGGATGTCATCAGCCTACAGACTCACTGTCAAAAACAAAATGAGACCAACTTTATGCCGTTTTGCCTCATGTTCAGTTCCTGATTTTCTGGATGAACCTTTCCTTCTGTAAATGAGTCATCTTTCATAACTAGGTAAAGGTATAAATGCTTATATGTATTTATGCAAGATTCAGCCTGACAGAAAAGTCAGTAAGCTCTCTGATAGCTTATTAACCCAAAATTTCAGATATCACTTTATAGTGATGCTAAATTGAATGCAGAGGGTAAGAAATCCTTCCCCATCCAGTTCTCCATCACCGTATTTACTTCACCAGGAAGGAAATACCCTTAGCAGGTTGAGAGTGGCTGCAGTGGCCAACCTTGCTCCTGCATAATACTCTGTAATGTCCCTATCACCAAATATCAGCGGGACAGTGCCTCTTGGCTATTCTCTATTTCATATAGGGAATATGGAAAACATGAAATCAAAGTAGAGCTGCCTTCAGGCTAGCTTCTGACTTGCATGCATGGTTAGTGTTCTAGGCAGAACTAGGGAAAGGGAAAGCAGGACTGTGATATAAAAAAAAAAAGAAATAACATTAATCAGCCAATGCATTTTGTTTCAAAGTGCATACAACACTTCTTCCACCTGTACTGTGTACTTTCAGTACTCTGAAGGAAAGGCCGAAAGGGGAGTAATAAAAACACCCTTGGGTACTAAGAAATTGGCTCATAAAATAACTACAGTAACAATGTCAATTATTAGCTTTACAGTACAAGATAAATATAAATGGACTATATCCTCAAACTAGCAAAATATGGGGGAATCAATCTCAATAAAAAGAACTGATAGGGTAAGCTATTTGGGAAGCAGATAGCAGCCCTGTCTGGCTTAGAAACATTAGCCTGCACTTCCCTGTAGTGATTGATGTCTTCTCCTGCCAGATGACACTGAACTTTGCAGAGAATGAGGCTTGGAGGGAGGTATTTGTAGCGCCTGTCTGTAATCTCCAGAAACGTTATGACTTCTGTGAAGGATAAATGCTCAAATATGTGTATTTCTGCAAGAAGACAGTCTCTGCTAAAGCAGAAATTAAACATGTTTACAAGACAGTGAGTTATGATAGAAACTTGACCAGGTATTTCTCAAAGTGGCTGGCATCACCTTCTGCTGACAGAGCGACACTCAGAAAGCCAATCTCCAAACCCGTAGTGGGAAGCACAGGTCTTATCACAGCACAAAAGTGTGAGAATTCGATTTTTTTTTTCCTAATCTTTTTCCTCTGGGAAAATTAAAATGGCTTTTCATTTACTTTTACTTTGAAGCAAGGCTAATGATCATATTTTTGAAGGAAGAAGTAAATGTAGAGTTATACCAAAGTTGATGTCATTACAGGTCATCTTTGCTCACCTGGGTTGCTCTGACACCTCACTGATCTCATCACTCAAACATGCCATCCCTTTACTCACCTCCCCAGCCAGGCTGCTGCTCATATGCTGGCTGTGGTCTCCTTTCCACTTGATCTGATGTCGAGCAACTTGAAAGATGACTAGCCTGAGTGCAGCATGGGACACAAATACCCAGTGGGAGACCTGTTGAAAAATGGCATGAGTCACCTCATTTCTTGTTCCTTGTGACACAGTGAAAACTCCCTAAGCTTCTGCTTGAGTTCACATCCTGGTTATAATTTCCTAATCACTTCAGGGTGATGTCATGGGTAAAAAATGCATGAGTGACTGAAATTAAATTGAAGTCTAGGCTGTTCCTTGCAGCATTACTACATTATACTAGAGAGCGAGAGGGAACACAGAGGGGTTTTTATTTTATCACTTATGGCATCCTTATTTCTCAAGACAGGAAGGTCAGTTTTTCCATAGCATCCTGCTATGCTGTTCTCCTTCAATACATTAAAATACACCTAGAAGTGTACCCTCTGGGCCTGTCTGCTGAACCCTTCCCTGGCTCCCAAGGTCCTTGGAACAGAGAGATACATTATCCAACGTCCCAATGCTGCAGGAAAATGGTCACCACTGGCTCAACTCAAATAGTTCTTTGCCCAATGCAGCTATTAAAACCAAATTTGTTAAATAGTATGACTAGGAAAATGCTTAAACAGGTCAGTTTTTCTAATTTTTCAGAGGGGAAGGAGAAATATGCTTTAAAGATGGTACATAAAGCACATAAGAAGACCTGATTTTAACCAGATGGCTTTTCAGTCTCAGATAATTGTTATGATCAAGACAGTATCTTTCTAAGGCATTTCAAGGACAATTTCTGTTCCAAGTACCACCAAATTATGTAGCAACAGAAGGCTCTATCCATGGCAGGTGAGATTCACAACCCTTTTGCGTCATTACTAAGATCATTAAGTGTAATGCTATGCTGACTTAAGGGAAGTATAACGATGACAATTATGATTTAAGAACATAACCCTAATTACATTAAAATAAAATAATAATAACATCATTAACAAAGAACCACTTCTGAAGAGCAATTTTCATTCAGAACCAATTTGCCTGTTCTGGGCAAAAGTCCATCCTAATCACATTGAAAGTCAATACATTACTCTTTGACTGGAGGCAAAGGCACATCCATTCTTGACAGCTTCTGCAGATGCTCTATCCTTCTTCAAGAAAAGGCCTTCAGGGTTTGGACAGGCTGGTTTGCAAAAGGGTCTCATGTCACAGCTATTAGATAAAGTATAAATTCCCTCCATGAAAAATGCTGTCATCCGCTATATGAGTCTAGTTCTCCCTTTTATGTATGAAATGTATCCCTAACAGTCAATGGCTTGAGGGAGTGCTCTGTACATGGCAGAAGCTTTCCATTTTCTGTGTTGCATTTTTAAAGCTCTGTAAACATGTTACCACAGGGCTCTGGCACATGAAGTGGGTTTGTGGTTTCACTGGCTTTGTTATTTCAACCACTTACAGCAAGGCTAAACAAAGTCAACAGTGTCTCCCCTTGAGAAGAAAACTCCGATCAGACCCACAGTCTAGTATATGCCATTTCTACAAATTAACAGTCTAGAAAAAGCAGCTACAGGGGAAAAACAAAAGTTCCATCTTGTCTGCAGACAGAGGTTTGAACAGACTATGGGGTGCTGGGCAGTGCTCTCCAGAGGACCATGCTTTGTCCACCCAGTTCTCACACATGGCTCTTGGCCATACTCAGAGGCAGACCACCAGACAGGGCAGATTTTGGTGATTTTGGTGTCACCTTACAACCATTCCTGTGTCCTGATGGGAAGTAAGTTTATTCAGAGCACATCACTATGCTGGCACATGCCTGTCACAGCATGTCTGTATGTCTTACCTCCCCAGGTCACACAAACCAACAAGGCTGAGAGGTTTCTGAATGAGTTCCTCGTCTCTCCTCTCTCATCAGCTCTGTCTCTTCATTCTCCTTTTCTTCTCCCCCCCCCATTATATCAAGAATGTTTCATTAACATCTTGCATCAAGAATATTCTGTTTCACATTGTACCCTGGCCCCAGCTGTGTTAACAGAGTGAATAGCCTTGGCAAAGTGGCCTCAGACTTAGATGTCATAGGCTCTGGAAATCCATGGCCCCCAACCTCAGCTAAACCTGAAGAGTTACTAAAATGCTAACTCCATCCTGAAAGCACATTTGCCAAGGCATAAGCTGCTTTCCAAACCAGGCAAGTCAGGTCCTGTTCCTAGAGCACAGAGACAGAATAGTCTGAAGTCTGAGGGTACAAAATTTCTATGAGAAAAACAGGGGAATAACACAGGGAGTTCATATCTGTGACTGTTTGCTCAACTATTTTGGTAATGAACCTCACACAGAATATAACAAATATAAACTTCAGCTCATCTTCAGAGTACTCATCCTAGAAAACATTTTCATTAAAAAACCTAAAGTTGGAATTCTCTTTGGTAAGAACACTCTCAGAAGGTGGGAGAGCTAATGCTGAGACATGGCTGCAGCATGGCTTAATTTTTTGTGTTGTGTGGGTAATAAATTATTCTTTCTACTTTAGAACACAGGTATATTTGCTAAATATATTCATATCCATTCAAGTCACATACCACCCCAAGGCTCTTAAACATAACAAATATTTATGGTTTATGTCACATCTCCCAAGCTAGATTATATTGCTTTTATGCCTAGGCATGAACTAAAAGAGATCCAAATACTCTTACCAAAGAAAAGTTACAGGGATGCAATAAGGTTTCTGAAGTTTTATAAGTTTACCAAAAAAAAAAAAAAAAAAGAGAAAATAGAGTGGAAAAACATCTTGTCAATATAGAAGCCAAGTTAAACCAGATGCTGCAAGGGTAATGTACCATTAGAAGTCCCAGAGGTGGTTCTGTTTACCAGGGAAGAGATGGTAAGGGAAATTAATATTAATTGGGTTTATTTAGCTTGGCCATTGGCCACAAAGTTCAGATAAAGTGCATTTCCCAGCCAACTCTCATACATGCAAAGTTTCACCAAGTCAGATATAACTTATTATGTGTTTTGTCACTTCAACACAAAAAAAGAAAGTACAAAGCCATACAAAGGAGTGGTTTCCCTGCTTCTTTTGGCCATATTAGATGCTTTCATTGTGCAAACATGCCTGTTAGAAATATTTTTTTAACAATCTTGCCATTGGCCATCCAAAATTAAAACTGCAAACATGGCACTTCTTCTCTGTAAAAAAAGGATCTGAGGAAAAGCAAATTCACCAGAGATCTTAATACATGAGATCCAAGCTTCTTTTCAGTACAGGATTTTAAAAACCTTCTGTGATTGCTGAGCGATGAAGGCTTAAAGTTGAAATGAAATCCCATGACCAGGGTACTCACTGGGGCTTCCTTTGCATTCATGAACTGTTGCTGGGCTTGTGATCATTTCTTGTGGTCAAACAGACAAAGATGGGCTAGCTCTCATGAGATGTTCTAGATCATGAGAAAGCTAGGCTAAAACCTTGACTTGCATGGCAGATGAGACAACAAATTTCCAGTATAGCTGAAGGATGGGATGGGATGGGATGGGATGGGATGGGATGGGATGGGATGGGATGGGATGGGATGGGATGGGATGGGATGGGTGTGGTGCTCATGATTCCACAGGCCCTGTAGCTGGCATTAGTATCTTGTCTACTGCACTAGTGCTTGCTCTAAACTAAAGATGGGTAACTTGCCTTGCAGCTTGGCCTGTAGACTGCTCACTAAGCTGTGTGCTGCCAAGCACGGCTTTGGAGGAACTGCCTTTTTTTTTCTTTTAGTTTAAAGAACTTATGGAGCAGTGACTCATGTAGGAACTTTCTTCCCTTCTCTTTAAATTGGCTTCTTGTCACTTTTATGGAACAGAATTTACATGACTTTTTTTAAAAAACCCAAAAATATCTCCACACTGGTGCCCTCATTACACTACACTGTATGTTATCTCCCAACTCCATTTTTCTGTGTCTTTTCTTGAAGTGTGGTGCCAGTGGGAAGCTACATTTGTGACATAAGAGGCTTTTTAAGGGTGAGAAAGGCCCTGAGTACAAGAAAAAAAATTCTGGTGCTTGTTGCCTGAGAGCACTCTTGAGAAAATCTTGGCAAGAAACTTGTTCGCAGGCCAAGAGAAGAGCAGGTCAAGCTGGAGTAGCATCCAAGCACTAGTGGAATGCATGGAGTGAAGTTAAATCTCTGGCAAGGAGGACTTCAACACAGAGCTGTGGTACATTTACCCATGACAGTTTCTCTGCCTATCACCTACTGTATGAATGTTTTTCCTGTGCCATTTCCTGGAAAGGAGCAACCCAGCTGCCTCATTTACTCAATGAATACATTTGGCATTCAAGAGATGCATTTGCTCAGTCAAGGGCATTTGGCTATGAGTCCACCCCCGCTCCACATGGCCTTCTGCTGGCCTGTTTGTTGATCTGGCCATCGATGTTGTTATGTTTCAGATTGTTGGGACTATGACTCACAATTTCCTTTCAAAAGGGAGGAAAAAAGGAAAACAAACCCCAGCAATCTTGCTGGTCTTGTACTTTATGTACAAGCACTAAGATGCCCTTTCCCAGGAAAGAGATATATCTTGCATGCACAGCTCTTGATCCAGTTTTCAGTCAACTAATGGCCAGATAATAAAACATCATGGTGGCTGGCAATGTCTGGCAGCTTTGCTGGCAACATCAGCTAACCTCTGTCTTCCAGAGGCATCTTTGGCTCAAAACAGCCCATGGGGCTGGTTTGTAAAACATATTCCACCCAAAGCTTAGCTAAAATTTTCCCAACATGAAGCCACTATTTTCAAAGAAGGAAGGGAGAAAGAAGAGGTCTAAACTTAAGCTCCTGTGCCCTGGATTGGATGTCTGAGTAGAGGTATGACTTTCTGAGTGGACAGAACTAACCATGCTTCCAGATCCAGTGACACCTGTTCAGTCTCAAGAAGCCCACCTTTTAATCCAGGGATCTGGAGGTAGCTGGATTTGACAGGAAGGTGTCTAGTTGGCCATCTCCTAGAAATGAGATGATGGATGCGACTTGGGGAAAGTGGCTAGTCCAGGCCAAAAACAGGGAATGGATTATGACTAAGAAAACTCCTGCTGAGGCAGGAAGCAGAGGACCTGCTGGAAATCACTGCCTTCCGGCATTTGCCATGGTAGTCATCAGCTGCCCCAAGACTTTCACTGAAAGGCAGTGGGCTCACAGCAGTGTCCTACCACAGCGCCACTGAAACCTCATTCCTCTTCCCACTCTATCCTCGTTGCACCTCCTCAGCTGTGACTGTTCATGTCTCAGCGGGGACACAAGGAGGACAGTTTGACAGACATCACTGTTCATGAGGGGAAGGGCAGCAAAGCACAGTGGTCTTAGTCATCTCAGGCTAATTGCGGGCACCCAGGTGCATGATGCACAGACCACATCAGCATCCTCATTTCACAGGTGTGACATGGAAATACCAATGAGAAACGGTTGTGCCCAGGTCATGTGGAGTGAGGGGACAAGGTGAACACATCCCATGCTGCAGTCACCAGGCATGATGTGGGAAATGGGCGCTCTTGCCTAGTCTTCTCTGTCACCAGAAAATTGCAATCAACAGCAGTATCAGCCCAGGACCTTTCACCCCTCCTGACTCCTCTGATTCAGCAAGGCATTTAAGCACATGCTCATTACTAAACACGCTGATACCAATTGGACTGTCCATATGCTTCCAGTTAGGCATGACTTCCTCCAAGTCTCTGCTGTAAACATATTTCATGCTAGAAAAGAAAATGTCTGTACCACTATACAACAAGGAGGCAAACTGCTGCACATTAATCCTAGCCAGCATGCTTCCTCCTGCCTACTGAAAAATGAGTTATTCAAAGCACAAGGCTCAATAAGTTGTCTGTGACTCATACGTAGCTCAGTATTTTACCCTGAGATGACATCCATAAAGTGAGCACACGAAAAGAGAGAAAGAAAGAAAGAAAGAAAGAAAGAAAGAAAGAAAGAAAGAAAGAAAGAAAGAAAGAAAGAAAGAAAGA
>JAWWEU010000081.1:32384369-32517719 GCA_035583155.1 Acropternis orthonyx
GAAAGAAAGAAAGAAAGAAAGAAAGAAAGAAAGAAAGAAAGAAAGAAAGAAAGAAAGAAAGAAAGAAAGAAAGAAGAGTTTGCATCCCATTGCATTCATCCAAATCTTTGCCAGCATCTCTAAAGAGAAGAGTTTGTTAAACAGAAATTTAAGAAACTACAAAATTGGCTTGGAGAAAAATAGCAGATCTTCTTTCCCATCTTTGGACAATGATCTGTAGGGGCCTGTGACACAGTAGAGGTTTCAGAGGCACTGCCTGAGGAGTTACACAAAAGGAGAGCAGCAATCTCTTCACTGAGCCTCCGAGAGAGACAGTAGAAGGATTTATTACTCCACTGTATACACTGCTTGTAAGTAGTTTGTCTTTCTCCCTCTGTTTATTTGTCTCTTTTACTGTCCCTAATGAAGAATCCCAATGCTATCAAGTCTAAATTACAGACATTTTATGTTTCTAATGTTTATTTTGCTGATATCTTCTCTTTTCTGGTACTTTCGGCTGCTGAGATGCGTTTGACCGGCTGTTGGGAAGAGATACAGCTGCTAACTGCATTCTTCGCTCCATCTGTTTTCACTGGTTGGTATAACCACTAAAATCAGTGAGACAACACTCATTTCAAACTGGTACTACAGAGTTTAGAATCAGGACTAAAAACTCTGGATAATTAGGATTTTTGAAAATAATTGAAAATCTACCACCCAGGTTTCCTGTGGCACTTTATAATCTTCTGGAAAGTACTAAGCTTTATATAGACATCATTTAATGAAGAGTTGGAATTCTGCCTTTAAAAGCCCTTGGTGCAGGTTTGCAGGCAAGCAGTGCCCTTTGGTATAGAGCCAGCTCACAAAACCCAGCCCCTACATCACCTTTGCACTAGGTGAGAAAGGGGCAGGGGAGGTCTGTAAAAACATGTTTCTGGAGCTTCTCTGGATGCTCAAACCTGACGGGAGAGTTCCCATGACAGGAGACACTTCACAAAGTCAGCAGTGAACAATCCACAAGTTTCTTCAAAGTCAGCAGGACCTCACAGGGCAGTGTCTGTCCCTGCCTGGATGGCGGCTGTGTTGCTTCCCTCAGTTTTATGGGTTCTAATCTATTTTCATCCCTTACCCTATTTTATGGTTGTAGTTGATAAGATAAATTAGTCTCTTTTTTGAAAGTGTCACAGTTTAAAGAGCACACAACTGTCAACCAGAGCCCACTGTTCTGTAGGCTTGTCCACTCCATGACCTCATGTAGCATAAAATAGAATTATTTTAGGACTTGAAAACACACATGCAGATATTCCTTCAGAGACTCATGCAAGATCACAGTGATTGTTTTTTTGCTCAGCATCCCACCCCCCACAGTGCTCGGTCGCTGTGGCCTGTGCGCATATCGCCAGCACATGTGCACGCACGCGGAAATGTGGCAAGGGGCAGGTAATTAGCCTTTCTGGAGGGGACATGCCTTTCTCCTGAGAGCAAAACAAGAAGTCTGAGGGCAGGAGGAGAGCAGATGAAAGCTATCAAGGAGGGAAGCTCGCAGACAGGACATGAGGAGTAACATCTGACCAGCTGGAGAGACTGGTACTTGTTTCATCTCAGAATACCAAAAAGCCAAATACAACTGATGGATCAAGTGAACTTTCATCAGCAGAAAACTTTTCGGATCAAATAGACTATCCGAGTGTCTCACTGAGACAGGATTTCTGGTGTATGCACTGTTCTTCTCTGTTCATGCCCTGTAATATCCCAAAACCAGTCCCCTCCATGGTGCTTTGGTGGGGTTTGGAGATGCAGGACCTTTAAAGGGATGAAGGCTCACTGGGCACTTGTAGAGCAAATCAAAAGCACAACTCAAAGCACTTCCAAACACGCTCACCCCAAGCTGCAATCTTGTCGCAGAGAGATGATCCTGTCGATTGTTGTCAGGGTTTTCCAAGCCCGTTCACCTACTCCTAATGAAAATGGTAAGCTGAGGACAGTAGTTTAGTGTATAACATGACCATTCCTTTTTCTTTTCCCCCACAGGTTTAGTGCTTGTGCTGACTGATGAAAATTCAGTCATTAACAGCCAGGAAATGACTTTGCCATCAATCAGAATATTGCTCAGCCATGTTTCAGCTTTTCCCCCCTTTCTCTGTGTAATTATTCTCATCCTCGGCTGATTACAGTTTATAATAGCTATAACTCTCTCAAAATCAATCATTACTTGACTTAACCACAGGGTTACCGGTAGAAACATGAAGGAACACAGGTATTCTGGACTGCCTTTTAATTATTATTCTTATTTAACAACACACAAACTTTTAGGTGGATCCCATTTATCCTTCCCCTTGGCAGCATTAAACATCAATTATTATATTTTACTTTTGTTTTAAATCATTAAGTGTTTGATTACATGGTCATTCCAGCCTCACCAGGTGTTTTGATGATATGTTACTAGCGTGTTATTTTGACAGGTAATTTCAATGGTTGTCCTAAATTAAACCACCGTAAAAGGACAAATGTGTCTTATTTGCCAGCACAGATTCGGCAATCAAAGAAACCCAGGTATCCAACTTTTTTTATTAGGATTATAGGTAAACAGTTAAATCTTCAAAGGCTGGCTTACAGTCCTATAAGGCAGATTCTGAGTTCATGAAATTAAAAACAACACTAGATTAAAAAATCACATTTTGTTGAACAGAGTGGAAATTTGTAGCCCACCATATACAATCATATTCCTACTGCAGCTGAACTGTCAGTATCTGTTATTCCACTTGCACTGTGTTAACTTGAAACCACTTTGCCTCTAATTATTTTCTCTCACTCATATATTCTGTAAGTTTCCCTTACTGATTATATGGTTCTCTCATGCAGAAAAAGGAAATATTTAAAAAAATTAAGGAATAATTATAGGAAATAACCAAAATTGGAAAATGGAATGAAGAGCACGTGTAGAGATTGAATTGACTTTTAAGCTAAAACACAGCCTTAATTTATTTTTTTTTTCAGATTTTGGTTGAGGAAAAGTGTTATGTAAAATCATACCACTAGACAGAGAATAGGAACTAAATGAGTTTCCTCTGTATAAAGGAACACACAAAGGAAACAATTTTCCACGCAGAACATTGTGATTCTGCAATTTTATATATATGCCTGCACAAAACTTATTTATACATTTTTTGTGAACTATTTACACCTCAGTTTCCATGTACATTGTCCAAGTCAAAAGTCTGGCTTCCCTTTGTTTACCAACTTGCAACCAGCAGTACATTATTGTTGATTTTGACCCGATGAATAAGACATCTGCATGTTTTGCTTATAAGGGTAAATATGGGGAAAAACTCACAGCAATTAACATAAAAATAAGATTTACCCCAAAACTGTGCCCTTTGTAACTATCTGCTCTGACATGTGAACGCAGAGTACATCCATTGCTGGAGACAGTTTGCCAGTCTGATACTAATAGCTAACTATACTGGGCCTAATGCTCCCCTGCATGGCCTTGGATTTGTTCATAAGATTTGTAGGAAATTTTGGAACAAGAACTAATTATAGAAAATAACCAAAATTGGAAAATGGAGTGAAGAGCAGGTGTAGAGATTGAATTGACTTTTAAGCTAAAACACAGCCTTAATTTATTTTTTTTTCAGATTTTGGTTGAGGAAAAGTGTTATGTAAAATCATACCACTAGACAGAGAATAGGAACAAGAACTAAATGAAAGAGTTCCTGTTTTATCCACCCTTTCTTTATCATCGTTTGATCTTGCATTTCACTAAAACCTCTGCCTCTTTTCAACTGCACTGAACACAGGTACAGCAGGGAAGCATCTGTTGAAGCCATTTTTGCCAAAACATAACAAAGGACCACATTTCTTTGCCAGATAGCATGACCATAGGCCTGGCCATGAGTAAAAACCCACTTGGACGGCATAGCCCAGCTAGTAAAATGCTTTTCCTCAGCCTTGTCTGGATTCTGGTTGGTCACTGAGGCTTCCTACTGACCCCACCAAGAAGGAGGATGGTGGTTGGCAATCCCTGCCTCTTGCAAGGAGCTCTGACACAACCCACGGGTGTATCAGTCACATGAGAAATGGTTTGAAGGCTCAGGGCCCCAGGGGCCATTATTTCAGTTGCATAACCATCATGTAGCTGCACGAAGCACCTCCTGCTGTGTCAGTGCCTTTCAAGAAACAAAGCTGTGTTGTGAACTATTGGCGATGTTAATAGCTTTCTTCCCTCTAGAGATTTGCTCCTGCTTTGGCCCCAAATATTTCAAAATATCTAAAGCTGGCAGTAAGAGCCATGGGAAGAAAAATGTTAATGCGTGTTAATTTCTGGTTTAGACATGATGAGAATTTCATTCTCTTCATTAAAATTCTCCGGTGCCATTGGGATTCTCATGGACGATAACTTATAGCTCTCTTCTGTGAGAGATCATATATGCAGTCTGATGTCTTTAAACAGTTTTGTTTTCCTCTCCTTACAGACACCTAAATCATCATTCTCCTGATACATAACATGATCTCCTCCCAGTTAGATGGTGGCATGTCTGTGTAGGAATTTCAGGGCATATTTTTAATATCCTATAACAAGACCAAAGTTACCACAAAATGCAGCATCGTGTTTACTCATTGTGAAAGGGAGAGACACAGTGAAAGTTTTGCAGATAAACCTGCTACTAGCAAATAGAAAAATATGATGCAAAAGCCAACTGGGATTCCGTCTGACATAAAGGTGAGTTGAGTGGGCATGGAAGAGCATTTGTGTACTCCACAGAACAAAAAAATAAGCCCATCTAAGTGTTCCAAAGGAATGCCTAAGAAGGACTGAGAGACTCAGTTGCTGTACAGATATGTTGTTAAATGCGTATTAAAAATATGCCATCTGTGGGAAGCTATGGAGTTTTGCCACTCAGAAAAAACAGCTATATATGCTTACGCTTTGCTTAGTCAAAGAGTGGAAAACTTGTATTTAACATCAGCAAATACAAAATCCTCATAACACAGAACTGTGTGGTCTCTCCTTAAGTGGCTTAATCACTGTAGACCATAGCAACTGCTTTCCAAACATACAAATAGAGCTCTTAGATATCTAGAGATAGAGAAGACAGACATCAAGGATTCAGAGTAAAAGACTGCAGAGATTAATGTTCCTTCCCACTCTGCAGAGTACTTTTATTCAGCTGTGATCTTTAAGATAAAGGTGGAGACAGACATGCTGTGCTTTTTCCACTGAGGAACCATTTCAGGAGCACTGCACTCCCTGTGCCATGTAAAGCACTCCTCTGAGTGTGAGCAGAATGACACTGGAGTGGTGGGAAATGGAAAATAGAGAAAAATCAGGATCAGACTCATTCTCTAGCAAAAAGGAAGCACACTGCAAGTACAAGTAGATGACCTGCTAACCGGGCTTTTGACTTTAGCAATCTGAAACCAAACACCATTCATCCAGGGTAAATAAGAAGGCCAGAGGACTACTACGGTCAACTGAATATGGAACTGACATCAACACAAAAGTGCTTAGTAGCACACTGGGGCAAGGGATGCCTTAAAATATCTCAGGAGACATATTGGAGCAGCTGAGTAGAGGGGAAGCATAAATATGAATGCTACAAGGACAACTCCCAAATATATGTGAAAGAAGTTTGAGGTTGGGTGTGTATTTCCACTGTCTGTGTATTTACCAAATATTTTAAAACAGGGGACCAGACCATCAGTAGACATAGTTAAGTGGGGTTCTGCTGAATGATTCGGTGACCATTGTTTGTTTTGAAATAAATGTACTCCATCCTACCACATCTGCCGCTGTGAGAGTGTTGTAGTTTTAGCCCTCACCATCAGCCTTTTTCAGGGAATGGAGCCAACTGGAGAAACCATATTTGTCCTGAGAAGTCACCTAAAGGCTTCCAGAGAGCAGCATGAAGGCCCATATCTGGACTGTACATTCATTAGGGGAGAAACATGCAGTATGTGGAGCAATGGGATGAGGTGTGCGTTCACAGTAATATTAATTTTGTACCAGACAGAACTGGTACACAAGAACTCAGTTTCATTGCTAGGTATGAGGAAGAGGAAAGCTCAGAAAGCTGGAAAGTCAGTGTTGTTCAAATCACTATGCAAGATGAGTAATAATCACAGGCCATAGTAACCTCATTGATTCATACTGCATAGCATCACCCTGAGCAGATCCCATGGGAAGCACTTTTTCCCTGTTTTCTGCCTTGCCAGGAGACATTGTTCACCCTACATAAGCTTGACCTATGTGACTTAGTACAAAGAATAACCAAATACACCTCTCATTCCACGACTCTCTTTCACCACCTCCACTGTCACTGTATACTCTGTCTTTTAAGAAAAATACACATCATGCTGAGGTTTAAAATGCCATGTTGTACCCCACTGTGGTAACTCTCTCAGTGCTGGGAGAAAGCTGACTCTTTCAGACTGAGAAGCTATGCTGAAAGCCTGAGAAGACAAGCCCAGGAGCTTGGTTATCAGTGTACAAAGCTGTCATGCAGAGCCGGACCACTGAATGATAGGGCATGGCTGTGAAAACACAAAAAAAATTTCCTTAAAAACCCTACCTAAGAAAAAATGCAAATCAGTGGTCGCAATCACACTACATTATTCTTTAAGTCACCTATTTAAAGTCACTTCTTTTTTTTCTAACTACCCTAGGGTGCCACATATGTTCTCAAGTCTAGCTATAGAGTGAGTGTGTTTTCGTGCCAAGTACTACAGACCACACAGAAGAAGCTGCAATTAATGGCATTTAAGTGTTCTGCATTGCTGATCTACTTAACAATCCATTTTCGAGGACATTTTAAAAGTTGTTTAGCTGACTGCCAAAAATGAGGATCATTAAAAATAGATTCGCAGCTGTTTGGGAAAGCTGAGATATAATTTTGTCTTCATTATGCCTTATTGCAGATGTTATTGATTTAGTCTCACTGCATTTTGGTGGGCAATATCAATTCACACTGTCTTTGACTTTGGAAACTGGGAAGTCCATTTATTCTTATTCTTAGAGCTTGCAGAATAGAAGGAGAGAAAATAACCATGAAGTAAATTTGGGAGAGATGCTCTTTGTGCAGCAGCACCATTGTACAGGTGATCAGAGCTGATAAGCTCATCAAAATATCCCTGCCTCAGATTGCAGCATAATGTGTACAAAATATATCCTGAAAATAGCACTTGAATCTTATATGAGAAGGGCCAGCAGTCTTAGACCCAATACTACAGATCAGAGTGTTAGAACACAGGAAAGTGTGGAAGAGATCATATGCTCCCTTTGTGATACTAGTGCTCTTTTTTATTATTAATACACTATTGTCACTGTAAGTTGGCACTATTCAGAATAATAATTAACAGTGAAATATCACTAAACATAAGATATCATTGAAAAACATAGAAGAAAGTAATTTTCTACTCCAAGGAGCTTTCATTTAGTGAGAGTTTTTACATGCAGATGCAGAAATTGCATCTATGTACCTAAGGTTATATATATGTTTGTGTGTATGTCTATTTGGGATCAAATACCACTCTTTGAGACATGCATGGAGATTCAACTCACTTTGCTATAATCAGTTTAACCAGGAGGAGAAGACTAAATTCCCTGGTATTTGATCATGAATGTAAGGAAGCGTTCAAGAATTCCTCCAACAGAAACTGAGTAAATAATTCTTGGATGTTTAATAAAATGCATATGTAAAAGCACTAAAGACAAGGTATAAATAGAAAAATTGTAATAATAACTTAAGCACTGAATCATGCATTAAATAAACCTCTTAGTCACTCCTTCTCAACAAGAACTGCACATACACAGTTTTGATTACACAACACTTTTAATGTTGCCCTTTTGGATAGAGAACAACCTGCAAATACCTTTCCTCTGCCCAACCAGTTATTTTAAACATTTCTGCTTCTTAACACACTCACACTGACTTTGGTGAGCCTTCTCACTCAGCCCAGCTTTAATGCTTTGTAGCCATTTTCAATGGAGTGAAAGGCAACTAATACTACAGCCCTCTTTATTGTGCTGAAGAGGACCTACACATGACCAGCATGTGGGTTAGGAAAGCAGCTGTGGCATTGTTAGCCAGAATTCACTTCCCACATACAGTACCACCCTGGGATGAATGAACCCCCCACAGACAATTGTCACCCACAGCATTTCTAAGGAGCTTTTTGTCTGCTTCCATCGCTTAATCCAACAGACTTTCTAGCCTAAAGTTAGCATTGTGCACACTGTTGATTTTTACCTTAGGAGTGAGTGTTCATCTTGGAAACTGTGGTGTGGGACAGTATTGCTGCTTCCCTTCAGTACAGATCAATCTGCAGCAAAGGGACAGGCATTTTGCAGTGAAGAACACCTGGTTTTCTCATAATTACACCTGGTAATCTTGTAAAATATGATTTTTCTCCAAAACCGCTGAGAATGCTTAACATTTTGCAACCTTCATAAAGGGCTCAGGGCTGTAAATCCCACACTATCATTAGCAAGCCTTCAACCATAGTGGGTCTATGGACGTGAGTAACTGCACACAAATGCAAGTAAAGGAATTTACAGATTGTCTTTCAGTGTTTTAAAAGGAACTCAAAGCTCTTTACAAACCACAATATATCTCACACCCACAGAAGGGTCTCTACAAAAGGACTTTACACACTGAAGTCTGAATTGGGTACATCTCAGAAGAACAGAGAGCTGAATGATCCCCTTGTGGCTCTGAGCCCCCCGCTGCTACCGAGACTAGTAATCCAAACCCATGGTTTGCTAATTTAATTCTTTATCCAACAGAGTGCTCATGCTGAACTTCAACCATAGGAGCTCTGAAGCGAAGAACAGTTCCTGTGCTTAGGTTTATGTGTTTTGCTACTCTGGGCGTTGGCCAGCCAGTCTGTGTTAGGGCTATGCATGGCCTCAGCACATGCTATGAACTGACAGAACTCACGCTGGCCAAAAGAGAATTGCACTTTTCTTTCTCACTGGTCCCATTCTTGGCCATATGATCCTATCACTTGCCATGTGCTAGTGCTGATGCTCATTGGACTGAAACCTGTATGACAGAGGGGTGAAATGGGATGGTCAGGGGATGAGGACAGGCAAGTAGAAATGAATAGAAAATGACAAAGGCCTCCTGCCTTCCATAGGTGTGAATCTTTCCCTGGACTTGTCTGCCTTTTGAACTGATGCTGGCATATTACTGTAATCAATGAGACATGGAGAGAACTGAACATCACGATCAGCACTTTCAGCATTTTTCCAACTAAAGATGTGAATTCTGACCAAACCACCACATTTGTACAGAAGAAACACTTGTGTTTCAACCAAGATACATAAATGTGTAATGGAGAAGGGATATATAGAGCTATACTGTGTTTGCAGAAACCTATGTCCTTTTGGACTGCACAGCCTGCTTCCCTGTGCTTTGGCCAGGAACCTCTGCTGTCTCCAAAAAGGTGGACATAGCCTTTCCTTGTTGGCTGACACATACAGGATCAAACAAGCACTTAAAATCATGAGCTGCTATTGCCTTAACTTGTAGCTCAAGGCTGTAACTGTATGTCTCTGCTGCAGATTGGTGAGCTGCTGAGCAGCGTCCTGTTGTCCCTTGCTAAGTGTCATCTTTTAAAACCGCAGCAGACAGTAGAAAAGGGATGTACTCATTACCCCTTACTTTGGCTTTGGCACATAAGTCCCACTGTGCTGGCCATCTAGTCCTATTATTTACTGCTTTCTTGGTTTGCGTTTCACATTAGTCTAAGACTGTGAGCATCACGACTGATGCTCAGCATATGCTGTAGCCATTCTTTTGTGTCCTTATTTGATTGTTGGATCTTGCCCTAGTTACTCACACATGTAAGCCTAACTGTGTGGCTCTTAGTAGCTCTGTGCAAGCATTTCCTAAGCACTTCTGTGCACTGTCTGGCATCATACAGCTGGACCATGTTGACTTTCTCTTCAGGGAAATATCTGAGGTTCTCAGACCCATCTATCTTTACACTCGGTTGCTATATGATCTCCAGGTGCCCTGCTGCAGTGTTCCCGCACTCTCAGGCAAGAGCTGCTTTCCTGCTACTTTTGTACTGATTAACAATGTCTTACCTCTTCTGACTCCCAGCTTCCCATGGTTTTGTGGGTACTCTGTGCCCAAATTCCCATTCAGCGCTGATCTGGTTTTGAGCTCTGCTGATGAAATATGTGATCCATTGTCTAAGTACAGAGTCATGACAGTCAGACCTTGCCAAGGGCACTGCAGTGTCTTGTTCTCAGTCCTTGTCTGTATGTCCTTCACACAGCATCATTTTTGCTTGGAAATGAAGTAAAAATTTATATGGCTAATAGGATGATGATTACTCAGGATCAGGTCCGTAACTCATGATGCAGTCTAGTGCCTCTTTTTTTGTTCTTCTGTTCACTCTGCACACTCTGCACAGTCCCAGATCTTCCCTTCCTTGGGCAGTCATGCCATGCCACTGGATCTTCTTTTGTCTGTCTGGTTTTGCTCTGGGTGAGAAGTATGGATACACCACACAGGAAAAGAACCTCTCTCTGAGATTCAGACAACTACAGTGCAGGTGTAAACAGATGAACCAGTCCCTTGAAGATCCTTGCAGAGCCAGTGGAAAGCAATAATTTTCAAACACATCAAACTGGTTTAGAAAAGTCAAAATAGAGCAAATAATGACCTACAGTCCACTGATAATATTGACTACATCTTCAATGACTAAAATGAGAACTCTATGTGGAGTTCAATGACATGATTCCTCCCATGACACTAGCTCTGAAGTTGCTTAGCACTTTTTAAAAAACCTTCATCTTGTGCTCTCATCCCTCAGCTGATACGACTGACTCATCTGCTGCTACATTTGCAGCTGTTGATTGTCGCAGTCCAAATGTACTGAACGTTTTACTGCCTCCAGTGCCCTGTTGTGTTTGATGCCTGATTTGACTGCCTAGCACTACCTTTGAGAGGACTTTTCGGCAGGATGGTAAACTGTCTTTTATTGCATAAAAGATTTGTGAAGCCTCACTAGAGAAAATGAGCAATGTCATTTTCTCTCATTCCAGTCTAATGTTGAGTGCAGTCCACATTAGCTTATTCACCACACTACTTGTTGTCAGAAGGCATATTTCACTAACAGCCAAAGGCAAACTGGCAAAAATGTTCCCGTCAAAGAAGCACAGGGAATGGGTCATTCTCAGCCTCGACATTTCTTCTTTCTGTGTTCACATGACCTTTCCCTACAAATGCTTTAGCCTGATGGCTTCAGAGCAACAATGCTGCTAGATTTCCTTTCCCAGTATCACCCTTTACCTCATGGTGCTGCACAAAGTAGCAATGTTTTATGGTATGTGCCTGGCTTAAACTATCTTTGATTCCTGATGCCCACCTGGGCCTTCTGACTTAACTCCACCATGTGGCAGCTGCCTTACTGCTTTGCAGACTCTGCTGCATGTGCACAGCATCTGGACATTTTCACTGATGAAGGCATTTCCTGAATGAGTCTGAGTGTGCCTCAGAAGGAGGATGGAGCTCAGCAGAGGTTGTCAGATGCCCAGATGAGCTGCATGTAGTCTGTGGTCGGTCTCATACCCCTTAGTAGCTGCCATAGCTTGGTACCATGAACCTAGCCTGGCTCTTAACTCTGGTTTCCCTTTCTCTGGTGGTATGATTTTCATCCATGAAAGACAAGCTGATGCTGGACCTACTATACAGCCCTGCTTGTGCCCGCTACCTGCCACAGGTAGAGCAAATTAAGTTAGTTTCCTGTGACCAGACAGGACAGGGAAGAGGATTTATTTCACTGTCATGCTCTGTGCATTAGGATGAGCACACCCAGCATCTCACAGATGTAATTGTTCTTCTTCTCCAGAGGAGCTGATATTGATCTTGATGATCTTGATCCCACTGGCACCCAAGTGGCCTCTGAGCCCACAGGAGCTGAATAGTGGGCAGCTTTCTCCACTGTTTGCCATCTCATGAAAGTCATGGTGCAGAGCTCCTCCTCTGTAGTGGATGTTTTGTCTGTCTTCTTGCTGCCTGAGTCGCTGCTTTTTTATTTCCTGGAAGAAGAGGTGCCCAGGGGTACAAAATCCTCCTGCTCCTCTCACCTCACGTGGGACAATCCTTAGGCCTGGACAGCTGCTCTCCATCCTGCCTGTGGTGAGGTTGTACATCCACCTGGTGTCCAAATGGTGAACTGAGGGTTTCGTTCGCTCCCCAGACCCTGGGCAGTGAATGCTACCTGAATGCAATTCTTACATCTGCTGGTCAGGGGAGGTATTTCAGCAGAGGTTTTGCTCCTTTCCCTGGGTAGATCAGCTGCTCTCTAATTGTAGGAAATAATTCTAAAAGGCCAGTTATTTCTACTGCAGAAATACCATATAGACAGATCCCCTAAGCAGTGGTGTTTCTAAACAGGGCTTTTCTGATTTAAAAGTGGCAAGGCAGAATTTGGGCCCTGCACACACCCACTCCCTCAGCCCTCCTGCTTTCATGTGAAAGAAGGACCTCTCTGTTACTCTTCCCGTGGTCGAAGGGGACATCAACTCTTCCTTACCCAGGGTTTGCTTCTGGCAACTGCATTTTGCTGTCTTCTTGTTCTTGCCTTTCACTTGATTCCTTTGCAGCATGAGGACTGAGAGAGGGTAGATTTAGATTGGATATTGGGAAGAAATTGTTCACTGTGAAGGTGCTGAGGCACTGGAACAGGTTGCCAAGAGAAGCTGTGGGTGCCCCATCCCTGGAAGTGTTCAAGGCCAGCTTGGATGGGGCTTTGAACACCCTGGTCTAGTGGAAGGTGTCCCTGCACATGGCAAGAGACTTGCAACTGGGTGATGTTTAAGGTCCCTTCCAACCCAAACCATTCTATGATTCTATGATGACTCTATGTCTGAGCCACATCCATGATGTATTGAGGCTGTTATAGCTTTAACTACATGGATTTTATTTTTTAATCCCTTTGCAAATGTATTTACTTCTCTCATCCCCCATAATTAAAGTGACAGCAATCCTGTTTAATTCCTGCCATACAAATCCGTGCTCTGCAGCCAGAATGACAGTGCTTTTTAACTTCAGCTCAAATTAAAACTGCAGTCTCGTTGCTGTCACTTTCAGAAACCTGGAGCCACGAAGACTAAGATAATTAATAAAAATAACAGCAAATACCGCCTGGGCTGGCACCTCCGCTATGTGGAGGGCAGAGTTTGCCACGGCAGCCTCGAGAGGCGGCAGAGGGGAGCCCGGGGCAGGGTGACCCCAGAGCAGAGGGACCCCAGAGCAGGGTGACTCCCGCAGCAGAGGGACCCCCGGGGCAGGGTGACCCCAGAGCAGAGGGACCCCAGAGCAGGGTGACTCCCGCAGCAGAGGGACCCCCGGGCACGGTGACTCTGCGTCCCGGTGCTGCCACCTGGCGGCCGCCCGAGTCCCTGCGGTGGCCGCGCTCAGCCGGCGCCCCCTGGTGGCGGCGCTGCCCGGAGCGGAGCGGGCGAGGGGCGGCGCTGGCTGCGGGGCAAGAGTTCGCCTGCGCTTGCGGCGAGCGCGTTACGAACCGGTAGTAAACGAGGGAGATTTTATCTGATTTCCCTTTGTTTTGTCTGTTTCTTTGCGTTTTCCTTTCACAGAATCACAGAGTCATCCAAGTTGGAAAAACCCTCTGAGGTGATTGAGTCCAACCCATGGCCAATCACCACTTTGTCAACTGGACCATGGCAATAACTGTTACATCTAGTCGTTTCTTGAACACCTCCAGGGATGGTGACTCCACCACCGCCCTGGGCAGCCCATTCCAAAGTTAATCAACCTTTTCCTTTATGAAATTCCTCCTGGTGTCCAACTGGATTCTCCCCTGGCGCAACTTTAGGGTATGTTCTCTTGTCCTGTTGCTTGGCCACAGCTCTCTTAGAACTCTGCGCAGGAATCATCACAACAACTGCATCACAACAGCTGGACCCAGTCACAGTGGTGGAGCTGATTATTGCTGAGCCACTCTCTATCCGTCAACCACAGTTGCTCTCGCACTGTCCCGTTCATGGTGGTACTGAAGCACCTCAACAACCATCTGACAACAGCTTGGTTCCTTTGAGTCTGGTGAGATGTGCTCAGTGCAGGTGTGGGACAGGGAAATTCTGACACACTTTTGCACAAGGAGCACTATCTCCTGGGTGCTTGAGGGATGTCTGGTGGCATACCAAGATGCTCCACTGGGCAGGGGCAGGCATGGCCTCTTTATGTGTCTCTTCCAGTCCGCTGACCAGACAAATCCTGACTTTACACCAGTGGGGCAACAACTTTATGGAGTCCTGGCTCCAGTTCAGCCTTTCCATTAATTACATTCAGGCAAAGGATCTGCTTTAAAAGCAGGTGTTATTGTAGCCTAAGTTCTGTTGGGAAATAGCTTACCTCGAACTCTGACAAGCAATGACAACCCCTATTATATCTGTGTTACAACACTGGTAATAAAACTGACCAGTAAATCAGCACAGGCAAGACTGGACCACTGAGGTACAGAGTAACTGATTAGGAGTTAGGCTGAAAAAAAACCCCAAACCTAAGCCTGGCTCAAGCCTCAGGCTAATTTGTGTCTCAAACATTTTATTGTTTTTGCAAATATAAACACAATAATTCCATCAGCATGGGAAGGAAGCTCCATTTGGTTCCCCTCCCCACCAGAAAAGTTCTTGCTTGGGCTGGAATTAATAAATACATCATAAACCCTACCTTCTCCTTTCTCCCTTTACCCCCCAAATCACTCAGATTTTTGAGACAGCATTGATCAAGTGAGGTTCTCAAAATGTATTGCAAAGGTAGGCAGAATTATTGCTCCCCTTGCCTGCAAACAAAGCTACAGGTCTGGGGGTGAGGATCTTTGAAGGTCTGGTGAAAGCAAGAGGTAGGAGATGAGAAATTTCAAGACTGAAAGCCCTTGGGGCTCAGAGCTCACTGATGAGTGGGAGGAGGAAGCAGCATGACAAGAGAGGGGGAGAATAGAGATGAAAGAGTAGGACACCTTGAGGAAGCAGCATCTCTGTCTTGCTGACAAGGAAATAGGGGATGGTGAGTGACTGACCAGGATCACAAAAGTAGCTCATGTCTGGGCTGGAAATAGAACATTGACCATAGGAGCAGGGTAGATAAGGAATAGGGAAAGGCAAGGGGAGGTAAACCCAAACACCTGTGGCTTTTAAAGGTGGAAAAGTACTAAGAGCCTTGGGGCCTTCTCCAAACAGCATGGGAATCTGTCTCTTGCCAAAAATACTAGTTGAAAGTACTGGCATTCTTATTTTGCTGCAAAGAGACTTGTGGACAGGACTTGGCCTCTAAACCACAGCAAAAATTGTGAAGGAAAAACAAAACCAACCCCAAGTTTACCTGGCAAGAAAAGTATTGATCCAAATCTCAGCCACATGTCATATTGGATGTCTTGTATACAATGGTATCATCATAATTTCATATGTGTTTGGGCCCATTCAGCATAATTGCAGATGACCTCGCCCTAAAAATGTGTGGCCAACTCCCTTGGGGCAGGCTGAGCCGGAAGAACTGTAGGGTAATAGGGAACAATGCTGGGTGCAGTCCTTGCCTCCTTACTACTGGGCCCCACACACTGGAAGGGCCTTCTGCACATATAGCTGAAGGCAGAAAAGCCCTTTCCCAGCCCATTGCTGCAGAAACAACTGGCACTTCTGCAGATGTCTCACACTGCTCAGGTATTTTGTCCAGAGGTTATTGCTGCCTGGACACGTGTGGGTGCATCACCAGCAGCACAGGGCATTCTCCTTCAGGGAGCAAGCCTCTACCAGCCTAGGGGGGAATGGATTTGGTTTAGAATATAAAGCTGGGTAAATGGATGAGAAAGGCACGTTCCTCAGGGTCTGCCTAAAAGGCGAGGGGTCCTTCTGCGTACAGCACCATAGCATAAGGTAAGTGGCTGTTTCTGGTAGGGACAGAGTCTATTTCCCATTTTCTCAGCAGACCAGTTTTTTTTCTGGGCTTCAGGGGTTTTTTTAGTTGTTTGGGTGCTATTAATGCATCTCTCAGTAGAGCTGCTTGCTCTAGCTCAAGACACTTTGTCAGAGAGACACTTAAAGCCACAGCAGAGCTAGAGAACTGTTGCTTGTCAGGACAAGAGGCCAAGTGTTGGCCCTTCCAGAGGGAGGCAAGGAGCCAGGACAGCCACCAGAGATGACATGTTACTGGGGACACTGTGAAAGGCAG
The DNA here is from genome assembly GCA_035583155.1 of Acropternis orthonyx. Lineage (NCBI taxonomy): Eukaryota > Metazoa > Chordata > Aves > Passeriformes > Rhinocryptidae > Acropternis > Acropternis orthonyx. The sequence continues at coordinate 32,400,557 of JAWWEU010000081.1, forward strand.
TGAAGAGTCTCTTTCTTACAAACTACAGTTGACTTTTCAAAGGTTTGGACTGCTCCAGCTGTGAGTGTCCTTGCCCTCAATCAGACCTGTGACATGCAATCCTCTGGCAGATTTGGTGATGCCTTACCGACTACCCTCGTTCAGCTTGCGCCTGCCTCCAGCTTGCTGGTTTAGAAAGGCTTTAGCAAGCTTACTTTTTTTTTTTCCCCTGGAAAATAAAAAGCATCTGCCCATTCAGTTTAGATTGGATCTTCTTGTAAGTCAGAGACCCTGCAAGCTGCTCATACAAATATTTGCAGTGACACTAAGATGAAAGGAGCCACATCTGGCCCACTCCACAACCTCTTGTTTAAACAACAGCACACAATTCATACACTTTGGTTACAAAATAGTAATATCCTTTAAATTTGCATGGAGTCAACCCAGAAAGAGAGTTTCTGGAAATGCAACAAGGAAATAGTAATATAGTGCAGAAAGTGATCCAAAGCCTAAAGCCCCACAGAGATGTGTTGTCTAAAACATTGCATTAGCTAGTTTTTCTCTCTTAATCCAATAGGACTGCATCTCTGGAGCAATCCTTTGTGAACATTTAGCCTCCTTGACCATAAATCTTAGCCATTTGACACCCAAGTTATTAAATTATGTTTGTGTTGTTATATCGTAACATGATGCTTAACCATATATCATGCCCCCAAGGACAGCATAGAACTGGCAAATGGCAAAACAAAGCTCCTCCTTCCAGACCTCTTTAAAAACAAGGGAATCTTTGTAACTTGCTGGCAGCACCGGCCTGCATTTGGAATTGTGTTTGATTTTACTTAGTAGTAGACCACATTACATTTGCTTATTGTCTAGGTCATTAAAATACAGCTACTTTTACAAGGAAAGACAAATCACCAGCAGTAGCACATAGTCATTTCTTATTACAATTCTTAATTGGCATTTCAGAGGGGTCATAAATATTGTGTCATCAGTAATAAAATGGTTGGGACTGAACAGATGTGAAAGAAAGAATCATGGCACTGAATTATTTAAGATTTAAACTCCACTGCATAGTCCTGGGAGGATCTTCAGAAGCATTTTCTCCTCCAATGTGGATGGAGGGATGCCTTGTTCAAACACCCATATGGATGCTGCCTAACAGTTCCTATCAGTTTGACTGTGTGCTAAGGATCAGCTGCAGCTGCCTAGCAGTTTCTGTCTTCTGTCTGCTCTGCTACACCTGGGGGTGCAGCACACGGGATAGTGGGAAATCAGAAAATTCACCCCAAGTAGGGTAGTGTTTTTTTTATGGTTAATTTTGAAGTCAGTAATCTGCCTCTTGACATTGAAGATAAATAAAACCATCACATCTTGCTTGGAATCGTATTATGACTTCTTCTTGTGGTTGATCTCAGTTGCTCTCACACCTTGCCTAAGGATATTCTGGATCTCCAGGGGCTAAAAGTCATCATGGTTAGCCCTGATGCTTCCAGATTCACTTTTGGCTGTGGTGCCAGTCTGTGTGTGGCCACAGATGTTTTACAATTGCTGCAAGATCCTCCAGAGGAGCCTTCACAAGAAAAGCTCCTGCCAGGTGTCCTTCTGCCCCTGTGAAAGGAATATGGACATTTCCTGACACCCAACAGGGGAGTACCACACCCAATAGTTCTTACATCACTGTCCCATTGCTTCAGCTTTTTGCATGCAAATTTCTTGCAAAGTAATTTCTCTAACATCCTCAAAGTCTGTACTAATGTTGTAACAGTGCCTTCCTCATTACTATAATGCCTTTCTAGCTATCGATTCTTCGGGCTTATTATGTGAAAATTAGAAATACATTATTACCAGAAAATCCATTCTCTCAACTGTGCAGACTTTTACAACCTGACATAATCTCTTAAAATCTGAATTGTTTGCCATGAAAGAGACCTTTTTTCTTCATGACGATGTCAGAGAATTTCAATTTCAGCTAATTCTTGCAACTCTAATGAGTTTCCTTCTCTAAGGAACTGGCAGTGTTCTTTATGCTGTAATAGTTCCAGGAACAATTGGAAACCACTTGGATAATAACATAAGGTTTTTTTAGATCAATATCACTTTTTTAATGTGAAACTTTTGCCAGATCTGACTATCTAAACTATAATCTTTTTTTTTCCTTTTCTTTTTTATGAGGAATTTCCTGAGAAGTTCTTGTGCACTGAGAAACCTTGATACAATTATGGACACTAAGAGGTGACAATCAAGAAGTTGATGGAGAGAGTCCATAATATGATACCTGGAAAATCCCAGCATTGCAGCATTATAGGGATGATTTCCAAATAGAAGACTACTTCTTTTATGCATCTTGTATGTTTTACTTTGTATGCTATAAAGACTGCATACTCTGAGAATCTGACTGGTGGTAAAAGTGTCTTATGAACCCACTAGGGACACCCCTTCTGCTCATATTAATCAATCCATATATTAAGAGTTATTTTATTTATGTTGATTGAAGCTTGCATTGACAGAATGTGCTTTTTTTAACTGACAAGTTAGGTTGACTGAACCATACTACCCTGCAAAAGAGAAATGTCAACTCAGGTGGCAAGGGCATGCCTAATCCAAAAGCTGCAGCAATGACTGGGAAAATTTCTTGGACTTCAAGAGGCTTCATATTTGCCCCAAGGAGGGTGGATACACAACTGCTGTCATGAAGCTTACATTACCTGTCTCCAGGTAATTATTTCTGAATTGATTTCTTGTTCACATCAGCTCTTAGCCTGTTTTCATTCCTCTGCAAAAATGTCAAACTCCTGCTCATTCCAGGATTTCCAGGGCTCTGGAGTCGGCTCCCTGGGTGATAGTACAACATGCCTCCTAGCATTTCAACCATATGCCATACTTCTCCAGAGTAAATCTGCTCAAGGTCTACATGACTTTGAAAGCTTTAGGGAAATTAGAGAATACCCTGGGTGGTTTTCAGATACCTCTACTCTTATGCGAAGGAATGGAAGAAAAGTAGTTCGGAGGGAAATGTCTGTAGTCTGCCCCAAGGCTGTTGCAGATTTATCTGTCTCACACTGGGAAGGACCCTACCTTTCTTCTATGTTGCCTTTCTTTTTTGGGATAGTGTCTTTGGGCAAGGTGCTGTCTTTTGACCTGCTCTAATAAGACCCTCAAGTGTGAACTTTTGAGCACTGTAAAGTAGCTGCTGCTGCACAGCATTATTTGCTCCACCACTAACAAATGCAATCAGATTAACAAGTTCCCAGTGTTCCTGCAATCTTGGCTCTGTGTTTGCCTTGGGCCAGCATGTTGTCCCTATCAGGGCTGTAGTTTTAATGCTGCTTCTTTCTGTGCTATTTTACCCCCACTTGTTTTTGTTCTTCTTCCTACTTACTCCTTCTAGTCTTAAAGTTGATATGTAAGGTTGCTATTTCCTAAGACCACTCTTAAACAGGAGAGTCAAAAAACTGCGATTCCCAGTTCAGCCCCTGCTCAAAACTTTGAGCCCCACCCTCCTATCTAAAAACACTTTAAACCAAAAAGCACTAGAGAAAGGTTGCAAGCATGCTCTGACTGCATAAGATTTCCAGATCAGGGTTCATTCCAATGCCGTGGGTATCCAGGAGGGCTCGTGTCTACACCTACATGAAGGAGCCTGAGGCGTGTTGTGTTTGTCCCTGTACCAAGATTCACAGTGAAGGACTGTGGCTCCTGCTCTGCTTCCAGTACAGCATGTTCCTTGTCTGCAAGGCTGAGGGGGTGGAGAGGTCTGTCCAGTTTACTGCACCATCTGCTTGGTTCAACCAAATCGCTTAATCTTAACCAGTTTCAAAGGGAATGAGGTCAAAACTTCAGAGGTGACCTTAACTCTTAAAATATTTGCTGTCTCATATGTTATGAAAAAAAGGCTGTTTCAGAGGAGAAGGGATCACTTGCCAGGATTCCTCCTGACACTGAAATGCACTTCCTTCTCCCTCAACAAATACCAGAAAACTCATCACTTCTCAGTCCCTGGCAGCAGCAGCAACCCACCCTTACAAACTCCCCTATCTTCCTCAGCACTGCAGCTTCCATGGCACCCCATGTCTCTGCTCATCTCCTGGCCCAAATTTCATCTCTTGAGTGCCCAGGATGCATCTCTGTACACTGAGACAGCTTTACTTCCCTGGGCATTTTTCACTGCCATACATCCTATAATCTGCTGGGACCCCCTTTAGCTATCCCACTGAGACCCCTCTGGGATGGGACCCATTTGGGACCTATTCCAGGCTATCCCTCAAGCAGCTCTTCCCTGCTCAGGTCTTCTCCAGGCATATATTGAAAGTGCCTTTAACTGACCCCCAAACACTGCCTAGCACAGGGTTTTCTCAAGACAGGACTCTTCTATAGGTCAGATGAGCACTCTTGCAAAAGATTACTGTCTAATTTACAGGTACAGAAATACTTCCTTTTTATACATGATACACACAGAAAATCCTTGACTGGCATTTGCCTGGAGTTCTCCATGTTCATCACGCAGACAAAACGAGAATCCAGAGCACTTCAGAGGACCTTTCTCTTTCTTGTGTCTGGCCACAAGAAGAAAGCACAGAGACATTTAGAACATGGGGACAGTAGCCTTTCAGAACAGAGTACATGGCTAGAAACACCTTTCTTTCAAGTATTCTCAGCTGAATCCTGCTTTTTAGCTGTGTCTTCCACCAGGTGTGGATTTGCCCCAGATGAGAGCCGAGAAAGAGCAGTGTTTCCATCTGCTGCATGGCCAATGATGAGCAGGACTTAGCCAGCTTGGGTTTCATCTAGATGCTGAGACAGAAGAAGACAGAAACTCAGCATGGACTTTGAAGGGGAAGGAACATTTGACTCTACAGACCTCTGACTTCCCCTCAGAAAGGGAAGATGTGAAATATTTTTGTCTTCATAATTTTTGGAGGGAGAAAAGTGCCTATGAACCAGGTAGATCAGAGACAACAAGCAGCATAAGGACAGTTGTGTTCCACTTGTGTGGGAACAAGAGAACAGCACATGCTTTTTTAGCACCAAACCCTTGCTTGAGACACAGCTGAGGACAACAAAGAGTATCAACAGAAAACCTGGGGATGCAAAAGGCTGTTTTTCATCAGCCTTTTTGCTACCCTACATGACATAGGTTGGTTCAAACCTCAATGTTGATCTGCCAGGAATCTCTGCCTGTAAAACAGTTTTTTTAACTATTGGTTCCTTCTTTGCCAGGAATGCTGGAGGGACATCAGATGCCTGAAAGTTTGTCAGTTTTTCATCATGGTCTGCTAAAAGACACTGCCTTTTCCAATGAGCCTTACTTCACTCTGAAACTGAAGAAATGTTGCTTTTTAAGTTAATCTCCTCTTAATGTCCTTAAATCACTGTTTCACGGTGGTGGTAAGAAGGCTTTCAAAACTCCATAAAGAAATTATCTTTATGAAGCCCGAGATATGCAAGCAGGGTTCTCTTCAGGTTTTAGTCCTTGATGGCTTTTCTTGGGATTCTTTATGGTTTTTGGCAGAGAATATGAGCGTTGTGAAAGAAGAATTGAGGGGGACTTGGCATTTCTATTTAGACAAGTGTGTGGGTTCAGAAACTTGGAGACAGATCTGCTGCCACCAGAGTGGGGATGTTAGCCCTGGAAAGTCCTGTCTTACAAAAAGGAACAAAGGTTTTGCAAGTGAACAGACATGTGGAGTCTATGAAAAAGGTCAAAATTTGCTGTGTACTGTGCTTTGGCTGCTTTTTGGCCAAGGGCTGCTGCTGAACAAGACTTTTCCAGTTCATATGATTTTTACTGGGACATCTCAGCTCCCACAGGAGTGAAGGAGTACAAAAGTGATTTCATTTGCATCAGCCATACAATCCTAAGTCAAATGAGAGTCCAGAGTGCTGCTGCCATCAAGATCCTCTGACATTCAGTGCAAAAACAGAAAAGACAGACCACAGGGAGACTGTGCTCTTTACTGTTGGCACACCCCATCTTTCCCAGACAAACTCTCATGAATGCCATACAACATCAACATGAGCACAAAGCCCATTTGACTCCATCCCCTCTGGCACAGAACCTTGTGCCAGGACCCCCACAGTTGCTCTGATTGCGCAGGATGCAGAGGAGTGAGATCACTGTGTTGAATTTTGAGGAATGGCAGTCAGATGGGAACAATCAGATAAAGCCAGTAACTATCACAGAGAAGGAAAAGAACCTAATTAAATTCTCCTGAGAAACATGAGAGCTGAGACCTTTCTTTCTGGTGCTGTCCAGCCACTGCTTCAAATCTTCACCTGAAGGAATGAAGCAACTGCGCAGCCCACCTGCAGGAGTGAGTGCTCACAGGGTTCTGTGAAAGGCAGGCTGGCAGAGACACCTCATCTGCCATTGTAAATACAAGAGTGCCTGGAGGAGATTTGGCTCACAGCTACCTTTCCTGAAAAGCCAGTGTATGTGCCTGAAAGGTTAGTGAAGCACAGAAATCCTGCAGAGCAGGACTACTGGCTTTGGTCAGGCTGGCAAAGGAGAAGCAGATAGACATCAAGGAGAGCAAAGTTTGTCATGATGTTTTGGAGGACAAAAGCAAGGCCAACACTGTGAAGAGGGTCTCAGCCCTGCCTCCCTCCTTGCAAAAGCATGGTGTGAGAGCACAGCAGTGCCCATGGGAGAAGGAAGAAGAGACAGGTGATGAGACTTCTACATGGACCCTGAGAAGTCCATGTATTTTCTGAGATTGTAAACAGACCTTGGCATAAATGAAGAAGTTAGTGCCGAAGCTGTAAGATCTTTGAGACAGGGACTTTCATTTTGTTTAGTGTTTATGCAGCCTCTATCACTGCAACAACCTCAACAAAAACTGGATCTTTTCGACACAATTGTACTATTAAATGGTCTGGTTATTATTAGCGAAGTAACAATAAACACTAATAGCAGCAATTTCAATCTCATTCAACATGAAACAAACCAGTGGGACCAGTGATTCCTATTTCTTGCTATGGAATAATGTTTATTTCTAAACACCAATTTTTGCTTTGTGAATACAATTTCATTCAAAAGAGGATGACTTTGATTACTCCCTGAAGGCTTTTATCCTGCCTATGCCAGAAGTCTCCCTTGGTGCTATAGTGATATATAGAGGACTATTTAAGCAAGCTAGTACTTTTCCATGCTTGCAGCTCCAGTCCCAGATTTCTTTCAGGGGGCCCTATCTCCATGGGCAGCTGCATGGAGGGTCACAGCCACTGCCATGCACTGCAAACATGGCCAACACCAGGAGGATACACTCTCTTCTTCACAGTAAGAGCAGCTCAGAATGACCTTAAAAACATTAAAACATACCCCATCTCAGGATAAACCTAGAAAGAGTCATTCTGAGGATATCTGAGCCATTCACATCTCCTCAAAGCTGAAGTGCTTAAATAGCAACAGGAGTTTTTAGTCCCAAATCTCAAAGCAATTTACATCACCACTAGATAGGTATAGCCCTTTAAAAGAAACAGTGCGAAGGTTGGAGATTGGTTCACAGGTTGATGCAGAAGTTCATCCACAATAAAAGGCAGTGTACCTATGGGAGAGGTTAGTATCATCACCATCACTTTTTAGCTGGGACAAAATGAGACATCTTACTCCAGTGATCTAGCCCAGCAGAGTCATGGTGTCCGTAAGGGAACATAGCAGCAAGCATCACTTAGGGACATCAAGAAGTGACTTGCAAAAAACAGAGCTGGAATTTGAAATGGTCCCTGCACAAATAACATATTACATCAATAACACTTTGTTCTCGTACTTAATTTCCTGGCAACACTCACCATACAATTTCTGTTCCCTGGCAATAACTAACACTACCTGTGCTTTCACAGATGGTTCAGTGGTATGTATCTTCCTAGAAGCAAGTAATTTGTTTTTTCAATGGAATGTATTTGCCAGAGATTTTCAACTGTCAAAACAACCCCCTCCCTTGCTCATGATCTCACCACTGTGTACCCATTAGGCTCCTGTCCAGCCCAGAAAGACCATGATGACATTTGCTGCTGAGTGCTGGCCTGTACTCTTGTGATGAAGCGTTAAGTTGAAGTTGGCTCAAGAGAGAAGCAGTCCGCTTGGAGGAGTGTAGCACCAGAAATTTTTTCTATCAGCTATTTCTGTGAACTAATGCAAAAATGGAGCTGGCTGGGTCAGTTTTTGGCAGCTGGGATGAAGAGGGTAAAGAACATGGGGCGCTTTGTTTGTCCTTTTACATCCATCTATGAAATAAATGAGATGGTTATTCTGGCCAGAATCTTCACTGAGGAGATCAACAGGACAAAGAAAGGAAGAAAGCTGTAGTTCTTAATCTGTTACATTTGTGTTAAAATATATACTCTGGCTTCATCTCCTGCAGTGAGAACAAAACCTCTTGGGGGTAACATTATGTGAACACATGAAACAGCTCCATGGCTCCGTCACTGGGCCATGTGCCTGGCATTCAGCAAACAAGTGGCATCCTCAGGGCTGCATGTGCCAATGGGGTGGAGAGGACTGGAAGTTTAACCCATTTTTGAGATAATTTTATACAAAACCCTTCCAAAACAGACTTTGACATTCCAGTCCCACCATTGGCTTTATCCCCACCAGGGGTTTCTGATAAAAGAGTTGATCTGGAAAAAACACATCTCCCTTAAACCTGGAACAATTTTCCATTTGGATAAGTCTCATGGCTGAAAAATGTTTTTTGGGAAGGGGGAAGGAAAAGAAAATGTTTTGAAATGGTCAAAGTATCCCACGCCTGTGATTTTTTGAACAGTAAATTCATTTTCTACTTCAAAAGAATGTTTCTTTTCTGAAAAAATGTATGGTAATGAAAAAAGGTTTATCTTAACAAATTATTAAGATTGAAACTAAATATTTGGAAGAGACCAGACATGGGATTTTTTGACACATCTTAATTAAAGAAATATCTTTTCTATCTGTAATCGTGTTGCAGAACATTTTTACTGGTTTTGACTTTTAGTCCTGATTTAGGAAGAGCAGGGGAAAATATCAGAATCCCTGTGAATAATTTCACAGGGACTGAGGAGAATATTTTCCCACGCAGCTCTACAATCAAACTCTTCAGATGCCAACAGATCCAACAGATTACTAATTAGGCTTTCCTGTCCGTGAGCTGGGATCACCATGTTGCAGGGCACTTTGAGATAGTGCAAAAAGCACCTCTCATCATATTGTTAATGATGTTTTTCCACACTCAGAGCAAGTACATTCCCAAGACATGCCTCAAGTGAAAGACTCCAAAATAAAGAGTGAAAGTAACCTTAGTAACCCCTGACTTTCAACTTCTATGACATGTCTTCAGATATCATGAAACTGGCTTTAAAATTGCATGAAAAAAAAAAAAGAATTAAACTATTTAACTTGCCTGCTTGATTATTTTCTAAATTACATAACTATTTTCAAGCGTTTTAGTACTCCCTCCAGCACCAGAAATTTATCTCTTTGTACATGAAAGCTGAGTGTCTCATGGAGGGTGATTACAAGAACTTACAGACCCCAAGCAGATAGAGCTGTACAGGCATGCTCCCAGGGGGAGAGGGAGCACGGGAGGATTCCATATGCACTACTCTTTAGCAGTAGCCATCATTTAGGTAGTGAACACTCTCTCTGAAAACTAACCCACATCATCAGGCAACCTTCTGAAAGATGGTATCTTAGGACATCTCCCAGAGGTACCCACACTTGAAGATGGAAGAATGATGAGACCCGTGACAGAGAATTTCCCTTGCAAGAGCAGTGTCCCCAGCTCTTTCCCACATCCCATCTTGCTCATTTTTTGAAAGTATGGCAAAAAAATCTTTGACCAGAGTAGGTTTGACGTCAGCAAAAAATGGGTCATGCCAGTGAATATCAAGCCAGTTGTTTGCTCTGGCTTTTAACACAAGAGAGTGGAAGATAAACTCACTAGGCTCTAATCAAACTGTGAATAAAGGGGGAACAAGGCAAGCAGGGAACCTCTGAAACTCTGCCTTATCTCAGCTGTTTCATCTTCAGTCATAAGAAACCAGAGCTGCAGGACCCTCATTGGATCCTTGGTGATCTTAGTGGTATTACTTACATAAACACTAGATCAGAGCATGATTCTCTTCTGCAATAAAGTTGACTTACAGCATTAACAAAAAAACTCACAGGCTTGTAACCAGCACCAAATTTCTGTTCACTAAACGTCTGCTAGCCTGTGACCCTCTTCAAGGCCATCTCAATGCCTGACAGTCTAAAGGATCAGATCTTCCTTCCCTTTCCGTTATAGACCGGGAGAAGAGATGCTAATAGCTTTCCATGTACTGGAATGAAGGGTAGCTGACAGAGTATGGAACCACAGGAAAAAGTGAGGCCACTACTTTTGTAAAGGGAGCTATGATTTGGCAGTTTGCTGAGGCTTGCCATTATTGTTTTTCAGTCAGGGTCCTTTGTCTCTTCAGCCTTGGAGAGAAAAGGAAAAGAGCAAAAATGTAGCAGTTGCTGTTTAAAAAAAGCTACAATTTACTGTAATGGAGCAGGGTCACTCAGCTTCATTTTTAATTAAGTTCCAGATCCAGGAAATCCATTCATCACAATTCTGGAATGCTGGAAAACTCACTGAGGAACTACAAAGGGCAGGTAAAGCAAAGCATTTAAAATAGTTGCAGATGAGCTGATAAGAGGCTCAAAGAAACAGTTAAATTTGTGTGCAGATAACTCAACCATGGTATCTGGAATGTATAAACATAGCACTTTTTTTTTTTTTTTTCTGGCCTTAAAATTTGATCCAAGTCTGGGAGTTAAAAAGTCCCATTTTGTGTAATCAGGTTCTGGTTGAACATGATTGCTGAATTATTTTAAATTGAAGACACATGTCTGGATGTTGAGTTCTGTATATTATTCCAAGATGGTGTCCATTAGGTCTTATCCACAGGGGCTATCTTCATTCCTTATGCATCAGGATTAGCAAAAGGTGAATCATGAATATGGAGACAGTGAAAAGAATGTGGTACTAGTTAAAGGGTGATTTTGGAAATTATCTTGCATGCATTATTCAAAACTTTTCAGTCTCTCTTGCAGAGAGTCCCTATGGCTGTTTAAAAGTGTTATTTTAAAAAATGATCATACAAGGCATTTGCATTCTTTCATTTTAAGTCTTGAATTCAGCAATGAACCAACGTTTGCCTTAACCCCTTGTCAGTCCTAAAGCATTCTCAGGAGTATGAGATGCTCATCTAATGGTTGTGTTGCCATATGCTGTCCTTCCATAATAGATCTGCCCCTGACCTCTGTGTTTTTATATTGCTTCTTTTAGTGGCAGATGGACCATTACATAAACTAAAACATATTTTCATGGATATCCCCAGTGGTAAGAGAATATTGTCTCATTAGCTCCATGGGGAAAAGAGTGTAAACCCAAAGCTGAGTAACTCACCTATCCATATGGTAGGTGAAAAGAAGCATCCTTATGGCATTTGCTCTTGGCAGTGATGCCTCCTGGATTATCGGAATATACAGGTTCTGAGGCTGTTTTTTTTTTTCTGGGCTGTCCAAATGCTTGAGCAACTCCCTGACAGCTTCAGAAGGGCTGGACTGGGTGCTTTTTGGGCCCCTTGGAGCCACGTACCACAGATGAATCACTACAGGATGCTTTAGCCCACATTTTTTCCTACTGCCTTTGCCTACACAGAACTCCTGCAGGACAAATCTCTCACAGTGTACTGTCCACCAGAATTTTTTAATTAAAATGGCTTTTTTTTTTTTAATCCAAACAAAACTGTCAAAAAGAAGACTTTCCCTACCATTCACATATTTCAGTTTTCCCATGTTTGTAACAACTGTAATGGGAATCTTATCTATCCCTTAATCAAAACTATTTGAAAAATCACATCACGCAACCTCTTCCCAAGGGAAAACACTTCTGTTGATATGCGGAAGACATGATGACAACGTCAACAGTGATTCTGACATATTTCACAAAAAATTTGAAAGGCATCACAAATGTCTGCTGAGGTGAAATGGCCACAAAACTGCATAGCTATATTCCTGGCAAAACCTGTTCATCCATTTTCAGTCTAGGGAAGAAGAGAGTTTGCTGTGCAGATGGGCTTTCTGATTCAATTGCGATGGTATCTCCATACACTGCCTCACTCCCTCCTTCCCTCCCTCCCTCCTTCCCTCCCTTGCTTAGGCAGGGTGAATCTGCTAGGTTTTAAATCTTTCTCAGCCAGGAGGAATTCTGAAAGGAGGAAAACAGCTGGGAAACACATCCATGCCTCCTGTAAATGTATGTATCTTAAATAATACTGTGAGGCGCAGCCTCATTTTCCAAAAGTCTCTCAATCTCTTGAGTAACACCCAGCCTATTGTTCTGAGCTGAGCAAAGGTGGAGCTGGCAGCCAGCGTGGCTGAGGTAATTCGATAAATGGGTGTAAGGAAGTAGTCATGGCTAATACCTATTATAAGCTTAATTTGAACCTGAAAATCCCACAGAGGAAACATAATATCTTTTAGAAATGATAGTGCAGTAATAATTCTAAATTCTACAGCTTACAATAGTGTTTAACTGGTCTGAGCTGTTATCATTATATTATTTTAGGGATTTTCATTACAGTAAATAGTTACATTAAAATTACATTTAAGTAGGTAGTTGCCAGACCTTGCTGATGCCTTACTAAAAAACACACAGTAGACACATGTGAAAGCACTTCCCCCTACCACATACAAATGGATAATTTCCAATATGTCTGGAAGGGACAGATTTAATTAGATTTCTTTCTAGGAGCTCATTCTGATGCCTAACCTTGGGCTGGAAAGAGTGTGACACTCCCTTGCCTACTGCTTAGGACAAGGGTCCAAGAAAAGCCTGTTTTCTGGTGTAGTTATAAATGCAGACAAATATTATCTTACTTCTGCAAGTTAGGAAAAAGGGACCCATAGGCATAATGTACCTTGGAGAACAGTCAGTATTATAGAGGTAGAATTAGGGTAAAAGCAGAGTCACAGGCCATGACCCACTCTGTCTGACTCCACTGCCTCTTTAGCTCTTCTCCTGTTGTAGCACTTTATCACATCACTAAGAACCTCGTGGTCACTACTATATGTACTAACAAGGAAGATGTGGGAAAGAGGTACTGTGTAGCTTTCCCAAGGCCTGGCTACCAAAGAACTTTGATGCCTAAATTCCCTTCATCATGCTACTCCAGTCAACTGATGAGTTACTCTGGCTCTCCAAAGGCTGTCTCTGCCCATTCCAAAGTAGGGTGGACCCCCAAGCTTTCCTCCTTGCAATCCTTTTTTCTTTCCAGAACACCTCCCAAAAGACCCATATTGTATCCTGCACCAACTTTCAAAGTCTCAAAAAAATTCCAATAAACCAAGATACAATTCTCTCAAAACAACACCAAATACTGCTTAAACAAAACCAAACCAAACCAAACAAAAAAAACCCAAACCAAAACAAAAAAAAAGCTTTTTTCAATTTCCAAATAGGAAGGGAGTGAACTTCAGTTTAATACATTAGGCTCCAGCATTAATAGTGTTTCATATTCATTATTATAGCGGAGTATTTGCACAGCATCCAAATATACTGACTGACTCAGGATGAATTAGTTTAAGGGACCAGACCTGACAAGTTCACTGTTTAAAATTTAAACATGAGATAATCAAGTGAAGAAGAACATGAATCAAATTTCATTGACAGGACCATATAGAAAGTCTCTTCACATAGGCTGGGAACAAGGGAGTCTGTCTCACAACAGGGTGAGGCTATTGGAAGGGCAAATGGTGGCACTTCCATGGTCAACCAAGGTGTTTTCCTGCCTGCCCAAACACAGCTACCCCTGTGCTTCTTGTGTATGGGTAGACAAGAGAGGGAGTATCATATATGTTTTATTTTCATATATACATTTTTATGAATGTATGTGTGCATATGCATTTGTCTATGCCTATATACAAAGTACAACTATATTATTTAACTGAGCCTGCAGCTGCTTTGTTTGAAAAACTATGACCACAGATTCATCTACCCTGACATGTTTAGAATTAAATATTGTGCACCTTAAAAACATTGAATAATGCCTCTTTAAAGCAAAATTGCTTTTGTTGTGCAATACGGCATGTAATATAGTAGGATGGAACTACATGTCCTTCACTAAGACTCTCAAACTCCAAAAGCCTGTGTCATTGGATTATAACTTGTTATTCACATGATTCCAAGCACCATTTTTGCAAAGGAAGTCAAAAATCTGCTCAGTGCCAAGCACACAGCTCTGCCATCTTAATGTTTTCTGTCTTGTATGCATGCTTCCTGTATTTTTTCTATGAAAGTTTTCTTTTTCTTTTGCCAGTTTTAATCTCAGCTAACTCCTGCCTTGCTAACAAGTGGCATCATTTCATGTACTACCAACACATCCATCCTTTCATTTGGGAACGAGATCCAAATCTCATAAAAAGGACCAGGAGCTGGATGACACTGGCTGCATTCAAACTGCCTGCAATTGCTGTCTAAGATGCAGCTCCTTCTGTCTGTTGATTTTTTTGGTCTGACACCTCTGGCCAGGTTGCTCATCTTAGGTGCCACAGCAAGAATCTGGGGTTAAACAACTGGAGCTGACAATCTCAGTGTAGCTCTGTGATGCTTCTCTTTCCCTGAAAAAATCCTTAGCCAAGATTGTCCCAATTTACTTGTCCTGTGTTCCCAGCTGTCCACTGGACACAAAGGACACCAGAAAAAACAGGATTTCAGAAATCTTCTCCCTGATCAAACTCAGGCACACATACTCCTTGTATTTGTCTATGATGTTTCTAATTCTTGGGTAAGCCAGCCTATCCCTGATTCTGTTCATGAGATGGGCAGGCAGAACAGGACTTCTCAGGAGAGATTGGGTGTTATTTTCACTATAGCACTCCTCCAGAGAAATGGGCATAGTTCCAGCTCCTTAGGATACCTAAACCCACTGAGGACTTGCAGGCAATGTCTGGTTGACAGTGTCGGTCATGAAACACTGCTGCCTGTATCATTAAATTGTTAGTATAATGTCCCTCCAAAAATCACTTTCGCATGCAGTTCCTAGGCCCAGACCTGGGCCCATTCCGAAAAGGCAACTTAGATATAGTCACCTTTTTCTGGAAGGCAAAAGATGTCCAATTTTCATCCAAGTCCTCAGTCTCAGAGAGCACTGCTAAAAGCAGATCAACTCTGCCAGGATGCATTAAGATCTGCACTGCATTGGCCTTCGTTTCCTCTGGGCCTTATTATACCTCCTCACCAACAGTTAGAAATTGTGCGAAAACAATTTCAGGAGATGTAATTCTAAGATGTAAGCCTTAGAAAGTGCTTACCTGTTGGTTTTGGGACATTTTATACATATCCTTGTATGGCTTGAGCTGTAAATGTACAGCTGTGACTTGGATACCAGCTTGCTGTGGTAACACACAGCATATGTGATAACATACGTATCTGTGTGGAAGGTAGAAATAAATACTGCTTATAGAAAATAGGATTCATCGGATTCATATACATATATATATATATATATGTGTGTGTGCTGTGCAGAAAGACAGTGAAGTTGCTAATCATCCCAGTAACATTTTTAGCTTCTGAATCGTTGTCATCTCTGGAGATGTTGTCTTATTTTATAGATTAGCCTGTTGCTACTCCTCTTCTTTGCTCTTCCTGCTCTTTCAGTGGGGGGAATAAAAAGGGCAGGTTTCTATACCTTCACAGGTCAGGCAAAATGACAGGAGGATAGGAACAGGGTGGGTAAATGCAGAGGAATTCAATAAGCAAAACAGGATATATGGTACTGCTGAAAGTTTTAAAAATTCCTGCATTATCCATCAGTTATGACACAGTCTTCCTGAATTTAAAAGGTTTGTGTCTACCAGCAGCTCATTACCATCCCTGTAAGAGACTCTTATACAGCAGGTAGTAGAGCAGTGTGAAATGTCACATCCTGAGGTTATTCCAGTCAGCAAAAATCCTTCTCATTATTTGGATGCGTTTCACCGAGCTCTTAAGGGAAGTAAGAAGAAAATGTAGAAGAGCTTTACAGCAGGTCTCCTCCTGTGAAACCCCTGAAGAATTAGCACAGTAGGACAGTGTGGAGTTATGTGGAGATTTTCTGTTTCCTGCAGCAAAGGCCTTAGCTGAAGTTTATTGAAATCCAGTGGCTTTTGTTTCAGTATGCTTTAAGGATAGTCACAACCTCCTCCTTGTGCTCCTGCAGATGACTGCAGGTAGCACATCTGCCTGTGAGTCTCCTGCCTTAAGTGTAGGAAACACTTTTTCTACATTTTGAGAACTCCATATACTGCTAACAGTAAGAACTAGCTCTGGAGAATGAAATGCATGTGTTTTTTCTAATGGTAACAATTTTTTAATTAGAGTTGACTAATCTTGCAGAAATCCAGACAGGATCTGGCTTTGTGCATGCTGAAGATCCTGTAGAAAATCTGAGAATACATTATCCATCATCCCTCACATCCCAGAAACACAAGTCTTAATTAGTAAGGTCAGGCCTGTAAAAAAAACCCACATTTTGACTGCAGATACAAGAGCAGAACTCTTTACCCCCTAAATGATTTAGCTATATCAGAGAAAAAAAAATAAAAAAGGAAGGGAAAAAACCCACCTAACAAACATGTGGTAAATAATGAAGCCAACAAAATGCTGCCTTTTGCCAGTGTAAAGTAAGTCATCCCAAGAGGTGGTCTAAATATGCAAGCAGAAAAACCCCCTTTTGCCAGTATAAGCCGTATCTCCACAGGGGGGCTTTGCTGCTTTTGCTGGCAAAGCATTTACAGTGCTAACCAGGGTTGCTGATACTGCCTTGTAAGCACAACTGATAAAAAATAATGTACAATTATAATTCCTGTTGTCTGTCTGCAGTGGTCATTTCCAGCCCTCAGCTGGATGCTGGCGAGCTGCACACGGATGGCTCAGGATTTGGGTTACAATGGGGTGCAGTGACCAGGGAGACAGCATGAAACTCTTAAACTGAGAATGAAACGATAAACTGGGAGTCATGCTAAGCAGTCAGTCAGGTGTTGTTTAACAGGATTTATGTAGTTGAGCTCATTTATAAAATTCTTGCTGCTGTAAAGGTATCAGTGTAGCTAAAGTAATGCTGTTCCATGGGTTATATGGTTACTCCTTCTTGAAAACACTGCAAATGTTTTCATCTGAGGGACAAAACTTCTTTGTCTGACTGGATATATTCAGGTAAAGACTCTGTTTGATTAATCACAAAATCGTTACATTCTCTTTACCAAGCCACTGGGTTGGGAAGTCTAATCCTCCATTGCTTTTCCCTTGTGCACCCATATACCTAGTTATACCTGAATAAGGATGTCAGGGACTGTTCTTGTTCCAGCATAACTGGTCTGCAGAGGTGATGACACGCATGTAAAGCAGTAAAAGCCAGGTCTGACTTTGTAAAGCAGAATCCTCATATCTCTGCATAATCTAGACCACCTTAAAAAGCTTAAAAAGGAAAATAAAATATATTGCTCTTTTGATTGCTCTCCCCTATTTTCCTTGTACAAGGTGGGAGTTGTCCTATAGCCTCGATCCTCAGACTTTTGATGAGTCTTGCTTAGAATCTTGCTTAGACTGCAAAAAGAGCTCAGGTCTAGACCAACATATAGCAGTGATTTCAATGACATATAATAAAATACTTAGATATCTAATATATATTACATATATATATATATATATATATGTATGTATGTATGTATATATACACACACACACACTGATTGCTTTGCAAAGAGAATGTTGTGAAAGTTGTGGCATTAACACAGTCTAGATAGCTTAAAATTTGAGAGATGGTTCTTCCAGCCATGGGCTGGAGACAGGACAGTATATTCTGCTTACCAGGGAGATCACCAAATGGCAATGCATGTGAACAAATATGTAGCAGCCTGACTATCTCTTGGAAAAAAATATCAGCTGAAGCTAAGTACTTTCACTTGAACATTCTAAAAATGAAGAAACCAACTAAATAACATTTCCACTACCACTGAACTCAGCTAGGCTGGGTGAGTTGAGCCAGGACAAAATCCAGTCCAGAGTGATACCGAGAAAGAGAATATCATGGGAGCACAAAAATAAAGATGCAGGCTCCTCATGTACCAACTGAGGAAAAGGAGGTGGTGGTATCACACATGTGTCTTTATTGGCATAAGAAGCAAAGAGAGGTGAGCTGTGTCTGCATCAGGTGATAATATTCAGTTGCAGCCAATATATTTACCATATTTCATTTCCATGCAGGAAATTATTAATTATGATGATGTATAGCAATTATATAGCATGTTGCCTCTTCAGAATCTTATGCATGTGATAAGCAGGTGTGAGCAATTTGCCATTGTAGGGGGTGTCTGTAGCTAGAGCCATTCTTCTTTCTGTTAGAGCTGAAATGGATTGCCTGCATACATTAAACACTGCAGTATTAATCACATCTCCCTTTTTTACTCAGGTTTGGTTGAAGACCAGTAAGTACATTTGAGATTCAGAGTTTGAAAACCACAGATTGTGGATGATGGGATAGTGGTCTTGGAGGTCCTCCATATTTTGTGTAGCCAAGGCGGGGTCCCTGTGACTGCTCTGTAAATTCCAATGTCACTCTTCTGCATCTTGTACGCTTGGGCTCTCTCTCATACTACCCAAGGCAGCCCTGGAAAGACCCACACACAGCGTACACATGCAAAGCTGCTTGAACCTCCTGCCTGGAGAAACCAAGGAGAGCGCAACACACTACAAACTAAAATAGTGAGCAGCAAAGTCTCAGCTGTTGTTCTTCCTCTTCCTCCCCATTCCCAGACATCCATGTGTCCATGCAAGGGAACATCTCTCCTTGCCACAGCATCTTGTGGCCAGGAGCATCATGGTGATGAAGCAAGGGGTCACTGCTGGGGGTCTCAGGCAAAGCCACCCCCAAAAGCTGCAGAAGGAGCACACCCAGAGCCTTGTTCCATTGCCTTGTCAAAGGAGAGCACTTCTGGAAACATCAACCTGGAACTGAAAAGAATCCTGACAACTTAACAATAGACTACTTGTATTTTATGAAAATTACAGAACAACAGTAAGTTCCTGTGGAAACTGAAATCTGTAAAAATGAATGTCAAATCCAGATGAGAATTCTGCCTCACCTCTACTTGCCTGTACCCTTGCTCACTGGGTTGCAGTATCGAAGAGATGATTTCTGAGTTATAGCTACAAATTTCACCTTTGTGGTAGCAAACTTTGGCCCTGGAGATTGGAAAATCAATCCACAGATGCACAGAAAATACCCACCTTGCCTCTAAAAATGCTCATGGCACAGAAAAATTAAATGCACAAGGAAAAGAAAGATCCAGTAGATCCCTATTCCTTCTATATTTAAAATATAGGAAATAGTGTCTTAAACATAAGGCATGTATGTCATAGCTAAGGGTAGGTGTTTTAGATGTCTCTAGCCCACTGACCATTAGCTGCAGACTGTGGCCTTGAAGAATTACAGGCAACATAAGCATAAAATAAATATGAAATATTTAAGCCCAATGTAATTAAAAGCCCTATTACCATGTAATCTCCCTTCCAGGGAAATATAGTATCTCCAGATGCCACATAAGGGTGTCTAAACAGTCTAATGCAATGAGGTTGCTCAGGATTTTGAACCACTCCCCATGTCTCTCCCTGGCATTGAGTGCTGTTTCTGCATGGCTTGGAGTCCCTGCTATCAAGATAAAACTCCATGAGAAAATTGCCACTCTCTTACATATGTTGCTGTATAAAACACCACCATGCCCATGGTATGCACCTGCATTTACCATTAGTTGCGCTCTTAATAATAAATTATTGAAGACATATTTCCTTTAATGTTTACCTAAAGAGGGAACAGCTAAGAAAAACTGCACACTCTGAATTCAAGGGGATATTTCTTTCCTACTATAAACAGAACTGATTATAAAACCAGAATGCAAACTGAGCTCCTTGCCCTTCAGTTTTGTATGAGGTTACATTTCTTTGCAAGACTCTAATTTCTCCAGTTTTTTACTGCATTCCAACCCAGGGAGATATAAACCAAAGCAAACAAAGTACCCCCCAAAGGAGTCTCTCCCCCTAAGCAGGACTTCTATTTTTAATTCTCTACAGCTTTTAAAACATCTGAATGGGAAGCCTCCATCAGTCTTTGGTGGAAAAGAATTCCTGCTGGTCTCTCAGGACATCCACTCCAGATAATCTCAACTGGCAGCTCAATATAAGACCGATATCTCCTTCTCAGAGGGGTTCCTTGCAGTTGTGTTTCAGCACTTTCCACCTTTGCAAAGAAATTCCTCAAAGATGAATTAGGAAAAAGAAGAAAAAAAATTTTAAAAATACATGTTGACCTTCTTGTTTGTTGGCAGTGAATCTTTTGCACTTGGCTGGTGCCCTTCCCCAAAGCAGGATCTCAGCAAAACACTGCACTGACTTTGCTCTGGACGACAACAGGAGTGCAAGCAGGCACCGATGACAGAAGGTCTGACACTGTCTTTCGCCATCACATCTTCAGGAAACTTTGTTTGCCGCATCCCGAAAGGCTTCTCTGTGCTGACGGTGATGGGACTGAGAGGAAGCAAGAGAGCTCTTAACACCCATCACATGAGACACAAGAAAATTGCAAGAAACTGAAATAATACTCCGTATTTCCAGCAGCAGAGGAACAGAGTGGGAAAAAATTTAAAATGTGTGCATTGTGCCTGCTGTATTTACGGGATGGTTCCTTTAAAAAGCTTAAACTCAAGCAATTTTTCTGTCCTCCCAAGAGTTTCAAGGCAGGAATTACCTCCCCATGATCCCCAAGGAAGGAACCAATTTCTTATCAGGAGTGAAAATGTGACTGAAACATGATAGCAAAAAACAAGGAGATCTCTAATAAATCAGAAATTCTTCCTTGAACCTAGGGAGTGCAGTCTGCTTGGAGTCTGGTTTAATCTGCTGCCATAAATAAATCTATTGTGGGAATTTTCCATAAGCTTTATCAGACAGCAAAATTCTGCAAGTCACATCACTGCACACTGTGTGATGCCTCTGGCAGATTCAACCTGGTTAATATTTATGCTGCAATCACCAGTGACTTCTTGAAACCTTAAAGGCAATATCACCACAAAAAAAAAGCAAACAAACAAACAAAAAAACCCAAAACAAACAAACAAAAAAAACACACTCCAGAACTCCTGCACATGGGCTATCATCATAAATTCACCCCAAAGTGGAAACTCAAATAACAGATGTGTGTTTATAAACACAGAAAATAAAGCGAATTACTAGGTATGCTTTCCAAATGCTTAGAGCTGCAAGATATCCTCTCACACAAAAGTCCATACTCACATTTACCCACACCAAGAGGCTTTCCTACTTACCTGGGAATTTGGATTGCAAATGCTGTTACCGAGGGGCTAATTCTTGACTGGATGTTGCTCTATGGAACGATCTCTGGATGATTAACACTACCATTTACCTCCCTGAAGCCACATTTGTTTCCTATTCCCAAACGATGAGAGCAGGATGCATGTGGAAAGATTGTGTCAGATGTGGCAGCTGTTGACAAAAACTTAACTTTTTAGAGACCACCTATCTACCTTGAAATATGGTCGATGCCAAAAGGCAGATGAGGAGTTAAGAGCTCTCCCCCACCTTATCTCTTGCACACTCTTTAACTGCTCAACAGTCCATAATAAATCAGAGAGACTCTTCTTCCATCTGGCTCACTCTAAATTCCTCACTTCCACATGATTTGGGAACATTTTCATGACCCTTTGTGACTTTTCTGATATTACACAGAGCAAGAGGTTGGAACCAGGGAAATTTGGCAGGTATAAAATATGCCTGCAACTGGGTGGAGTTGTCAGCGATGTATCACTCCTGGGACCTCTCCCGGGCTTTGCTATCTGCTGCTCTTTCTGCTTTTGAAAGAATGTTCCCAAGGTACCATTCCATGGGGAATGTCCAGCATGGATCCACTACAGAAGGGATGGTATGAGAAAATCCAGGGCAAAACACCTCAGAGCCCAGAAACTGCTTTGTGTGCTCCCAAGGCCCTTCTTACATTTGTATAGGATTACCAAGAGTCATGGAGGAGCTATGGAAAAAACAACTGGCACATTGGTCAGTTCCAGTGGCAAATGTTGCAAATATTTGTCCTTTGCCCTACAATTGGCCCTGGATTTTGAGAGGTGAGAGGTTTTATGAAAAAGGGAAAAATTATTGCTCCCGTTTCCCAGTGTTTTCATTATATTTAAGCACCTTCTGTCTCTCTGCTTCATCTTTCTCTCCCATTCTCCTCACCAAGTCCATCACCTAAAGCTAAGCCACCATCCCAGTTTAGGCCACTGCTTAACATTCAGATCTTCTTTTCCTTCTTCTTTTAGGAAGCTTGCAAAGGCCATGTGATATGTTTGCCTGTAGTACCAAGAGGTTAGAGACACTTAACCAACTATTTCCTCCAGGTCTTTTGTCTTTTGTTTTTATAAAGTTTCAACTTCTTGTCACATCGAGGAAAAGCTCAGGGTTAGTTACCTCCTTTTAGGTCCCATCTCACCCATCAACCTGTTCTGCACCTCTTCTCCATACACTTCAATACACCTCATACCAGCTATTGCTCAAAAGGCATCCATCACACAGAACAGCAGTTGTTCCCTGAATTGAAATACAACACTGGATCATTTTGTTTTGTCCCAGTGATTGTCCAGAATGGCAAGTTAGAGAGTGAGAGAAACCCGGTGCAACCCAGGTATTCAGTGTTTAATATAGGTCTTTTCTGCAGAATTGGGGCTGTGTTATCCAACCGTGCAAACCCAGTCAGCGAGATGGGATTCTCTGACAATGGTTACCTAAATGCAGTCCTACTGCTGCTTCTTGCTCTTACCTTTGCCTGGACAAGATTCTTTCTATTTAATATACATACCTTGAAAAATATAATTTTTTTTTGGTTTGTCTTCTGCCCTAAATATTCATTTTCAAGGAAAAACTGCAATACACACATACATTAAAAACTGCCGTGCTGTGATAACATGTTTCCTTATCCAAATAGTGATACAATCCCAGGTGTTTGGGTAGTGGGCTTACACTGCACACAGATGAATGTGCATGTGTTTGCCTTTGTGGTATGGTAATGGCTAAGTACAATACATGCATATGCGTTAATAAAAATAGTGAGACAAGTTATTTGGTGGTGTAATTTCACTGGCTTCACTCAATTTACCCCTGCTCTGAATCTAGTCCCTTATATCTGCTTCATAAAATTTAAAAAAAAAAAATACTTTATGGTTTTCAAGGCAGATAGCTTTCACCTCAATAAATATGACATGAGAGAGTATAATATAGAAGGAAGAGATATCTGCTACTAGCAAAATGATTTCTGGAAAAAAAAATTGCAAAAAGGAAAGGAAAACCAGCCCTATACCTACATATGGTATTTAATATATACCTCTAGTGGAATGAGCTTCATAATTTATTCTGGGGTTTACCTTTTCGTGAACTCTGTCTTGTTCCTTCTCATGAAAGATTTTCTGGTGCTTTGGATATATTAAAAGCACAGCATCTCTGTCTCCCTCCTCTTGTTTCTGTGTATTCACATATTGATATATTTTTCTGGTGCACATGGCACAGTAATAGCAGTAATATTCTTTGCTTCTGCTCTGTTTTTTGTCTCAGGATCTTGTGCCAAGAGTTATAAAGTGAGGAGCCCGAAGTTGGGTTTTTGTATTCACACCGAGGCCTTTAAATTACATCCCGAGTTTTGGGGGTGCTGACTTCAAACAGAATCAGTGGTTTGCAATAGCACTGCTCAGGGCACTTATCACCAGGGTAAAGGCTCAGATCACTCGTGTCTAATGTCACCTGTGAAGGTCTTGTGTCTGTGGCGGCTTCTGCACACCTGCTTCAGTTCACCTTTGGACGTCCAAGTTTTGCCTGGATTCAAGGGGGTCAATGAGAGGCAGCAGTCGCTGATGGCAGCGAGAGCAGGGAACAGGGGCAGGCAGAAATGCCGAACACCCACTTTGGTTAAACAACCTTCATCAAGTGCTTTGAAAATTCACACATCAGAGCTGGGATTTTGACAGGCTTCCAAATGCTTTTGTCATGTTCAGGCACATTTTTACCAGCCAAACCTTTTGTGCAGAGCACCTATTACCAACAAAAAACTTTCGCTGACCTACTTGAAATGCGTTACTCTTGTCCCTGCTATGAAACGCGGCTTTTTTGATTACATAAATTCTGCAGCTCTCCTTAACATCCCATCAATAAAAACAGGGTGAGAAACTTCTCACAGCAGTGGCATAACTGCCCTACTAATGCGGCCTAAGAAGCAATGCCCTGCAGATGGGGGGTGGGACCAGCGTGGAGGGGGTGGGCATGCTGCTCATACCGGGAAAGGACGGGTGTCTCTAACCTGACAGGGTTTTTTTTGTTTTCTTAATTGAAACAGCTCTGTTGGTATAAAACATGTGCTAAACCGGGCCCAAATCTTCTAAGAAAATCCCAGCTCACATAAGTCCATATTTTACTCAGACATCCATCTCATGTTACAGTTAATGGGAATAACATGTGATTTTTAAAAGACAAAATTTTGTCCAACTTTTCCTATGTATACATTTCCCTCAAATCTCAGATTTTTGTTGCATTCTTTTGCTTTATTATTGTTAAATGATTTCTGTCATTTAATGCCAATTTGTCCTGTTTACTCAATGCTCTCAGCAAAGATAAGTGGAAAAATGCATATACCAAAAAAGAACCATGGGTCCTTATCTCATTGCACAAATATTGTTGTTTTAGGAAAGTATGGGTCTGATAGAGTCAATTATTCTGCCAACATTCTCTTCCAATTTTTCTGTTCCTCTTTTCATCTCAGTTTTTCCCTGCTCTATGCTTTGCATATTTTATTGAGAAAACAAACACTCTTTGCAGTCCAAAGACTGGATAGGATGTGTTCATATGAGAAAACTTCAGAGCGTGTGTAGTTTATTTTTTGTGTAATTGATTTTGTAGTAGATAGAAGCTGTGGTGTAAACTAACAGGATAATGGTTTTGATCAGTTTCCAATGGTTAATTACAAGACTGCTATAACTAATTTCCTTCATGTGCTTGCAGCTGCTATACTTTTGTCATTGGCTTATTTTTCTTTGAAAATCTGAAAGGCATCGAGTTTTTCTGTGAAAGTCATCTGCCCTGATTGACTCCTGCAGATGCCTCATTACCACAGTCATTCTGCAGAGTTGTATAGCTGTTCAGAACCTTGCATTCAAGTAATTTCTCGTTTTCTTTTTTTTTTTCCTTTTTAATTAAGGAAAAAATGTTGTTTTGAAACAGTGTGGAATATCTGGCATCAGACCAGGTCAATTTACAATACATAAAACCTTGTGGAAAGAGCAGCAGAATTTACTGGATTGGCTACACAACTCGTTTGTAAACAATAAGTATTTTGAAAGGAAGCACTAGGTGATGTTGGGATGTTTGTTTGTTTGCTTTACAGAGACACATGAGATGGCCCCAATAATTTATTTTTTTTTTTTGTAACTTTGTAGCTAATCAGCAGCTATGCTAATATACTACAAAGCGTAAAGGGTGCTGATACTACACCGATCTCCTGGGGAGCACCTGTGTTGGAAGCAGAAGCTGGGGCAAAACTGGCAATCTTAACTATCCCCGAAACTGACCAATCTGCAACTCTGTGTGAGAGAGATTAAATCAATGTTTAATTTTTGGGCCTCTCTCCAGTGGCAGACCAATGCAAAACTCACCCTGCCCAGTCAGTGTGGGTTATGGATGAAGGGTCAGGTAAGCTCCACACCACAGCAGGACTGGGCAGAATATGACCCATAGATGTTTCCCACCAATTTTTTCGTAATATCATCCTACATTTTTGTCTTAGTCTATTGTGACCCATCCCTTATTTATTCCAATGAAACCTAAATTGGGCTTATTCTCCCCTGGATCTGGATGTTCTACTCTCATTATTGTCAACTGCTCCATAGTAAATCATAAGGTACTTGAAATAATACAATCAAATGAGGAGAATTAAGTCTGCTTGATGGGTTTAAGAGCCACAAGTCCTTATTTTAGAACAGGCAACTAAGTCAGGAATGGGGAGGAAACATACATCTGTATCTCCTAATGTTAATGAAGACAGCATTTTATATGAATGATTACATGCAAATGCAATTGTATGTAGATTGTTCACTTAGACAAGAGCTTTCATGCATCCATCTCTGTATTCCTCCTCTTTCCCCTATCTTTTCACCCAGGAAGAGATGCTATTGTTATTCTAGTCATCTTTCTCTTGATTTTATTATCTAACAGAGCCATAAAAATGACAAGAAAATGGATTTTTCAGACAAGAGTCTCCTGTTCCTAAGTGTAATTTCATGCTGAGCTACAGATACTGACATCAGATAGTTTATACATTTCTCCTTTAATTGTATACCACAGCCCCATTTTTAGTGAGGTGCTCACCACTACATAATTAGGAAAGTGTTTAAAGTGCCTGGCTGCTGTCAGATGCTTGATGTGGAAAAGTTTGCAAGCATGAGGCAGCTGCTGCTGGAGATGCTGTGCTGGGGTAAGATGCAGAGCCAGAGATGGAGCCTGGTGTGGATGGGGTGCTTGTGCAGCACTGAGGGGAGCACCAAGAATGAAAAAGACATATGAAGGGGTGGCAGAGACCAGCCCTCATCACAAAGCCACCAGGCAATGTGCATCCATGGGAGATTCTGTACTGGAGAGACACAGCATAGGGCTTTTATGAGGGTCTGGTAGATTTAGGCTGAGGTTGGGGGTTTTGGCAAGGATCTTGCTCAGATCCTCACACAGCCCCTCACAATAAACCTGACCCAGCTGAAATGCAGGTAAAAGCTGAGCCACGCATACTACCTCACAACCACAGGAGTGGCTGAAGACTCAGAGGGAAACTGATAAACTGCCCTCATTGTCTAAACGCTCAAGCTGTTTTGATTTCTTTCACAGGATAAAAACTCATCTCATTCTACTAAACAAAACCAAACACACTCATAATTTGGTCTTTTCTCTGGGAGATTGTGACTGGTATTTCTGTGCTATGCAAGGGGATTTGAATACCTCACACCCCACGGTTTTCTCTCCCTGGGGCAGCTCTGCAAATCCCAGCATAAATCAAAATATCTAGCAGCAAACATCAATAAGCAGGTTTGCTTGGTGGTCTGCTAAAGCACTGCTACAAGAAGGATCAGAGCTGGGCTGGGAAAGGAGGCAGCCATGGACTTTCTCTGGGGTGATGCGGTGCTGCTGCTGGGTGCTGAGGGATGTGGCATTTGTCAGGGTGAGGGCACAGCAGAAGGAAGCAAAATGAGGAGAAGAAAGGTCCGGCTCAAAGAATAACTGAGAAGCACCACTCCTCTGGGAAAAATATTTCTTAAATAATAAATATTTTGATTGATTTGGAGTAATACTTAACAGATGTGGACAGAATATCCTTCCCTAAAATAAGATACTCTTAACTGAAATATTATTCCTTGTATCACTACATGCAAATTCAAAGAACTTATTTTAGCTTGCAGATAGAATAAGCTTAAGGAATAAAAGAGATAACCATCTTCCCAAATTTTTTCTACAGCCACCACTCATCTCTCAAAATTGCCTTTTTTTTTTTTTTTTTAATCCTGCAGGCTGAAGCCAGTTTACAGGAAGCCCAAAGCTGTGGGTTGCAGTCATTTTCATAAGGGCAATTTATTTTTTTTAGAAGCTGACAATAAAAAAAAAAAAGCTCCAGTCTGTTCCATATGCAAAGCAAAGGATTAACTGGGAGATGAACACTAATAAATTTCTTTCCTTGAGGAAAGAGCCAACAGAGCTGTGACTTAAATTTGATTTAGCCGAACACCATTGCCCATTTCTTCAAAATGCCCTGCACCCCCACTGGCTGGTATCACAAGGAGCATCATTTGCAGGGAAAATCACATGCAGAATCATATCTACAACTGGCATGCATAATTACTCCATGTTTTCTCCAGAAGGGATTATCCTGTGGCAATAATTACGTCAAAAAAATGCCCCAAAGAATAATATTTCAGACAACAGCAGCCGTCAAGCAAATAGTCTGTATAATTATGTTATTTTTCCCCTCTGAAAGCTCTCACTCATATTTGTATCTTGCCTGCCTAAGACCTTCTCCAAGGGAAGCACCAGATTGTTTCTGATGATGGCACATATATCAAAGGATGGTGAAGCCATCCTGGCCAGTCTCTCACAGCAGCCCCCAGCAGGTCTGGCTCAGATGCAGAGCTATGCTCGGACTTCGCCCCAAGCAAAAGATGCCACCTCTAATATACAGAACTGTCATGAATTTGTTTTTTGTCGTAAATGAAGCATGGGTCTGTGCTTTAATTTTCCTCACTGCCCTCTGTCAGGTAATAACCATATATATTGTCCTGAATCATTAAGTCACAACCTGAAATGTGATCTTGCCCAGTTCCCAATCAGACAGCCATCTGGAAGATGAAAGAAGTCTATTTTCGTTTTAGAATGATCCAGACTCTAATTTGTAGTAACAGTCTTAACAGGCTGTTTTGGAGACATTAACCAGAGGCTGGTCGCAGTTGCTCAAGGAGTGGGCATGGTATGTGCCGCCTAAAGCGCGTGTCACAGGCAAAATACCCCATCGCTGCTGGGGCTTGCAGTGCCTGTGGCTTTTTATTCCAGCACTGTGTTTCTATGCACAGGTTATGCATGCAGGGTGACTGGAAATATACAGTGTCATAAAAAATGCCAACAGATTTGTGGGAGACAGAAAATAGCATTTCCACAAAGCTAACAGTGGTACCGCAGGTCGTATAAATGCCTCCTATCTTACGGTTAATTCCATGCTGAAAGCAAATATTTTTTCTATGTATAAAAATATATTTATACATACATATATATTATTATTTTCTGGCTACTGAAAAAAAAGTGTTTTCACCATCAAAGTGCTCTTTTATTGCAACAACGAAACAATTTTTCTCTGTTAAAAGCAAAGACAAAAAGTAATCAAGTGGTTAAGTAGCTGAGCAAAAGCACTGTCAGTCAAGGTCTTCTCATTACATACCTGAAACCACTCACACCTCCTGACCCATGATACCTTTCCTTAGTGAAGGACATCAAAGACCAGCTGGCCTGCGATTGCACAGAATGAAATGGGAAGCATGTGCACTGGCTCTCCCTGCTGAGACGCAGGAATGCTGCATTTCTCTGCTCCCCTGACAGCTGCAGTCTCAGGGGTTCCTGACCAAACCCCACCAGGACTCATTTTTCCCACTTGTGGAATTAGGATAGTGCAGTGGTTTGGGGACACAGTGGATCCACTACTACATGTGTGCCATTTCAGTACAAAATACTAAACAGCTACAGCCTCAATTCTGAAAGACAGGTGACTTTGCCAAATCTCTTTTCCCCTTCACTTCCAAAGAGGAGTTCAGAGAAGTGTCCCTCATTCTTAGGCAGTGATGAAAGCGCTGTGTTCAGTGCATTCTCATCTCACTCCCTTGCTCTTGCAAACTTGCCAATTAAAGATGGATATGGAGGCAGAGAAAGGGGAGTGCATCCAACAGCAGCCATCTCTCAAGCAGAAATTCAGAGAGGTGATTGTTTGACTGAGTCTCCTGTTTTCCTTGATGTTTTATCATCCTGGGTTATGTTTCCTTTAAGGCTTACAAAAAGCATTTGCTATAACAGATGTGTGTATCTGAATGAGCTTAGCCCAGAGATTTGGAAATGACCGCACAGGGGTCTCTTACAGGTAGAGATAACTGAATTAGCATCCTTCTGAATAAGCCCTTCTATTTTTCTAAACTGCTGTGAGTTAGAAATGGTGCAGAGAGAGGATTAGGAGCAAAATAAATGTTGTTTGCCTGCATCTCTGCACTGCAGATGTATGCTAAAGCAGGACTATTTTTCTAGCAGGTAGGATTGAAGTGTGTCTTGCACAGGGAGGAGAACAGAGAAGGAAAAATAAGGGTTTCATCTTCTGAATGTTGTTGCTGAGGAAGAGCTATACCCTGCTGTATGCCTTGCATCCCCAAAACCAGCTTTAGTCCCTGTCAATGCCCAGATCTCCAGCATGGGTTACTCTTTGAAACCTTTGTGCCCTCTGGAGCTGTATTTCCCTTGTGCACACCACCATATGAATGGGTCTCCTGCATCCTTCCTATCAGACTGCTGAAATATTGGGGTTTTCATCTAAACTTCACAA
The DNA here is from genome assembly GCA_035583155.1 of Acropternis orthonyx. Taxonomy (NCBI): domain Eukaryota; kingdom Metazoa; phylum Chordata; class Aves; order Passeriformes; family Rhinocryptidae; genus Acropternis; species Acropternis orthonyx. The sequence continues at coordinate 32,430,734 of JAWWEU010000081.1, forward strand.
TGGCAGGAAGTAAAAGACATCCTGGATCCATTTTCCCCATTCTTCAGTGTATGAGGCTTGCCACAGATATTGTTTGCATCCCAGCAAGGCATTAGCTGGGATCAGTAGTCTCTGGTGCTTGGAGCTGCATGTGGCAAATGGAAATCTCTGTTCTGGACCTGATATATTAATAGACAAAATAGTTGCATAGCAGGCGAAAGGAAATTCCCTACCAAGTTCCCACTCTCCAGTTCAGAAACAGATGGAAGAGTGAAATCCTGGATGTCCCAGCACCAGAAGGGCTGTCCTTCCTGACCTCCACAGGGCTTGCATTCAACTGCGGAGGTGAAGAGGTCTGTGGAAAAGCCAGACTTCGACCCCTATTTCTATGACCAAGAGACTATTTTTCCTTCCCTATTTTTTCCTTCCCTATTGCAAAGTAAGCATGTCTGAGTAGCAGATACCAAAACAAGCAGCAGGACCACAAAGCACTGAAAGCTTTGCTAATATTGTCTTTCCAAAAATATGTCAAGGAAGTTCTTTCTCAGTTTTTTTTTAAATGTGAGAGCATCCGTGCTGTACTATTACAATGCAATGGACCGAAAATAAAATCACAAGCACAAGCATAATTTAACATATCATACCATGTCTTTCGAAAATATCCACTGCAGCCCTTGGAAATTGTTTGGTAAGATTTTATTTTGCTTTTTTAAAAGTCACATAATTTGGACAAAGCACAGTTGGGATAATAGGGAGCGTGCTGGGTCTTTCTACATTCCATGGCTGTAATAATGAAGCCATTAAATTACTAGGTCAGAGGCCCCAATTCACAAAGAAATAATACCAGTTTATTATTTCTAATCTTATTAAGTTAGAAAATTGTCTCGAGATGTAACATCAACCTGTAATTGCTGAAGTATTGATTATATTAACCCAATGCTCATGGATAATTCAAAGAGCCTGATTTCATCTAATTTCTGTAATTTTTAAAACAGTCCATCCCAATTCTTTTATGGCAAACTAATACAGAATTATTTCTATAAATAATGAAAATGTATTATAGGATTTGCTAAGAGTAAGCCAGTAAAACATTCTGTGTGATGGCTAGCCAAGTGGGGTTTTAATCCCTTTCTTCTTTATCTTTCTTGAATCATGAATCTTCTGAATCTTCGTTTTTTTTCTTTTTTTCTTTTCCCCTCCTTTTTTCATCTTCCATTGTCTCTTTTGGAAATATATACCTGCATGTTATAGAAATATCCATGGACCTGCTTTGTTCACCTTCTAACTGAAATAGATGTGTCCTTTGAACATTTTACGTACATAAATATAACAAACAATATCATTTCAGCTCTGCTAAACTTGAATCTTTCCCAGTCTTGTACCACAGCTACACTAGCAAGGGAGACAGTGTAAAATTCCAGAAACTCCATGTTGCTTAGTCCCCAGAAGAGATCTTTGAACTATTTTAATTTGCTCTGAAGCTTTTAAGAAATGTGTAGTAGTGTATGTGTGTGCACAAGTGATGCACTTATGCTTATACTCTCAGGCACACCTGGATGTGCTCCAAGCTCCATTAAGCTCAGTGGGAATCTTTCCATTACTTCATTGAGTTTTAGATCGAGCCTTGGGGGTTGGTTGATTTTAAATATACATTTTCTAGGGTTGTTTCTGATCTTTCCCACTGACCTCGCTCTGCACCAGTTCCCCAGTTTCCATCCAGAAACTCCAGCTTGAGAAAAGCTGTGTTTGGGGATTTTTCTGTGCCTCCTTTTCTGCCTCCATCCCTGTGGCTTTCCTATTGAAGCACTACATGCATTAAGAAAATTAATGTGACTTAAGTTACTGAACCAACCTGAAGGCTAGTTCACTCAAAAATATTTCCTATAAGGATATTTATTAGCACAGAAGACATGTGTGGGCAGAGCATGTTATTTAGTGACCTGTAATGCCCAAATAATGATCACAATAAATCAGTACTCATTACTATGTAAGGGAGGTCTGGATTGAGTGACTCAGTAGGTAATGAGGTCTAATTTAGTGCCATGGTATTATTTTACAGAGTATTTGGGGCAGGGGGCAGGGGAGAGGGAAGCAGGGGCTGAAGGGGGTCTAATTACCTCAGATTTCTTGTGTGATGATGAGCCTCTAACTTTGGCTGGCTGCTTCAAGAGGGTGTTAGAGGTCAGGCCTTTAATTGCTATTGGCTGAATTTGGCTACATTAGGTGAATAAATATTTAAGGTCTGGACCTCTAACATTGGGTTAAATGGAGCAAGACTGGGCATAAAATCAATGCAGTGGGGAAAAGAGCATTGAGGTAGAAGATAAAGAATTGAAGTCCTTCCCGATGAATAGGTGAGGGGTGGATTAGGGTGATGGGGGGACAGGCGTACAACTTGTGGGCAGCAAAACCCAGGACCTCAGAGGGACCAGCACAACCCATGCCATCCAGGCTAAAGGCCCAAGTACCTTAGTTTTGCAGCCTTTACTTTGTGCTGAAACCCCAGAGGTATTACTCCTTCTCTCCAGTCTTGGGCCCCTGGGGTGGGACTATTCCCTCTGGCACCGGTAGGCATCCCTCAGTTATCCAGAGGGAAGAAAAGATGTGCTGCTGACAATACAGAAGGGGGGAATCCCAAGGGTCGTCCTCACCAGCTGGTGGGGTAGTCTGGGGGCACCAGACTCCAGAGGCAGGCTCCTTTATAATGCACATGTGCATCCCAGAAGCAAACTAGTCCTCATGTAAGTACAACTTCTGCAACATGCTTACTCCCTGCGTCCAAGTTTTTAAGCCATGTGTGAAGGTTAACTGCATATCAACTACTAAAAGCAGCAGTGAGCATTAGGTGCTGAGCTTGTCATTGCCAGGGTCCCTAGGTGAAGTTCTTTGAATTGAAATCCCCTAGAAGTTAAGTTATTCCATCTTCTGTAGTGGCCTTGAGTGATTCCTGTTCTGGGAATTCACAATCTGAAAAGCAAAGCTGAACTCTTACAAGTTGTGAAGCTTTGAATTTCAGGGATATATGGGGCTTTCAGTGGGAGATGGAGATACAGACCCCAGGAGCCAGCCTCTGGGCTCAACCTATCTCCTTGACCTAACAGTTCGGGAACAGAATGATATATTCTTTTGCATGCGTGAAGCCAAATTGTTATCCACAGAAATGCATACTCCTTCTGGTAGAAGAGCCTGTGCCACCTCATCTCCAAGCTCTGCTTATACCTGTTATGTCGGATGTTAGGAACTGATGAGGCTCATGGGAGATATCAGTGTAAATTCTTCCTGGAAGATTCAAGTGGTAACTGAAATTTTTTGTCATTCTAATGCTCAAAGGAGCAGAGAAACATTTTCAAAAATGATTCTACATCCCAGATTTCTCTCTTTTTTTTTTAATCTTTCTCTCTACTGCCAGGCAGAGTGAGAAGTGGGGAATCACTCAGTAAATTCAGTCCCACTCTGCTTCAAACCAAGCCTCATTAGATGACTTTGAGCTGATGCAATAGAAAATCCCTAGTTCAGAAGTCTGGAAAGGGCTGTGGGGGGTGAAAGAAAAAAAGAAAGAAAAAGAAAGAAAGAGAAAGAAAGAGAGAAAGAGAGAGAAAGAAAGTGACATGTGTGAAAAACTTAGGCAGAGTAAACAGCAAGAGCTATGTAGAGGCAACCAGTGTGTGCAGAAACATATCATGCTGCTGCATTATTCAGAGGAGAAATGAGCAATTTGTCTGCAGTGGGCATCATTTTAGATGGGAAGGAGAGCAAAGAGAGACAAGGCTGTCCATGAGTTTTCCTATAGCTACTTGCGGTTACTGTGTAGGTTAACACTCTGTGCTACACAAGGCAGGCTCCAACCAACTCCTCAAGCCTTGTTCAAGGAATAACACTATTGCTATTTTTGAATCCCCAGAAAAGGGCTTGCTTCTTTCACAGCTGTCCTCTGATTTCCTAAGAAAATTATATGCTCAATGATGCACAATACCAGTGTTCTGGTGGCAGTGTCTTCTCTCTCCTCTTTCTCCATGAAGTTAGTGACTGATTTTAACTACACTCAACAGAGCTGTACGAGTCTCAAAGTTGTGAAATTTTCAAAGATGCAAATTTCATTAAATACTCAGCCATGTAGAGAAGACAGATCACAATGGTTCCCATGCTGGCAGAAAGGTTGCCAAATGAGCTCGGCCACGCGAACTCACAGGTACTAGATATTAACAAATCTACAAGGAGAGCACTGCTATGAAATCTCCAACCATAGCTAGAGAAAAGTCTCAAAGCTTCTTGGACAGAAAAGGCTCCAAACACAAACTACAAAAACACATACAGAGGATTTTCGTTCTAGCTCCCTTTCCATTCCCTTCCTCGGCCTTCAAGTCCACCATCTGCTCTTTTGCAGGTTATCTGAGTACTCTCAAAGGTTGCAGGTTATAGGGAGACCACGTGTTTGATAATGCAGTGTTATTTTTGGCTTGCTCTCCTTCATGTTTTTGTTTCCAAATAGAAGGGGCTCCATTGTTCTAGGTGTGGGCACAGGCTGAAGTGAAACACCCAAAGGTCTGGATGTCTTTTTGGTGTGTCCAGTCAGCACTGATTTCTTACTGTCTGGAGGCCTTTGACACAGCAATCCATTATTTCTTGGTTTAATTCTTTATGCACGGCTTTTCATATTGATTATCTAACATCATTAGTTTTGGTCATTCCATACAAGAGACAATGGAAAGATCAATTTTAACCATATGAGCTAAAGGAACTTGCTCTTAAAGCATCCAGGGACTGGAATCATTTATCTTCTGCTCTCTGAATCATAAATCTTTTACAAGTGCAGCATTAGCTTCATTGTTTGCTACAGACACATATGATGTTGTCGGGGATCATTGTAAAAGTGTTCTACATTGCAGTGTGAGGCTGTATCCATAAAGCATATTAATGTACACTATTGTCATGGAAATTGTCAAAAGCTGCTGCAGAGGGCATGGTTTTCACACGAGCTGTGCAAATCATCAATTGTTTTTAATTTGGTAGTTGAACTGTAAAGAGAGAATTTGTTTCTTTTAGACCTAGAATGAAAAATATTTCTTTCTCAACTAATCAGAAAATGTTTTGCATCTGAGAAAATATTTTTTTAGGCTTTTTTTTTTAGTAAAAGAAAAGGGAATTTGGAAAGGAAGAACTAGCTTCACAAAGGTATTTCAGTGATATTTGCGGAATTGGGCAGAAAATGGGAGGTAGTCTGTTTATGTGCAGTAACTGTGGATAAGGCTCTCACGCAAAATACAAGAACATACCGTTCAGGCCAACAGCTCCCTGTTTAAGACCCAGGAAAGAAGGGTAAATGCTGAACTACAGGGTCTCTCTTAAGCACATCCATAAAAGCTGTATTGCTTTTCAAGATAATTTGTACAAATACAAGAGAAAGATCTTGAGCCATGGCCTCTCATATTCTAAATTGCTATGGTTGGGGTCAGATGGAGGGAACGGAAAGACAAGATACATCTGAGCTTCTGCTCAGAGCCTGTAGTGAAGGTCTCCAACCAAAATGTAAACCAAACCATTCATCATTCTTGTGTAACAAACTAGCAGGATCCGAACTCTCACAGATACTGCAGCAAGAGGGGAGTGGGACAAGCCATTCATGGAAATTTCCAGCTTTGATGACCTGAGCTAATGGAGCTCTTCCATGGCACCATTACTGTGGTTAGGGCCTGTCACTGGGAGGGATCACGATCAGAATCAACGGGCCAATCTAATTAGCAAATATTTCTGCATTGGCTACTTCTGATCAAGATCAATAGAGCTATGCAAATAGCAATAGGAAAAGTATTTTTATTGGCTTTAACCTGGGAAATAGTCACGTGGACATCTATGCTGTATATTTGCCTTTGTTGTGCATAAGGATTCTGACCTCTCCAAGCCATCTGCTCCAGTTTTCCAGTCTCAAGAGAGGTGAGTTGGGTTACTTCAGATTAGGATACAAATTTGAGCTTTCAGATAGTTTACCAATCAAATGGATGAGCTGAAATTTTAAGGATATTTCCTATTCAGGTTTTGTTAACAATAAAATTAGGAGAGGCATCTAAAACATACTAATATTTTTTTTCAATCTCATTAGAAAGAGCTGTTCATTAAAATAATAATAAAAACAAAGTCACTTTCAAACAAGAGTTTTACTCCTTTCCCAGGAGTTTCAAACAAGACATTTTAACTCTTCTGCCTGGAGAAGTCCTTTTGGGAATTTGCTGCCACAGATTTCCTGACCATAAAGTGCTGAGGAATACAACCGAAGAATAACAGAACTGATCTTCTTCCAAGGCATCCAAAGCCATAATCTCTCTCCTTCATTGCACAGAAGTAATGTCCTGGTGATAAGTGCACCACTCTCACCAAAGACCTGTAAGTAATTTTGAGATTTTAGATATTCTGGCCAATGTTCAGCTGATGGTGTCCAGTGGAGCTTCAAAATTCCGTCAGAAGGCTTATGCTGAATAACAAAAATCGAAGACCTACGAGGCAATGAGAACACAGCATGAATAAAGTGGTGATAAAAATAACAGGAAATTTTCAAAGACTTTCCTTTGTCCTGGGCTGAGATACTTAGGAATGTAACATCAAACTTGTCCCCAGCTAAATTTATTTTCATTTCTTTCTTTCACTTCTCCCTAGACAATGACAGATAAATAGGTAAGTGCAATGCTGAGATAAAAAGACAACCAATACCAGGGGTTGAAATCATCCAAGCAAGTCTCCTGCTCAAGTATGGAAAAGCCACACATGGAGTAGTTGCATGGGGTGAGCTAAGGGAGGATCCAGAAGGTGTATGGTGTGGCATTACATGATCAGAGTTATCATCAGTGTGTCTATGAGCAGACAGAAGGACTCCCTACAGCAACAGCTTGCAGCACAGGATTTTGCTCTTTGCTCTCAGGAAGTCCAGCCACCTTTGCAGAGCTGATGGCAGTGCTAAAAATACCTTATTCATCCCCAGTAACAACGTGATTACAAGACGGAGGTTTGGTGTAAAGAAGCAAGTGCATGAAGGGCAGACCCTGTGCAACTTACATCTGGAGTAGATAACAAACTGGCTCTCAGGGAGAACATTTTATTCCAGCATGGCTCTAGATGATGTATGAAACCACCAAAGATTACAGTCAGTGATGTCTTGGGAGTGATTTGATGTTTATGGTTAACCCTAACATTGCTTTTGTTTATAGATGCTATTTCTAGAGTAATCTTACCTTGTATGGCTTTTTTGGAAAAAAAATTATCAGGCTGCAGCTTTTATAGTACAGACGGTGACATGGGTTTGATTTACACTTCCTACAAATATTGCTCAGGCACATGGTTCTTAGTTTCTCAGTGAAATTCACAAAGGAAATTAGACATTTTTGAGCTTGTGTATATGACCAGGTAAACAGTGTTAGACTTGCCTAGCACCTCCAATGTTTGTGCATCCTTAGGCATCAGAATCTTTTGCTTGGTAAAAGTTGGCTCGTCTGTGTTGTTACACCCTAACTCTTACACATCAGGGTGTTGACTCTACTGCCTCTCCTTAAAAATGGAAATAGTGATACCTTTTCTCAACCTTGAGTACATCATATACTTTAAAATTACAGTGAGCGAGACAGATTAACCACAGCCATACCACCAAAATGAAATTAAAAGAGGGCAAAAGACTGAGTATATTCTGCACAATACCATGTTGTTTGATTCCACCCCTCCCCACTCAGGTCCTAGGTTTTTTTCCAGGTACAGATCTACACACCCCTCCCCAGTGAAGTCCTGAGAAGCACAATATAGCTGTAAGGAGTAATTAGGTTTTGATCTTGCTGTGTAAATGGGAAGCTTCTGAGTTGAGCTTTGAGCCTCATGGAATCCAAAGATTTTCCAGGGAAGTCCATTCCCAAACTAGCCTACCTATGTAACTGTCAACACTCCTGAAGACACATCCAGAAAACCTATGTGAATCATAATACTGAGCTGCAGTCATGCCTATAGTAACAGTAAAGTCCATAAGTGAAAAAAAATAATACTTTTACTTTTCAAGGAAAATCAGTAATTTCCATGCACCTGTTCAAAGCAAGGCGGGGAGGGGGGGGGGAAGAGAAAATAAAATCTATTTTACAGTTTTGCCAACTTCCTAGCAAAAACAGCTTTCCAGAATGAAAAGGCAGCGTCCATGCTGTGAATAAGTTCCTCTTGGTTTTCGACAAGCATTTTAAAGAGAAAAGGTAAAATTATTGTTCAGATTTTTTAATGAAAAACTGTAAAAATTATATTTTTCATCTGATTTACCAGAGATGAGAATGTGTAGCTACAGACATCTCTTCGGTGGCTACTTCAGGAGTCAGATGGAGACCATTTGGCTGCCTTGCTTTACTGTTGATGCTGCCCTCATCTCTAAAGCGGTTCTGGCAGCTGCCAGTGCAAGGGCAACAACCATCTGTTAACACTGTTTGCTGCTGGGTGGTACCACAGCATCAGCTCTCACTGTGCAGCACTGTTAGCCTTTCGTTGTGCTCTATAGGGGATATTGCTGTACTGCTGCACGTCATCCACCAGCCTCGCTGGCCAGTGTGCACGGATAGTGTCTGCTCCAGGCACGTCACCATCACTTGTTAGGGGCCAGCTCTGAGAGGTCCATTTGGGAAATCCACACCTCCCAGACAGACCAGAACCAGCCCAATACCCAATACTCATCAGGTGAGATGATCACAGAGGAAGTGGCTCCCAACACAGAAACACAGTCTTGGGGATTAGGTGTTCCGAATGCCAGGAGTTCTTTCTGCCTGGAGCAGTAGGTGGGATCTCCTACCAGAAACCCAGTCATTGTTGCTGGCTGCTACTGGCCCTGCAGGGAAAACAGCTTTGTGGAGGGGTTGCTGGAAACGTCTAGTTCTGACTGGGTCTGAAGCATCATTGTCAAACAGAAGTGAAACACCAGAGCTGAACAACTGTACCATGCTGCACAGCTGTTAAACCCCTTCACTGCGGCCTGAAACTCAGGAATTGTTACTAATCCCCTTTACTGTTTCTCATATTTAGAAAGCTACTCAGTCTTCATTGTATCTGGCATTACTGTGGCTGCTAGGATTTGGTATCTCCGGAGCAACCATGGGGCTGACAAAGTGCAGGGTCTGCATGGTCACAGAAGCCCGGATGCACTCCGATAAGCTGATGGGAAACAAACCACCTGGGGAGTGGGCACTCTGTAAAATGTCAGTATGGCATTTCTGAAAGCCAGGATGTTATCTGAAGGGAACTGCTTGACTTCTTCCAGGGGTAGTGCTTCCTAGTGTGAAGTTTCAATCACTCCTGATATATGGCCCTTGGTCTTATGTCTATGAGTGGACAAGGTGAGCATATATTTAGACCCAGCTGACCCCCATGTTTCTGTTTGGGTGCTGGCAGGTTACTGGGGGAGAGGAAGACAGCAGAGTTTCTCTTTCAGAGTTGTTTGAGTATTCATAAAATTGGAATCAGGGAGGAAAAGAGTTCCTCTAGCAAGGAAACCTGGAATTAACTGAAGAAAACTTCAGATCTGATTATGAAAAGCAGAGGAGGTGAGCATTTCTGGTTGTTGTTAGCATGCAGCAAATTGAGGTATTGTAGTTCTATCTGTTACCAGAAAAGTCCGCTACATAAAAAAAAAAAAAAAAAAAAGGGGTAGGAGCCCGACCGTCTCATTTTTAACAAGGACCAGCTGAAAAATGAAGGCAAGCAGCACACAGACCATCTTATGTCTGCCAATTCATTTCCTGGCCCTGAAAGTAAAAAAAAAAAAAAAAAAAACTGAGAGAGAAAAAAATCCTCTTGTTTCCTCTCACATAGGCCAAACATGGCAAAGCACCAGGGGAATTCTGAATGGAATCAATTGCACTTGTTACTAACTGAGTTTTCTTTTATTCTTATATTACCAAGGCCTGGATATTCAGCTGCAAGCAATTATAATGAAGAGTTACTGAGTAATGGTTTCCAGATTGCTCCATGATGGGGCATTAATTGAAAGGGACAATTTAAGAGCTTAGGCCATGTAAATGCATTTCTTATTCTGTCAGATCGAGAAATTTCTGTGTACAAGAGGCTGAAATGCTCAGAACTGATAAAGACTTAATAGTAGCCACTTAAGTGAACATTTGGAAAGGGGATTTTACATTTAAGGGATCAAGAATAATTAAAATAACGTAGAGAGTCAGGGTTTTATTAGGAGTCAGAATGTGAATGTTATCAGCAACCTGGTAATTTTTGTGGAGTTACATGAATTTTTTGCACAGGGGAGGGTGAAAAGAAGGTTTGGTTTCTTATCTCTCTGTCTGATCTCAAGTCAGTCCTTGCCTTTCCTGAGTGAAAGGCTCTATTGAGTTCCAAAGGATCAAAGTCAAAATTCCCTCTAAAGTTAGCACGATGCGTTCAGAAGGATAACCTTGCATTCCTGGATATCTGCCCTTTTCTAAATGTCACTTAAGAGAAAGTACTACCTACCTGGGGAGTTGATTCTTAATATAACAATTGGCTTCAAATATAATAGTGGATAAATGAGATTTTTAATTCTACTATAGCCAAGAAAACACAAATTAAAAATATCCCTTGGAAAACACTACTAAAATCCAAGATTGTTTGTTGGAGTGAAGGGATGAAGCCCTGGAATTTGCAAGCTGTGCAATACTATTCTCATTGTGATACAACTGATACTCCACAGCTTTTATACAAGTGTTTGTCTGCACTTAACTATGAAATCAAACTTTTTTTTTCTTCAATCGATATTTTAGTGCCTTAGTAATTGGTACAGATAATAAATGAAACATACATTTAACCTAGGTTAGTGAGTCTTTCTAATTATTTTGTGAATTCATATTAAAAACCAAATTACTACTACTCAATAAAAATGTTTCCTTTACTAAAACATTGAGTCACTTATAGGAATAATTCTGGGAAGAAGGCAGGAGAGGGGAGTTTATGTCTCGGGCTTTTGCCATTATCTAGCTTGAACAGATGGAAGCTCAGCCACTTGTGATTAAATCACTGGAATGAAGACAGACATCATTGAAACGGTGGTTCATCATTTGCCCAATGCTATGTAAAGAGCAGCCCCTCCAAAGCAAGGCACAGCCTGCCAGAGAGCTATTACTAAGACGCCCGGGGTTGAAAATATAAACACCTTGAAAGTGGGTGGTCAGCTCCGGTCAGGCTTAGGGTTGACTCACAGGCACTAAATTAATCTGTAAAAAGGGAGGTTGCTTGTCTGCAGTCTGGGAAGGAGGGAAGCATGGTGTGTGCCAGTTATTGGGCTCTTGCAAATGAGTAGGCCAGGCAAGAGTCTGGCAAGTGTTTCACCATGTGATGCAAAACCGAACTGAAAATGAGAGCAGAAGTGAAACAGTGGTCCTGCTTAACCACATGGCAAAATCCTCTGGGTTTCCCCAGAGCACCTCCTCACAGAGCCCTCTTTTGCTCCATTGCCCTGTGTCACTGACTTGGCTCAGTGTGACAGGAAAATCCTACCAACCTGGGAGCACCTGCAGGGGCTGTGACCAACCTTATGGGACACGGTGGGACCAGAACCATCCTTCCCTCCTGCAGTCCTGGAACTTCGGCTCTGCATGTGGTGGTTGCCAGCTGACTGGTCTTCTCAGGCTGTCTTCAAGGTGTAATTCAAAACTGGACTGAGAGTGTATCCATCCAATCTGTCTTTTTACCTGGCACAGTAAAGAGTTAGGAGGGTACTCCAGAAGAACAGCCTTGCAAGTGAAGCAAAATGAGGCATCTACACACTGTAAATCATGCAGAAACCTGGGAGGGGCCAGGACTGACTACAGGTACAGCTGAAACAGAAGATATCTGATAAAATGGCCTTGGTTTCCCTGCAGAATTTGCATGTGCCAGGTGCTGGAAGAGCAGAGAGGGATTGGGAGTATTGACTAAGTGGTTACTGCCAGGAGCGCAGGAGAAGGGGACCATTCACTTGCCAGGAAAGGAAATTATCCCCCCACATCTCTCCTGGTCTCTCAGGCTGGCCGTCCCACCTTGGGACCTCCATCCCAATTCTGCTGCTTCCCTGCTCCTCCTCTTCAAGGTTCTAAACCCCACAATTCTCTGCACTGCTGGGAAGCCCTGAGTGAGTGCTGTGGGCATGCACACAGAAGCCCTGTCAAAGGGCAGTGAGGTAGAAAAAGACCAGCCCAGTGCACCCCATCTGCCAATGCATCCAAGTCTCTGCACTGGGTGGCTCTCTGGTGACCAGGCTGAATGTTTGGCCTTTTTGGCTTATCTACCCCTCCCCCTGGCACAGTGGAGATCCTTCCTCTGGACCACAGAAGATACAGGAGAAAAGTCTGGGAATGCAAGACAGGGGCAGGGTAGCCTCCCTTGAGGTCAGAAGAAAAAGGCAGTATGATTAATCATATATATATCATTCAACTAATATATTATATATAATGGCCAGACTTCGTGAACGAAGATCTGGGGAAGGGCTCTCCCCACGTGAGTGTGCCCTTCCAGCCTGCACAGTGGATTTTTTAGGTGAGGCACAGCGTGCACAGAACTGGCCCCACTGTTTAAGTCCTAAGGTCCATTTGCCACAGCTGAGCGAGCTTGGACAGTGACAGTGAAATCCTCGGGACTGTCTAACAGCACCCGGTACTAAACTGGGGCTGCCCCTGCTGAGCATCCGAGATCTGATGGGATCAGATGGCAGGGAGGCATTTAACTAATACCTGGAGAAGAAAGGATGTGCAGTGCTATTTCACAGAATCCACAGGAAATCAGGTTACTGAGGAAGAGAAAATTTAGAAAAGGCTTTCCCCATTCCCCTCAAAAACATGTATTTATGTTTGGCAGGAGGGCTTCTCTTTAAATCGATGCCATTGTTTTCTTCATTGATTAATAAACTTAGACCCGGAATTGCTCCAATCTGCAACTAGTCATAAATTCATCCAGCAAACCCACACATGTAGAAAATAAATGAAAATATTTTTTCTGTTTTATTATTAAAAACATAGAAAAATATTTTTTGTGAATAAATAATAACATCAGTAAAAATAGTTTGTGGGAGACTAGAAGTGGAGGCAGGGAGTGGCTATTCTTGTTTATCAGTTTAGATTTCAAAGTTTAGGTCCAACTCCACTTTGAAATGTAACATGTCATTACGGAATTTGTAGTTACAAAGTACAGACACTTACTCCTGACAGTAAGCATGGCCACTTCTGTTAACAGAGAGAAACCATAACCACTGCTTCCACCTTGCCCCTACTCCAAAACAACAAAAATCCTGATTAACAGCCAGGATCAATATGGCAGCCAACCAAAACATTATCCAACATGAAGTTTGGTCAAGCTATAAAACTGCCAGCTAAAAACCCAGAAGCAAAGCTTGACACTGAATTTTTTAAGTTTAGAATAATAGTCTAACCCAAAGAAATATGAATCTGATAACCACTAAGGAAGGAGTCTGGGATTTTCATTAGTCACTTGCATGGAGGGGGTGGTGCTGCTGGTGGGAGGTGGGATGCATAACAGCACAGTGGTGAAATGTAGAAAAGGGGCAGAATGGTTCAAATCCTGAGAAGGAAAAGGGAGGGGGAAAGTGTATTTTTTTAAAAAGGCAATTTTACATTAAGTCACACAAGTGGTTGAAAGACCCACTGTTGTTGCAAATTCTAGGCCTGGCCACTCTGATACAGCATAAAAGTTCTTATGTTTGTTTAAGGAGAACGGGTGTATGCTCAGCGCCCATGGACTTTAACGGACTGTACACAAAGTCATTTTTTTCCTCCACCACTCACCATTTAATTTTATTTTTTTTTAAAGGAAAAGCCTGTGACCCCATCGTATAATGCAAAATCAAAGTCCTCAAGGTAAATGAAATATTTAAAATATTTCCGTTGCTTTAAAAATTACACAGAGAAAAAACCAAAACAAAACAGAAAAACATCTCAAGCCTCCAAAAAACTTGGAGGTGGTTTACTTGTCTTTTTCTGACTGAAAGGATCATTGCATAATTGGCCCTTACAGGTCTTAACTTTGTGACACACAGGTTTTAGTCATGCTTAGCCTTTCAGAAAAATAATAGGAGTAATAACAGCAGTGGCAGATTTAACCACAAGCAGACAGAATATTGCCTCATGGCCCCTTCCCTGTAATGAGCGTAGGTTATTTTGGCTGCTATTTTCTGCTCTGCGAAGGGCTTGAAAACACTCGTACATAACCTCTGGCACCAGTCCAGTACCTTAAATAGTATTTCCAATATATCCCAATATAAATTGTTCACCTAAGCAGGATTAAGCCATTCATTCTCTACATGCTGCATGCATGTGTATAAAGGTGTAGATGGAAGTTCGGATGTTGGTTTTCTATGAATCTGCATATCCTTCACATGGTCATAACACAGTAGTGATAGGGAGTGTGATTGTCATCTGATTTTTGCAGTGGACCATAGAAGTCCTCTCTTCTTCATGTTACACAGCATCATGCCAGACGGTTTATGCATGATTTCCTAAGGTTCTAAAACTCAGCTCTGGTATTTAAAGGCCAAAGCACAAGCTGCTTATAGTGTAACAAAGCTGACAAAATCTTTTTATAAAGGTGCTTTAGCTACACTTTGAGAGTTTCTTTAAAAATAAAATCTATTCACACCAAATTAGTGGGATTTTTAGTTGATAGGGAAAAGGGGGAAAGAGTAATATATTAAAGGGGAGAAATAAAATAAGTTTTGTGTGTGTGTGAATTATATTATATGTGGTTTTCTTTACAAAACTTTACTTCACTGGATGCTCAGGAAGAGCAAACTGGGAACTCACAGGTTACTCACAGGTATGTTAGATAATGTGCTGTGTGCTGCTCAGCTGTGCTGATACACAGTGGGTTTGTGCAGCTCCAAGGAACCACCAGCTCTCTCTCACCTCAGAGATCCTCAAAGACAGTTACAAACAGATCCCCAGATTTCTGAAGATGCCATTATTTGATAGCTGGGTGCTAGATAATGGTACCTCTAGAGCCTCCATTTGCCTCATAGTGTCTATTTTGTAAGTGAAGGGGTAATTTGCACAAGAGGCAATTGGTTCTGAGAAAACAAAACCACACAGACTACTGTATCTGGATTCGTTGGATATATTCTGAAGGTTCAGAGTTCTGTGTAACATCTCATGATATTCACTTATGCTAAATATTTTCATTTTTAGAGAAAATTCATGAAAACCTTTTCTGCACCATTTCAAAGACATCCTGTAGAATTTAATGAATTCACACTATGGACTGTTCCACATTAGTCTACAGATCCTACCCGTCCTCTACTCAACACTAGAATATTTTTCAGTAAACTGGTAGGCAGTGGTTTCTGTGTCAATACAGTCTCCTAAATCAACATTCCAGAGCTTTACAGATGCAACAGGAATTTAAGGTGTAGAAGATGCAGTGCTGCTGAAAAAAACCTGAACGTAGTGACTGCACTCACCACAGGCAACACTGCAGGAAAAGTGAGAAAGGGAGGAAAAAGTGGAATATGTCCCAGGAAGATGACTTTTCTCCAGGGTTTTATCTGGCTCTGTACTTATCAGCTATGGAACATCTTCAAGACACATATGTTCATCATCATTCTGTGAGACTTAAGTGCAAGTAAACCCAAAGATTTGCAGAAATCTTAGGGTACATCTCTGACCGCACCAGATGGTTTTCTTGCACCAATGTTAGCTCTGAGTGAATTTACCCCTTATAATTTCAGGAAGAAAAGTTAAGAATGGTATTTTTATTTTAAGAGCAGTTTGGAAGATATCTCCACTTGTATCTACAAATGCAGGTGGCAGGCACACTAAGTGCATTAACAATGAGTGAACAATTTTCTTGGGAAACATCTGTGGATGACAGTCATTTCACCTGACCTCCCAGAAAACCTGACACTTGGATGGCCACTTATCAAGCATTATGCAAAGCAGCTGCAACCCAGACAGGCTGAGCTGAACATGAGCTTCTACTGAACCTACTGGAAACTATGTCACTTGATAATCACCTGACCGAAGGTAATTTTATAGGGGAATTTTCAGCCTGCATACACTCACAGACTGGCCACACTGGAGACAATTCTTGCAAAAGGTGCAGCATCTGAAATTCCCACCAAAACCTCTGTGGCACCAGGATTTACAAAGATTACCAGCATGGTCTTCCCTTGACCTTGATAAGACAGGGTTTTGCACACATTCACACCTTTGCTTTCTATAACTCAAACGCAGAGTAGGCAGCCATAACAAGACCCTGAAGGCATGAACAAGGTGGCCAAGCTCTGCCTGCAGCTGCTGCAAGTGATTAATAAACTGGATATCATTTCTCATGTCTCAGCTCCCTACCTGCACCAGGAGCTGTGTGTAAAGTGCCACTGGAAGCTGCTGGCAGAAGCTCCCTCTCAAGTCCTCATCCCCCATGGGGAAATGAATGCCTTCGGTGTGGGTCAACCCATGGATCCCTGACTTGGGCTTGGCCTTGGAGCTTCTGCACTTTAGGAAATGGCACAACAGGAGTCTACAATATGACATATTCCCCCTTAAATTACATAATATGCCCCCTTAAACCAGTTAATCCATCAAAAACATTAATAGGATCAGAGACAGGTAGAAAAGCCAGAATTTGCTAGTGACTACTGGAGTCTGATCCTAGTCCTGGGGGAGAGTCCCTGCTCTCCTTGCAGTGCTCAAAGGCCCACTATGGGCTGTATTAAGAGGCACTCTGACTGCAAGGTCCACTCCCAGATTTCTGCACAGATGTAGGAATGGGGATTCAGCTTGCTACTGCAGGGAGAAAATTCATGTGGCCAAAGCTCAACTGGAATTGAAGCTGCTCAGAAATGTGGAGACAATAAAAAGAGTTTTTTCAAATATATTAATGTTAGTAGGCAGTGTAGAAATATCATCAGTCTGTAAAAGGCTGAGGATGGTCACCTCACAAGCAGGGACAGAGACAAGGCAGAGGTGTTGAACACTTTCTTTGCCTCTGTCTTCAACAAGGATGAGGGAACAAGGCAATCTCAGTGCCCTGAGCTGAAGGATCATGACTGCGAGAATGATCTACTCCCAGTTGACCCAGAAATTATGTGGGAACTGCTGCTCCAGCTGGATCCCTATAAGTCTATGGGACCTGATCAGATTTATCCCAGAATCCTCAAATTGCTGGCTGATGTCATCACAAAACTTCTCTTGATTTTTGAGCAGTCTTGGGAATCTGGAAAGGTTCCAGCTGACTGGAAGCTGGCAAACATTGCCTTCATTTTCAAGAAGAGCAGGAAGGAGGGCCCCAGAACCTACAGGCCTGTCAGTCTCACTTCAGTGCCTGGTAAAGATATGGAGAAGATTATTCTGGGAGCTACTGAAAACTACCTAAAAGACAATGCAGTCATCTGTCAGAGCCAGAATGGCTTCATGAGAGGGAAGTCCTGCTTATCCAACCTGATTTCCTTTTATTGACAGGGTAACCAACCTGGCTGATCAAGGGAAGCCTGCTGATATAACTTTTTGGATTTCAGTAAAGCTTTCAAAACTCTCACAGGATCCTTCTGGACAAAATGCCCAGCACAGCTGGATAAACACATCATGTGGTGGGTGAGCAATTGGCTCATGGATCAGGCAGAGAGAGTAATAGTGAGTGGGGTGACATCAGACTGGTGACCTGTCACTACTGCAGTTCCACAGGGCTCCATCTTAGACCCTGTGCTCCTCAGCATCTTCATAAATGACTCGGACGCAGGACTGGAAAGTATGCAAAGCAAGTTTGCAGATGACACAAAACTGGAAGGAGTTGTTGACTCCCTGGAAGGCAGGGAGGCCCTGCAGAGAGACCTCCACAAATCCAAGGGCTTGGCAATCACCAACCATATGAAGTTCAAACAAGGCAAAGTGCCAGATTCTGCACCTGGGATGGGGCAGCCCTGGATTTATGTACAGACTGGGGAATGAGATGATGGAAAGCAGTGCCACGGAAAGGGACCTGGGGGTCCTGGTCAATGGCAAGTTGAATATGAGTCAGCAATGCCCTGGCAGCCAGGAGGGCCAACTGTGTCCTGGGGGGCATCAGGGACAGCATCGCCAGCCGGGCGAGGGAGGGGATTGTCCCGCTCTGCTCTGCACTGGGGCGGCCTCACCTTGGATATTGTGGGCAGTTTTGGATGCCACAGTATAAGAAAGCTATTCAGCTGTTAGAGAGTGTCCAAAGGAGGGCAACAAAGATGGTGAAGGGCCCTGAGAGGAAACCGTGTGAGGAGCGGCTGAGGGCACTTGGTCTGTTCAGCCTGGAGAAGAGGAGACTGAGGGGACACATTGCAGTTACAACCTCCTTGTGAGGCAAAGACAAGGGGCAGGCACGGATCTCTTCTCTGTGGTGACTGGTGACAAAACATGAGGGAATGGCCTGAAGTTGTGTCAGGGAAGGTTCATGTTGGATATTAGAAAAAGGTTCTTCACCCAGAGGGTGGTTGGGCACTGGAACAGGCTCCCCAGGGAAGTGGTCACAGCACTGAGCCTGGCAGAGTTCAAGAAGCATTTGGACAATACTCTTGGACACACGGTGTGACTCTTGGGGATGGTCCTATGCAGGGCCAGGTGTTGGACTTAATGATCCTTGTGGGTCCCTTCCAACTCATCATATTCTGTAATTCTGTGATTCTGTAACTGCATCTGTACAGTGCTACACGTGTGTTTCAGAGCCTCATGCAAGTACAACAATGGAACTAAACTTTTGCCCTACAAAACCTCAGCTTCATGAAGTTTTGCATTGCAGATCTTCCACCAGAATATCCAAATTCAAGCATGTATTTTAGTAGGTGATGACACAACTTGAGTAATATACCTTTCCAATGTGAAAACAGTGCAATAAAATAAAATACTCAACACAAAAAGCTTGCTATTGTACTTTATCCCTCCCATGGAGAAATGTACATTAGAGCTTTCCTTGCCCTATTCTTTACCAAGACTATTTCTTGGTATTATATGGGTTAGAGACTTATCAATCTCCTTCTGTCAAATATTTTCTCTGGCTTAAAAACAATCTTTTTCAGCAGCTGAGCTTGGGAGGACTTGGTGTAAGTTTATGGGGGATAAAAAGTTTATGCAAGAATGTTAAGGAAATAACTGCATACAAAATCTCAGCTCTATCTACCATTGGACCTGGGTATTTACTAATGCCAAGACAATCATAAGACCCCAGTGGGGTACCCACAGACCAGAATCAACAAGGATTCACAGCTATTAGAGTGCCTTGGATCATACAGTCACTTTCTGCTAGCGGGAAATAAATAAATAGATAAATAAATAAGAATTACTGTCATGGCTTCTTCTAGTCATATAACATCTATAACATCCAGTGTGCAATCTGAGCGTGTCCATGATTCATCTTCCTTTAGAAGTTGCCTGGACAGACAAGCTTTAGCACTACTTTACGAAAAAATCATAAACTGCATTGGAATCTTCTTCAAGCGCAGGTATTCTTATGCTCTAATTCTCTGTTAAGATCAGTGATGACCCTTCCAAACTGAGATGTCCCTTTGAAAATTTCATTTCAGGAAAGAACTGCCAAAGATCACGCTGTCCCATTTCTCCACAGGAGAATTGCAAGCCACAAGGTCAGTCAGCCCTCCAGTTGTTTACAAGAATTATACCGTCCAGCTAGAGAAGGGAAAAGATACCATGCAACTAAAATGCACCCATTCTATTTCAAACAGAAATACCCAGGTGCCTACTCACAGGGATCAGTTTGTGCACAAACTATAAGCCCTTGCACAATGTGTTTGCCAAGAATCTGCAAAGAATGGATCACCAAGTGCAAATTGAAGTCTATTTTGTCAGCATTTGTGAAGCAAGACTTAAACATAGTGGATAAAACATTCTTCATGAAAGACTCACCATGCTGTGATTGTGGTTCACCTCACTCCAAGCCTTAAACCAAGAGAGCACCAGGGACTGTTTTGCTCATGCTTTATCCAATCTGCTCAACTGACACAGAACTTGGAAAATATGCTTTGCAGTCTTGACATGCCAACAAAGCACTTTTAATTTTGAATCCAGTCCAAGCCTGGTGCTAGTTATCTGATACTTTGCATAGGGTCATCATATTTTCTTCCTCACACGCACTTTACATTCCTGCATAAGCTGTAACTCACCTCTTCATTAAATTAGGAGTTTGTAAGAGCTTTCTCTTTTAAACCTGGAAATCTGCAGGTTGTTTGACAAGTGCTCTACACTTGACAGCCTTTTTTTTAAGTTTGACAGCCTCAGCTTACAAAGATATAATGCTAAACCACTGAATTCATCTGATTTGCTCCATTCATTTCAAGATCATTTCATCAAGCTTGGCAAAAGCATGTGAGAAATAAATTTACCAAGAGACACATACAAGGCAAGCAATTCACATTCTACAGTTTATTTACTAGTTATCCCTGAACAGTAGCCAGCTAACTTCTACCTAATCCCTAATAAGGTGTTTTTTCTCCCTCCCATCAAAAATCTAACACTCTGACCTTAATGCAAAGTGATGGATTAATGTTACACATGCTGTTCTTAAACCTCAGTCACCCTCTGCTGTGACAGCAGGATTAGAAGGGAAAGTATGGACTGAAGGCATCCAGCAGATTTGGTGATTTAATTGTCTGAGCTTCTGCTGTGCAGGCTTAACTTTGGCTTAAATAATGTCTTTTTTCCATCAAAAGAAGTCTGTTTGAAATAAATTCCTTTTACTGAAACGCATCAGTAGAACACTTTCAGTTTTTGAGATACTTTGTCCATGACAGAGAGGTTTGTTTGCCTTTACACTCCCCAAACAGTAATCTGAAGCTCTTTGCTGTGGCCACTCTCTGCATCTTGTTTTGGAGATGTCTTGATCAATTAGTGCAATGTCACAGTAACATGTAGTTATTGTACCTCCAGCTGCAAGCTGTTAATAATAAACTTACCCACAGGACAAACCTGCCATATGGTTGATGGTCAAGCAAGGCTAAAATATGCTTTAGGAAAAAAATGCAACTGTCAACATGAAGCTGGATATGGCTTATTGGATTTGATGCGGGCATCTGACAGCAATGTTTCTTTTAGCAACATTCTGTATTGCAGGTCAGGAATCTGCCTACTGTGGAATATTTGTCATAGGAAGACGAGGAGAGAAAAAAACAAGGAAACATTTGCGAAATGGAGTATGCAGGGTAGCTTAGTGGTGGCTCATTTTTTTTCCAAGGAGGAAGGGAGGAGGGAATGTTGATCTGAGGTTTTTTTTGTAAGAATCATCTGCTAAAGAAAGCTTTATTCAAGTTATTTTTCACAATCAAGGGAGATCAACTGCACATTACAAGAAAACAAAACATGTTTTTCCCTTGCAGATCAAAACATGTTTTTTTCCTTGCAGATTTAAAATTAATTGGGCTGTCACATAAAATATAGAGGAAAATATCCAAAGTCTATCTGGTGATAGTTATAATTAATTATTATATGTATTAGACTGTATTACTAGATATTATTAGTATTATTAGATTATATTATTAGATTTTAATTTCTTTATGCAAGGGAAAACTCAGCATTTGGATATTCTTTGTAACTCCTGACATCTATTCTAACCACTCAAGGAATGGCAGTGGCAGTTTCTTGCATTGTTGATAACACCAGTGTAGCAAATACTTCCTTTAGCTTTGTAAAAGCAGAAGGTACCACATCTGGGTCTGCATTAAATAAGCCAAGTCAAAGAGTGACAGGAAAGTAAAAGCAAGTTCACCTCTTCACTGGAGGCCTTCAAGTCCTTCCCTCTCACCTCATCAAAGGTCACCTCCCAGTACCTTCGTTTATGAACTGGAGAGTATGCAAGCAGTTCTGTTCCACACCACTGCTGCATTTATCAATGGTAGCAGAAACCAAACTAATTGCAATTCTAAGAGCAATCATGCAGTGAGGACCTTATAATAAGTCCCAGAGTCCTATTTACATGCAGAAAGGCTTGATTTGATTAGCTGGTAATTAGAAGCACACTGTTAATCATGCAATTTAAATGGGATAGCTGGGAGTCACAGTGGCCAGGAGAATTGTCTAATATATGGGAAAGCATTATTTTTTATTAGTCTTTGCTACTAAGACCTGGTTCTAGCAAACACTTCTGCACATGCTCAGCTTTAACATGTGACTGGTCTCTCTGACTTGCCTGAGTCAATCTCAACCTCATGAGCAGATGACTTCTGTATATGTCTTTAAAGGACTGGGCCTGAGATACCAAAAATCACTTCCCAGTTCCCTATTGTTTTTCCAGTTTTCCAAATATATTTCTCCGTGTTATGTTAAACATCAAAAATAGGGACAAGCTTTCCTGATGGTTGGGATTTTGCTAAAGTGCTCTGATTCAAACTTCAGAACTTCAACAGCTGGTCTAAAACTGGTGATGTTAAAACACTTTCTTTCTAAACATGCCTTAATTTTGCATTAGATCAATATTTTTCTCTCTAGTCAATGAAGGATAATATTCAAGCTGGGCTAGGTATTCAGCTGTCTTATATGGTAGGGGTGTGCTGTGTTCAAAAATTGTTTATTTTTTAAGTACAAACTTATGGTGAGGAACTTTGTGTTCTATTAAAAAAAAACCAAAACCAACCAACCAAACAAAAGCCAAAAAACATAAAGTTTGGGGTTTTTTCAGGCTTAAAAATAGTGGTGGAAATAAAGAGTCTAGATTAATCCAGGCTCTTTCTTTTCATGGCTTTAAAAATGGAGAGGAATAATCAACACTGTGGATTTAAACTGATTTTGAGTCCATACGCCACCAGCTACTTCTGTGGGTTATTCCTGAAAGACATATATGTTAGAATGTTTTTTCTTCCAGATAGCTAAATTTGTAGTGAGGCATAAACAGCAAAGTAATAGGCCAAGTGAAGCATACAACAAGAAAAGCCTCAGAGTCAGAGTTCAAAGAGAAGAAATAAAATGTAGATGGGGGAAAAGAAGTATTTTTCATGTCGCACGAGGTACAGAGTCAAGAGCAAAAGAAGAAATAAAATTAGGGGGATAGTGAGGATTGAGAAGAGAGTAGAATAGGAAGAGAAAAATTATTGTGTGAACTGAATGCACCTGAAACCAGTGGAGTCCTAAAACAGGGAATTAGCCCGATTTATGTTATAATTTTTTTCATGTTCTTTCCAACAGAAGGAACATGCTTAGTTTGATCACTGAAAGTTAATTGAATGCCCCAGTTCTTGGTAGCGTATTTATGGACCAGCACAAACACTAACAACAGCTTCATGCATGTACACAGTAACTCACTTGTAAATCACCACTTGTTTATTGTTATCTGTGTTTACTCATTATTTCATCCTACCTGTTTTGTGTGAAAGAAGAGTGTGTCTGTAACACATCTGAATCTTCCTGATAGCCCTAAGTTAGGTGTTACACGTATACATTTTCTGTGGCTTTCTGGGCCACCCATCTATTAAATGTCCTGCCACTTGGCTGTTTTATATGATGTCAGCTCGTGATCTGGCTTTTTTTACTCTGTTACCAAATCCTGGCTCCTTAAAACATTAAATTAAATGTTCTTTCAGGGTTAATTATTTTGGAGTGTGACAGAAACCAGCACTCATAAAGTTTGTTGACATAAAAAGAGTAGATGTGAAAATAAAAATGTATGCATGTCTACACTGAGCTCCTGAGCTAATGCACTGGGTTTCAGATCTTGACAGAAACTTGGCCTTCATCAGTCTTGACTCTGTTTAAGTGACAGGATGGCTGGCAGCACTCACCAGTGCTTGCAGGATGTACTAATATTTACAAGCAAAAGGAGGTCTCTGGCTTTGTTGAAATAACACCACTTTCTTAATTTGACTTCTGCTCCATAGCAGACCTTAACAAACAGCTACCAAGGGAGGAGGTAAAGGACTGAGCTTTCATCAAAGGCTAATGTTTACCTTAAACTGAAAAAGTCACAATTATGTTAAACAGATTTCTGAGGGAAAAGTATAAATAATGATATCATTCTTCTGGAATATCATGCTCAGGATGACAATGTAAACACCAAGGAGTTCCTAAAGCAAAACACATAAAAGAAAAAATATATATATTCAACAAGATTTCCTCACAAAAACAAACAAACAAACAAAAAAAAGCTTGCTAGTTGCCTGTCCAGTACTGAGGGGTACAGTTGTTGTATTTGTATGGGGGAAGAGCTGGAAGTGGATCTGGCATTTCCCTTTGACTAGTTTTTAAGGCAGGGGGAATTGTAAAGTTTAGATCAGTTTTCACCCTTTCATCCAAAGTCACCTGAAGCTTCGAAGAAATTTAACCTCACACTTCCATTTCTGCTTAATCTTCGAAATAAGTAGGTAAAATATGCAGTGTTAATGTAATTGTTTTACAGTGATACCCTTTCCATTAATCTGAAAGGATGTCTCTGTTGCTTGGTGGAATGTTATGGGATTTAGTCTGACACATTGCTATCTATATTTCTGTATGCATCTGTACTGAATAGGTTAGCAATATATACAATTATTGTAAATTATAAATTGCTGTATATAAAAGCTATCACTTATCTGAAGAATTTGTGTGACCTTCATCAATAGAGTGATTCACAATTTGTAAAGCTGTTGCTTTCTTCAGTGCCCATGCAGTAAAGAAATAAAAAGACTGGAAACAAAGACTGGGGATCTGTGTGGGTTTGCCTGAGGTCATAAAGAAAAACAACAGGTACATCTAGACTAAGAGCAAATACATAGACTACCCCAAAGAATATCTAAGTTAAAACCTGTTCTGCAGAAATTAAAATTATGATGCCTCTGATGTTAATGGGACAGCTTAATTTTGAACTCTCACACACACATACACATAGGACCACTGAAGTCATCGGAATTCCGTCCACTGAAACCAACATGAATTTGGATTTTGGTTCCAGAGGGAAATTTTACACCTAGAGCATTTGATTTCAATACATACTAAGACAGAAAAAGTCTCTTAAAGGGTGCTTTTTCATTTTTATATAGCAAGAGAAAATAAGAGAGGGATAACAAACCAACAAAATCCCTACTCACTGTCTGCAAGGCTCAGGCACATTGTGTATAATTGGAAACATGTACCCCAAATTAAAATAATCAAATAAATCTTCAGCTGCCATTTATAACAAAATAGCTAGAGAGATCTTTTGCTTTTGTGTGAGGGGAAATCAGACAGAGGAAGAGGCACAGCCCACGTGATGCTGTACTGTAGGGCACTGTCCCAAACACCCCACTGAGGATTCCAGGAGCAGCACAACATCAGTGGGTACCTTGTCTTCCCCATTTCCACTCACAGCCAGGCAGCAAGATTCTTCATAGAGTTCAGGTTTTAATGCTTTCTCTTCTGGGAGAAAAAAAGCGTTCAAATAGTAAAGATGTGATCTCAAGTGTTGAAGTGTTCAGCCAAACACAGTGAAATACACAGCCTGAGGAATGAAATAATGAAGCTATCACTGCTGCTGGGTGTGGGATTCAGAACTTATCAATCTCACTGGATGTTGCCAACTACGAGTTAGAGAAATTTCACCCTCCATCTGGAGGTAATTTAAGATTCCAACTCTTTGATGCCATATAATACACAACTTTGGCATGTATACTTAAAACATAAAATAACTATCTGTTTATTTCCTTGTTCAATTGGTCAGTTTTTGGACACTGTAAGTCTAACTTTCATCACAGCTTTTTTCTGTTCTCCACTGATATGTGGTAATAGCTCTAATACAAAATGCCATGAAATTGTGAAATCTGTTAAGCCTTTAAAAAACCACCCCTAAGGAAGTCTTGGGCATTCCATTGTATGAACATTTTAAAAGGTTTTCTGTGGGTAGGCATGTGAGAGATTTCTGGCACAAATACTTGACAATAGCAAACTATCACCTTGTCTATTGGCTGAACTGGGTTAGCAGGACCTCTGGAAAGCAGGTAACTGTCAAGCAGGTATGTCTGAAGTTAGATGTTTAAGTTTTTCAACTTTGAAGCTGTGAATCAGGATAACGAGCAGAATTTGACCCTCACAGAGGTTTGTCTCACATTCACTTTCAAGGTCTTGACCACCACTTTGAATGACATTTTGAATGCATTGTCACTTGCACATCTCCCTAACCCAGAACAGCATTTTTATTTGTGAAATTCTCTAGTTTCTTCATCTTCCACTGAATGCAAATGAGAGTCCTGAGTGCCAAAGCAACTTCCAGTGAATTTTAAAGACCTTGTGACATTGATGGCTCTGCAAAAGAAACAACAGATTTGAGTTTTATTTATGTTTTCCTGCTGGTATTTTAAAGTAGATATTTTTCATCTTGCATCTTATTTGGGATCACCATAGGGAGCTTTTGCTGCTTTCCAGGAGAGTCTTGGCAGAAGCTATTGTGGTGTGAATTTAAAAGGTGCTTTAACATGTGGTTTTTCAGCAATCTTTTTCTCTGTATGTCTAGCTCTTTCCACCATAGTATTGAAGCAGCTGTAGTTGTGAAAAAGACTCACTCTTTCCCTTCTGCTTTTTATAATGTAATTTCAAGCCAAATCATGTGACACTCTGAAGTGTCTACAGTTCCTGTAGATTTCAATGTAGAAATACATTGTCAGTATTTCCTACATTTCAGAGCTAATTTTGGCAACTTGGATGCTTGCAGATCAGGAAATAATAGTCAGCTTCCTACTTAGCCTAACCCAATCTTGGAACCAAAAAATCCTGTTCTTGTTTGTATGGCTTTTTTTCTCCTATGTTTTGGTTAAGAAAATTATTAGGAAACTAAAAAGTTATTCAAATGGTCCCACACAGTCCATGGGTTTGAAGCTTGGCTTCTTCTGGGCAACAAAGAAGAAAGAATTATGTGACTATAAAACATAGCCAGTAAATTGTGTGACTGGCATCAGCACTCCAGCAGCACTGCCTTTCAGAAGCAAAACATTTCAGTAAGAGAAAAATGCTTCAGTTGAAGTCTGGAACATTGTATGATGTGGTTCTGTGTAAAAAGTGGCACTTCCTTATGAAATATCTTTTCGCTAGCTACAATTATTAAAAAGAAGGTGCCATCTTGATAAAGGTCCATTTTTTTTTAGTTACTATAAAGCTAACATGATTCCTTGAAGGTTGTCCAGAGGGCACAGCTGTTTCCATGTTCTGGGGTGTTTTGATGTGCCTTAGAGCATGAGACTACATCACCTTTAAGCCCAAGGCACCTCATGATCGCTGTTGTGTCTACATAGAAACGACACTGTGTTGACTGCAGGACAGTGCAAAACGTTGTCAGTGACTGTTCTCAGGTCAAGGCATAACATGCCCTCATGCAACTTGGGATCTCTAACAAGCATGTGATAGAGAGTGCAAGTGCTAGTTTTGAAAATTGGTTTTAAGTAGCCTTTTAAAACTTTCTTAAGTCTACATTGTAACAAATAGTTACTTTTTTATATTCTCCTTCTAAACAGAAAGTTTCTTTAAAAGAGAAAAGACTGGTACTACTCTCCTGCTTTTTGTCCTCAGCAAACACCAAATGTTACCTTTTCATCCTAAAATATTTGACTTGTGGTCAGGAAGAAACAAACAATTTTAATATCCCTTGAGGAGGAAGGAAAAGAGCATAGATTTCAATTTTATTGCTGTTAAACCTTTTATGCCCTAAACTGAAATATTTGAGTGTCCACAGAGCTCCATGTTTGATGATCTTTATTGGATACATATATCTATGTTTATAGAAACACATTTAATGTTTCAAACATTGAATTGCAAAAATTACTCATTTTTGAGTGATCAAAATACGCTATTCTCCATTCTAATAAAATATTGAGGATCAGCTATAATATAGATTATAGTAGTAATGCCTCTGGTAAGATCTGATGATCCAAAGTTGTTTCCATGATATCCTGGAGTTAAGGTTAAGGCACCAAAGAGCTGTTACTCATCGGTGTGAAATACCAGCTGACACAGTACAATAATCCTGCTGCAGCAACATAGGGCAAGAGAGAGATTGCTTTTCTAAGCTGTTAATATGGACTGTAGTTCACAGGATGCTTCTCTATATACAAGTCTAGCTTCCAACCAATGTGTTACTGAAAAAAAAAATAGGTAAAATTAAAACAAAAAAATAACTCCATCTTTTCCCAAAAATGATTGACAGTAAAACCAAAACTGTAACTCTTCATATTTATCTTCCTAAAGAAACTGAAAGTCACTGATCCTATCCAGTATCAGCATTATACTTGCAACAGGTTTAGGAGCACCCTTCATAATTAGCAGTAGGATTTACTCTCACTTTATTGGGCATATCTTGACAAAGGTCTTGTGTTTTCAGCTTCTTAAAAAGAAGTATTTATCTTTAAGCTTGTGCACATGTAAAGACAAATCTGTTTCTCTAAAGAGGTCAGCCACAAGAAAGGCAATTCTAACAATATACTTCGCTAAATACTCTTCTATTTTCATCCCAGTGTTGTGTATTTGGTTTTATTTATCTAATACCCATCTCTGTGGTGTCAGAGCCATTCACAGGATGAAACATTTGGCATCCCAGTAGGAAAGCAAGAGTCAACAGTTTCTTGATGCCCCTCACCTAGGGCATAAAACCAGTTGGCTGTAAAAGATGATACAAAAGAGTGACATTTTGCAACAACCCTTCTTAAAAGTGGACAGGTTTGTGTTTTCTCATGTTTTGCAAGGAATCAATTGAGAAAATTTGGAGCCACAACCAAGAAAATTCATTCCATCAACCAGACTCTGCAGATCTGAAGATAGCAAATCCAATGAGCACATGCAGCTGAGTGTGTTCTTTACTTGGTGTAAGGAGTCCCATTTGCCTTGTCTTAAAGCTGACAGGAGGCTTTCTGTGCCTTGTGATATGCCAGATTCATTACGGGATTGAGATTTCAGGAAAAGATAGCCTTCAACAGAGACAACAGTAATTTCAGTATGCCAGAGAAAGTAACAAGAGTCCAGAATAAACTTTATGTTTTTAGGAAAAAATTAAAAAATACAAAATTTTGTTCAAGTGAATTCTGTCTGTAAGAAGGAAATACATTAGGCAGAATCAACTTTAATATTGTGCAGCTAGGAGGATATCTTCAGTTCCCTTCTAACAGCCTGTCGTAAAAGTTCGTTGTTTCCTCTAGATGTCCAATGTTGCTTTGAGAAGGGTCAGAGTGGTGGAAAAAAAATAGACCTTTCCGCAAATCTTAAATTTTATTCTATTTTAAAACTGAAAATGCTATGAAAACAAACAACAATAACAACAAACCCAACAAAAAAAAAAATAAAGAAAGAACTTTCCACATCATCTTTGATAATAGTATCTTCTTCAGAGAGGCATGATAAAGGCATTTCCTAAATTGCCTTAGCAGAACTGTTTACTTTTTATCCATCACTATCCACTAGAGTTGCCTGCAAAATTGCCATTAAAACAAAGTTTTCATAACAGTTTGGAGAGGATAGGATGCTTTTTTCTCTTATTCCAGCTCATTCTTGTGGGGAGCAAGATGTCATCTATCTTCAAGAAGCTTGCTTACCACAGATCTCTTTGTTCAGCCTTCATAGTCCTTCCGTATTTACAGGTTAATTACTGCTAATAAATACTAACAAAACAGGAAAATAAATCCTTACTGGCATACTTTTGTCACCACCCAGCACTTGATATTACCATCTCACCAGCAACTGCTTTGTTATTATCCAGGAAAGCAAGGAAGGAGAGCTTCCAACAGTGTCCCAGCAAAAGAGAAAATGGCCACTGCACTGGTTACAGTAGGCTGTTCCAGATGGAAGACCAGTTAATTTAATAGCAGGCATCTGGAAGGAACCTAAGGAACAGAAATGTTAATTATTGCTAAGCACAGTACCACAAACAGAAGTGAAAACAATTGCAGTCATTCAACAGCAGTAATCAGTTTAGTCCAGGAACAGGATATTATATGAAATAGACCCTTTCAATGGCATGGAAGTTATGTCAAAAAATGTGTAGCTGTGGCCATAGCAAAGAAAGAAAGGCAAAACCACCAGCCAGCAGCACCGCCTGTGGGTGGTTGGCAGGGATCCTTGACTGAGCAGCACACATCTTGCTGTAGGACTGGAAATTATCCATGCGCCTGCTCATATGTTTTCTTAACGATAACATTAATAAATGCAGGGCAAGATGATAAACTGGATACAGGTCAAACTCTGCTTCTTAAAAGACTGTGATACTTTCACCTTTGTTCTTTGTGTGTGACTGTGAGGTGCCTGAGAAGTATTTGCCATCAAAGCTGGGAAGGACAAGCTTCTGACCTCCTTAAATGTTTTCTTCATCTCCTCTTGCTTCAATTTACAGGGTCTTGAAACTGATTTTGTCAGTGGTCAGGTTCAGCAAACGCAGGGATGAACGTGAGTGTTGCTTCCTTCCGCTGCCTATTCAGCACTCAGATGTTTCTGCAGCTTCCAGCTTTCATTTCAGTTTCTCTTTGACTTGCTTTGGATGCATGATGAGAGGACAGTCTGTCTCTTAAATTGTGAACATTTTGGGGAGCATGTGTAGGCTTCCTATGTCTTTGTACAGCTCTGACCACCAGAGGAGCCCACTCTGGAAGAACCCTTTGTTATACCACTGCAAACAAAAGAACAAGAAATACCTTTACAAATGCCCCTAAGTAAACATCCTACTGATAGGAACTTGGACCCTCCATCCTTTCCGTCTCTGTCTTAGCTCTCTCTGTGTCTTCACTGCCAATTCAAGGGAAAATGCAAGAGCTTGGAACTCAGGAAACCACATCTGCCCCAGGCTGGTAAAATGCACTATTCCCCTTGCTTACCAAGGAACATAATGGGCAGGTGGGGATGGAAACTCCAGCATCAGAAAATCTGCCTGGGTAAAACTTGCCCATCAGTTGTCGGCAGGCTAGCAGGAGTCAGAGCATTTGTGAGACTGAGAGCTTCTTTGGTTTCTATCCTAGCATAGCCTCCAGACTGGATTTTGCTTTGTCTTCACAACCAGAACATTTATTTCATGGAACAGGAAAAGGATTGAGGCCACACACTAAAATTTATGTTTTTGCCAAGAAGCAGAAAACTGTTGCAGTCCTTTTGGTGATTTAACCTGCATGGGACATGCTATTAAATCACAGAGGGATGAATCAAACCTCTTCCCTGACATTTTTGGAAAGCTGAAATTCACACTGCCCCACTGCAGCTCCTCTGTTATCATCCACTGGCTGAACTGGAGCTAATTACCAGCATCTCGTGTTTCCATCAGGCCCATCTCTAGAGAGACCCTGTACTGTACCAGAGGAGCATCCCCTGAGACAGCTGTGCTTGGAGTTTGCAGGGCACATACAGAAAGAGATAACAACTTCTCTTGATGTTTCTCTCTCACAAAGGGTAAGAAGGGGCCAGTCTGAAATTGATAAGTAATAACTTTTAAAGCTAAATAAAACCTGCAGAGCTCCACTGCCTGAAAGTCATGGGAAGTGCAGCGCTATGAATCACCTGGTAAATATATGAACTATCAGAGTCAATAAATGGTAAAAGATGAGTGAAGTCTGTGCAGGCTGATGAACCAAACTTTTTAGTGCATGCCTATTAAGATGTAAAAACATGGTTTATTTCTGGTGCCTGCTCATGATATTGACTCTGTCAAAGAAAACATACAATATGCCACCATAAATCTTGAAAAATCCACAGGATAATCTACTAATACATATAACCAAATGAAGATTAGAAAAATATTGCTACCCAAACTCACACTGGAATCATAGACTTTATGCTGTTACAATTGGAAATGTCAGGAATGTTTGGCTTGAGACAACTAGAGATAAATAAATAACAGCAGATCGTAATCTATGCATACTATACTTAACCTCTCCATACCAATTCAGCATAAACTTATTTTTATCCTGTTTGTTACCAATGAAGTATCATTTTCCCCACTGGAGGGTGTTTTAATATGTGAACGATGCATTGTTTAGCAGGTTGTTTAAAGTCTTGTCTTCTGATGGTTCATTTTGTCTTCAAGGTCCTGAAAAGGTTTTACTCACAGCTAGGTATCAAGGTTGGAGTTTTTTGCTATTCAAATCCTAAATCTATATCTAGGATAAGTTTGACTGCAAGGATTCACTGAAGAAGAGTGTAAAATATATTGGGCTATTATAATTCCAAGGTATTTCTGTGTATAATGGATTATCAGGGATCTTCACCCAACTGAGGACACAAAAACCTTGAGGAGTTTCTCAAGAGAGAACATATGTTTTGCTATTTTTTGTCAGGGAGAAATCCTGTTATTAAGGGCATCTACTAATTCCTTCTATAAGACCCCATTTTCAATTACCTCAATAAATTATAACTGGTTAAGCTGAAATTCTCTGTGCCAGGTTCACATCCAGATTACTGTTTATGCTTTATCTACAACAATTCGGCCACTCTGCAAATGAAGTCCATGGAAAAAGCCCATGCAAGAACAATAGAAATCTTTGAAAACCTTCCCATGAGAAGCTATTGTCCACCTAACTTTAGAGAAGAAGGCTTAGGCATGTCAGGTCTGTCCTCCCTATAAGGATGTGCCTTCTGAACGTGCTGTGAAAATTTCTTCTGCTGATCTTTCTGTTATATAAACTTCAAAATTGCAATCTGGCCTGTAAGAGCATCTCTTTTATGTTAAGAAAATAACCGCCATTTTTATTGGAGTTTGTTTGGTCCGGTCATACATTTGATTTTTAAAAGTAGTGCATTGCTTTTCTTTCTATGAATGACTGGACCTACTGATCCATTGCTTTTATTTTAAAATTAATCCCATGCATCCCTCAGTCTTCAGAAATACAGAAGCCTGGGCTGCAGACCCAGGAGTCTTTTATTTTCAACAGTTCTTGGAGCTGAGGGGCTGGGGAGGCAATTCCTCAGGCATCTCATACCCACTTCTCAGGAATTCCCAATCAGTTCCTGGAGCTGGGTAAGCAGCAGCACCTAAGGATGAGTAATGACTCCAATGAATTTAACCTGGCTTTCTGATGGAAGACTGCTCAGGTTTTAGATTCAACATCACAGCTAACAGACTTTGCTTGGTTTTTCATCTTCAGTTCAAGTATAGTTTCTGACAAATAGAATAATATTTTGCTACATGATTTCTGAAATGTGAGCTGTGTTGATCAATCATTCCTAGTCCTAATTAAACTCTTCTTTTCCCTGATCAGATAGATAAGTTTAATTCACATTGCAAGGAGGCATAACTGTGAGCCTATTTCAGCAAAAGCAACCCACTAAAACAAAGTTTCAATAAACAGGATTATAGCATTTTAGAGCATTTTAAATCTTTCTTTTTGTGTCTCATAGCACTCCCCTTCAGCAACATACCTAAAAATATTAAAGCTACTATAAAATTTATTAGCTGGAACAGAATAAATGTATATTCCTTCTCTTACTGTGTATGATCCTGCTACTCCTGTGCTTGTTAATAAACAATGTCCAACCCATATAAAATGTGCTTGATACATTATGGCATAGCTGATTGTAATTTTTGTCAGCACGTTAGTGACTGGCACAGCATAATGAGTTGTGTGTCTGGTTCCTAGCTGAGAAGAATGCCATCAGATCAGTTATGTTTTATTTAATTGCCTCTGTATCTGGGCCCTGCTAAATGGCTTGAGGGAACCTGATCTATTGATGTCTTGTCCCCTATAAAATCCATCACTTCCAATGCAAATGGTTGAGCATGTGAACTTACTTCATTTACCATCCAGTATGCTGGGGGCAAAAATGTTGTTGGTAGAAAACAAACGCCAAAAGAATATAAATGGAACTTGAGCAATTTCTGTCTAAAGTTTGAATGCATCTTCATGAGAAACTTTTATACTGTTCATGCAGGGGCAATTAATAATTCCAATAGAGAGACTTATTTTTAGAAACCCTTGATTAAAAGCTGAAAATAGATGTCAATCCTTCTATACATTTTATTTGACTCAATCAGTTGCTGAATATTCATTTTAAAATGCCTAGGACAGGAAATAGTGATCCAGTCACACCTCATTATGCCCAACAGGGTAACAGTCCGCCAGTGACCTAGAAGTGGACATATAGGGAACACTTCAAGTGCTTGAGAGTATGTTGTGGAAAATAGTTTAAGTCTTACAGAATAGTCTAAAACAATATCCAGTAATTTCTGTCAGCTTCTAAAAACAATCCTGAGTAAAAATAGAAAATTCTGCAAAATTGCGAGAATGTCTTTCATAATGACCTATAACTTTGCAAGTGCTGTATTGTATTACATCTATGGAAAAATAAGTGTCTGAGGCTTATTTAAAGAATCTTGCTGAGACTGAAGGAAGAAAGCAATTGCCTAAGACCCTGAAAAGACAAAATATCACATCCTAGTTATTGCCTACTAAATTATTGTAATAACATAAGACAGATATTTTTTGATCTGCCCATAAACATTTTTATCCTGAACTTACACACTGTTTCCTTCACCGCTGTAAAAGATCACAATTTGAATTAGCCCCTTACAAATATTTTTCCACTATTTTCTCAAGTACCTAGATTTCATTAAAAAAACCCAACAAAACAAAACAAAAAACCTTGCAGATTTTTTTTGGTCATATTAGCAGCTCTGAAAATAGGGACACATTTTTAACAAGCACATAACAAAAATAAAATAGAATATAAATCTGCTTTCATCAGTATGTAATGGCAATGCTCCCATAACCTTTCCAGAGCAAGCCTTCAAAAGTTTCTCTTCTGTTTCAAACAGTTTCCTTCTCCAGCAGTGAACCTTGATCCTTTTTCAACTAATTCTAAAGAAAAGAATGTGTCTACTTCAAAATGAGTAGCCAGTTGTGTCTCCATCTTCAGATAATGCAGACAGTCTCTTAGAATAAAGAAGATGAAGAGGCAGCCAAGCCTCCTCTGAAAAGACACACACTCTGTTTTCTATCACCAGGTCCCAGGCTCCCAGAAGACACTCCACAGTAAAAATTGAAAAGCAACCCCAAATTTTGTAGGAAAAAATCTGTCATTGAATCCTGGCAGAGTCACTTGTAACTATGATGAATAGAAGTATTTTTAACATTTGGAGTATTTGAAGTGTTTTCTATCAAAATGTTTCAGTTCACTAGAATTACACAACAAGAAATCAAGCATGTTTTGCTGGTAGAAAAATTATAGTATTCCTTCCCACAATTCAGCTCAAATTGCAGATTCCTTTTAAGAAAGGAAAGTTCATTTGGGCCCAGCTGTGGTGTATCCATGTGAATGGTTTATTGTGTACAATAATCTGTGCCATCTGCTTTGGCTGCTGGAAAATTTGTTAGTAATTGTCAAACTGGTCTTCTTGTGTGATGCCTCAGCTTTGCCAGTGTAAAACCATAGAATTAGGCTTTTTGTTGTTCCACTGCAGATGAGAGCACCAAAATATTTAGCAGTGGCATTTCCAGAAACGCAAAATTGTCATGTAAAAGATTAGTTTTAAAAACTCATGAAAGGACTTATGTCTGATGATTTATATAGCAGCTTCTAGCTGAAAAGTGACTTTGCATATTCCTCAGAGTGAAGAATGTTTGCCAGAAATTTAGTGTTATGAATGTGTTTGTCATGAAATTTTAACCAAGTGTTGCTAATGATCACCTTGAGTATATAAACAGCTTTACTGGCTTTTACAGTCCTGAGTCCTTTTTTTTAAAATTCTCTGCATCATGTATATCACAGTTCTTTTTCACTTCACTGGCCTGTTTGTTCCTCATAACCACAGGACACCACTCTGCTTTGTAGAACTAGGTGTCTTGAGCAAATATTGAAAGCTGATGTTTGATGACTGAAATTAAAAACAGGAATGTAACAAGTATCCTAAAAGAAATTCCTTGGTTATTCCTGGGATGTCGTATGAAAAGAAAAGGGAAAAAAAAAAGTGTCATCATCTTGGAAGTTAAGTACCACAGCTTAAGCATGTATCTACTGGAGACAAAGGAATGGAACAGGAGAACTTGCAGAAGAATAGTCACAAAAATGTACCACAGTTCTCGGCCGAGAGTTAATGCAAGGAACAGTTGTTTACATGACATTCATAAGTGAAAGGTGAGGAAAAAAACCATGCGCATATTGAGTTAAAAGGTAACTAGCAGATCCAGCTTTGAAGAACCATTTTCTGACTCTACATCAAGCAGCTTTCCCTTCTCTATTATCTTCTCTCTCATCCCAATGCACCCAATGAGAAGTCCACCTTTCCATATCATGTCTTACCTCCTTATTATTTCCTAATGTTTCTCTGTCGTGTTGCCAGATGTTTGTATCCACACAAAGTATCCCTCTACGCTTTTTTGGTAAGAATTTTTTAGCAAGAGCTTGCAAGAGCAGCAATAGGTGTTTATACCTAGGCTGATCCTAGCCCCTTGCATATGAATAACAGACTCAATTACCAGCATGCAGTTACTGTATGAAGAGCAAAAGGCTCTTTCATCAATTTTTTCATCTTGCAGATAGGGCAAAGAATGATTCTCTCCAGTCTGCTGCACATGTTGCTGTATTTCCTAGGAAGTGTTCCATTTATCTTAGATAAAGCAGCAGCAGGAAGTGCTGATAAGTTCTGGTATTTTTTTCAGCTATTTCACAGTATTTCAGCCAGGTCTAAGATAATCAGCTGCTGGAGACCATTCATCAGGACAGAATGGACCATTCATAGAGCAACATTTGCTGAAAGGCAAGTGAGCACACAAAGACAGAACCTGTGAAAGAAAAGCAAGCACAACAGAGTTCCTTGTCTCCTATTGGAGGTGCAGCAAACTGACAGAAAAACAATGTCTCAGAAACCAGTTCACTCACCCAGCATATCTGCCTGTTCAGTATCATAATTCACGGTTTGAAAGCCCACACCACTTAACTAACAGCTTCACCTCTGTCTTCTTATGCCCTCCCTCCTGGCATTTATATGCATTGGTATGATTTTCAGTTAGCAGGGCAGCTCATACTGGGACATGCTAGACATGATAGAAAATAAAGGCAGATTTGGGCCCTAAGTTTGCAACACTGACTGTGATTAGCAATGCTACATTAGCTTCTGCACTGCCATGTGTCCAGGTGGATCTTTCTTGAAGCAGCTACAATGGTTTCGGACTTCAAAAAGACAGCCTATAATTTGTTGTGCTCTTGATCTGGAAGTGAGTGGGGATGTCTTAATTTTGTACTTCTCATCAGAAAGCTTCAGAGGTAGGGTCTTTGTAACTCCTGCATTACCACCAGGGCAATTACAAATTTTCTGTCAACACCCTATTGTTCCTTCAGGTAGTTAATTATGAAATGCATTTCTCTGCATTATTCATAATGTCTGTAACATCTTTTTGCATATTCAGAAACTGTGTTTGTGATGGTTGTAACCTTATGTCCTTGCTCAGGACATTGCACCCTGTTACCTTCGCTCTCATGTGTGCTGTTTCCATGGTATGCTAGTGATATTTTGTTTAACTGTAATAGGGCAGATGGCTCAACCCAGAGTTGCTAGGAGCCTCTGATCGTGTTTTTCTCCCAAAAGCCAAGTGTCACCTAGGCAGACTCTAGTAACCTCCAGACCATGCCTAATCTGCTGCGTTTCCCAGTGAGTTGTCATAGGTGCCAAGGAAAACCAAACCTGTAGGCACGGGAAATAGGGTTTTTGCACATATGAGGTGTTAAATCTGAACAAACGTATTCTGTGTTTCTCCTAAGGAGAGTTCCAGAACCCTGCTGATGCTTCACATGTAAAATAATATTTGGTTTCAGTAAGGTCTCCACTCAAAAGTAATGGAATATGATCCTTTTACACATTGAATTTTTTCCATTTGGCTTATATTTAAGCAAGGAAATGTGTCCGTTTTGCACCTTGAGTGTCTGGGGGCTTTATTTATGTCTGTATGATCAAAAGCCAACTCACCTCCTCTGCAGTGCAGAAGGAACTTTTCTTCAGACTTTAGTTGTGAAAAGTTTGTCTTCTTCTAGCTCCTCATTATGTTTTTCTACCATCTTTAAAAGTCAGGTCTCTGCCTTTATAGGGCGCTGGACTTTTCTTTGCTCAGATCAAAGACTAGATATGCTTTTACCCCATTTATGGATATATCTTATTGTGTTATAATTAAACATACTGTAGGTATCTTTTCTTCCTTTTTGCAGCACATCAACACATTCAGCCAACATACTGCCACTCCACACAGAAAAGTGACTGCTCTAAGTCCTATATTCTACTTTCTCTTTTGTTTGGCTTCAGTGCCAAAAAAAGGACCAAAGGAATGATTGTAGTCACTCTTTCTAGCACAAAGCCAGATCATGTTCCTGTGGCCAGTTTGAACTAAACAAGATGGCCTTTTGTTTGCACTTGATGGATGATTCATTTTCTATTACGATAGTATTCAAGGCAGTAATCCTGCTGTTGTTTGGTTTCATATGCACACTCCTTAAAACCTATTGCAAAGTCAGGTCTTCCCCCATGCTTTGCCTTGTGTTTTTTAACACAGCTCATGCAGACCAGCATTCACTTTGTGTAACTCTGATTTATTTACTTATGCTTTTCCACTTCGAATCTTCTATCTCACCCAATTCTCAGTTTTTTATCATCTCCAGAGTTCACACACTTCCTCCTCATAAGCCTCATTTTAGACCCAGAAGAGGTTTTTGTCTGTTGTACATGTAACTTATCTCCAAAGCTTGCAGGGAAGCTTGAATGGAGGGGAGACTGCAAGTGCTCAGCATGCTTCATTGATGATGTGAACCAGCCAAATGCCTCTTCACTGTGACTCACTAGTCCTTTAACTTTTCTCCTTCGCTGCCCTGGCTTGAGGGAAGTGCACAAGGAGGACAGACAGCTCTTGAAGGAGATTTGACAGGGAGGAGAAAGTAAAGACCTCTTCTGGCTCTACAGCCACAGTGCACTTCACCATGTGCATGAGCAGAGTCAGGAGGGGACAGGTGAGCAAGGCAGCGCACATGGTGGACGTCAACATCAGCAAAACTCCCTGAACCAGCTCTGATGTTCAGTTTCCAAAGGATGAACTGCAATTCTATTCTAAAGTTGAAGAGCTCATTACTGTTTTTTATTTAGGTTGTGGTGAGTGGGTCTGGCTGCACTCATACTGTTTTTCAGTACATACATTTATAAGTTTAATATCGTCCTACATTGGTGTAACTGCCCACTCCTGCTGACGGCAGTGGGAGGACACAGGAAGTCACAACCACAGCTTAAAATTAACAAGAAAAATTGTATAAAAATTGATATTTAACTCATCAAAAAGAGATCAGTGTCTACCCGCCCTTTGTCATGGATCATCGTTCCACAAAGGTCACTAAGCCTTTCATCCTGAGAGCTTCAAATGCAACACGTGACTTTAATACCTGTAACATGGCAAAACAATGTATACCAAGGAATTTGACCACTGGCAAAGAGCCTTGCTATTAGCAGGAGACTAGTCATCAAAGCAGCATACGTGGTCTCTAAGTGGCTCTATTCATTATCCCCGTAATTCCTATAGGGTGTCCTTCCATGGGGGCTGTGTTTGCTGGGTTCTTTCCCAACTGCAAACTGGTGAGCATTATACCATGTCCGCACTGTGCTAAACCACCAGCCTCTTGTCTTGCAGATCATGCTAGGACAAGAGAGAGCCCAGCCAGGCAGACAGAGTCTGTAATATGGCACCCAGCAATTTTGGAGGCAATGTTGCTGACAAAGCCTTCAGCTTTCCAAGAGTGACCTCCACCTCCAACCCACAGCAGCTGGCCCAGCATGGGCCTTTGCCAGGCCTGAAAATCCTTCACACCCCTGCAAAGGCACAGAAACAAGTGTTGTCTGGGGCAGTGTAAAGGTGCTACTTGGGGAAGAATTCAGAATCACAGAATCAGAGAATGTGCCAAGTTGGAAAGGACCCACAAGGATCATCAAGTCCAACCCTTAGCCCTGCACAGGACCATCCCCAAGAGTCACATCATGTGCCTGAGAGAATCATCCAAATGCTTCTTGAACTTGGTCCTGTGACCACTGCCCTGGGGAGCCTGTTCCAGTGCCCAGCCACCCTCTGGGTGAAGATCCTTTTCCTAATATTCAACCTAAACATCCTCTAACACTTCAGGCCATTCCCTCATGTTCTGTCACAGGTCACCACAGAGAAGAGATCAGTGACTGCCCCTCCTCTTCCCCTCACAAGGAGGTTGTAACTGCAATGAGATCTCCCCTCAGTCTCCTCTTCTCCAGGCTGAACAGACCAAGTGACCTCAGCCACTCCTCATACGGCTTCCCCTCAGAGCCCTTCACTATCTTTGTTGCCCTCCTTTGGACACTCTCTAACAGCTGAATAACTTTCTTATATTGCAGTGCCCCAAACTGCACACAATATTCAAGGTGAGGCTGCCCCAGTGCAGAGCAGAGCGGGACAATCCCCTCCCGCAACTGGCTGGTGATGCTTCACCTGATGCCCCCCAGGACTGTCATGGATGGGAGTGGAAGGCCTAGACAAAATTTATTAAAGAAGCCATGTTTTTGAGTCACAAGGTGCAGAAAGGACTCCTTTGCTTTCTAAACCCCTTCTCAGAGAGGAGTCTAGATGTGGCTGAATGGAATCTTAGCCTCAGATTATGTCAAGGGTTTGAATTTAAGGAACTACAGAGGTGTAATTGAACCACCTTTATTCCACAGGTTTTAATGATTGGTAAAATGAGAATATTTACCTAAAATTAATCGTATATTGTTACAAATCATGAAAGATCTTAATCAGAATTATTTACTACACAATATAAAAAGCTAAAAATCTACTAGTAGAGTAGAATATAGCATAAAGGAGTATACTATAAGATAGGATAGTGCATTATATTGAAACAATTATTGAAGCAATTATATTAAAGCTAGCAAAAAGGGAAGAATTATTAAGAAGAGATTTGATGTAATTCATCCATACCAACACACATGGGGAGATCCCTTTCCCTCAGCCTCGAGGAGTATTCTTGGAGAGTGTCTCCAGCCAAGGGAGGAATCTCCACACATACACCCCAAGAAGACTTATGTTAGAGGAACCCGACTGTATGAAAGGGAACTGAACTTTTATAGTATAAAGTGATTGACTTGGTAGTCACAGATCTATAGGTTGGCAAACTAGCTTATCTGTCAAAAGCAGGATGTCTATTTGAAGTCTGATGAACCAGGATGCTGTTAGCATAATTTAACACCAAGACAGCATCCTGGCCACAGCAGTTGAGATTGTCTGATATCCTGCATGATGGCTTGTTTAGTATGCACTCTCTGACTTGATTTTAGATCTTAACAGGGTGAGACTATCCTGCCACCAGGACACGGTTGGCCCTCCTGGCTGCCAGGGCACTGCTGACTGAGATTCACCTTGCCATCGACCAGGACCCCCAGGTCCCTTTCCATGGCACTGCTTTCCAGCATCTCATTCCCCAGTCTGTACATAAATCCAGGGCTGCCCCATCCCAGGTGCTGAGTCTGGCACTTTTGCTTGTTGAACTTCATATGGTTGGTCATTGCCCAGTCTTCTAATTTGTCAAGGTCTCTCTGCAGGGCCTCCCTGCTTTCCAGGGAGTCAACAGCTCCTCCCAGTTTTGTGTCATCTGCAAACTTGCTTAGTATCCCTTCCAGTCCTGTGTCCAAGTCATTTATAAAGATGCTGAGGAGCACAGGGGCCAAGATGGAGCCCTGTGGAACTGCACTAGTGACAGGTCACCAGTCTGATGTCACCCCACATTTCACCCAGAAGTGTCCTGTGAGAGACAGTATCGGAAGCTTTACGAAATCCAAAGAGCCCTTCACAGGACCATCGGAGGAGAAAGAAGGTGTCTCAAGGCATCTCTCCAGTGCTTGTATTTCCTTACAGCAGTGTATGGCACCTAGACTAAAGGCTCATACCTAAGGAGATTCCTGTCCATTGCAGCTCTGCTCTTGGAAGCTGATGCATCCTTATTTTTCCACCTGTAAAACAAGGTACCAGTTACTTTCTCCATAGAGTACTCTGAGCTTTGCTGATGGAAAGTTCTTCATCAGGCATCATTTCTATGAAACATTTTCTGTCTGTTATGACACAAAACATGTGGTTCATGCAGATATTTTTGTTGCTGGGTCAGTTTACCAGCCTTTCAACATATATAACACAAGGTGCAGGAAATATACTACCATAGCTCATAGTTTTGGCCCCTTAATGGGATTTAGGCTCAACAATTCAGCAAATGCAGCCCGGTTCATCCAATCCCTGTAAAGATTCATCAAATGTAAGTTTAAAAAAATCTGTAGACTGTGATTTGTATATTTGTATATTTTTCTGTCTAAAGTTATAAAAAAGAAAGAAAAAAAAAAAGAGGTAACTAAAACTCCGTGTCAATAAGTGTCATACTACATTTGGAATTCTGTTTTGCCTTTTTTTTTTTAACACACTTTATTTTAATTTTCTATATTTATTTTTTTAAGAGAATTAGAAATCATGTAGAGATGCCTGGAGACTGCTTTTTTTTTTTTCTGTCCTGAACTGACATATGGTTCTTTTCTATTAAGGTTTCACACCTCTGGCTGACATATAATCTGTTTGCTAAGAAAATAGGCTTTTATCAGGTTGTGAAAAGTTCCTTACTAAAAGAAAATCCAGCTTATTTTGATAGTTCACAAAACATCTGGAACTTTTTCTTCTCTAAATTCATTAAGGTTTTGCTCTTCAAATGGACTGGCATTAGCAGGCTCTGAAGGCGATGGGCAGGAGATGCAGTGTGTGCTGTAACCAAAGAGTTTAGAAACCACAGCAATGTTGCTGAAATAATAGAGATAAAAGGGAAAGTAGGGCTAAACCACTAATGCATGCAAAACCAGCTGGCTCGCAAAAGGAATTTCCATTTCAGTTTAGAAGGGGCTTGGTGAGGTCACATAGGCTAGAGCCAGTCCCCATTGCTTTCCCTGCCTCGTGGCATTTGCTCAAGAAGTGTGGTCAATTTGG
Organism: Acropternis orthonyx; assembly: GCA_035583155.1. Taxonomy (NCBI): domain Eukaryota; kingdom Metazoa; phylum Chordata; class Aves; order Passeriformes; family Rhinocryptidae; genus Acropternis; species Acropternis orthonyx. The sequence continues at coordinate 32,473,551 of JAWWEU010000081.1, forward strand.
GGGCACAAGGTGAAGAACAGAGGTCAGGAGACTGATGAAAGACTCAGGTGTGACATGGGGACTTGGCAGAGAGGGAAAAGAAAGCAACACAGTTTCAAAGGGAATGGGTTTCAGATCCAAAACTAGTAATGTCTTATCATTTGTGGTGAAAGAGAAACAAACTCATTCTGCTTTGGCCCAAAAAGAAATGGCTCTCTAAGCTTTTTCAATTCAATTGTTTCTTACTGAAATAATTATTATGAAGTTATAAATTCAGAAGTATTCATTTTGAAACTGTGAAACTAAAATATTTTGAGTTTTAATAGCCTGGCAAAAATTTTTTATTCTGAGGAGAAGTAGTTTTGGAGATGAGTGTGCATTGGACATGGATTGTTAATTTGCTTATCTAATGCCTAAATTTTTTCTCTCTTTCCATCTTTTGGGGGGTACTTACTGCTTTAAAAGGCCATTTAGCATTCCAAACGCTTCCTCAAAACCAGCCACAGATTTCTCAACAGAGAAAGGAGCGTTCTTTCACAACTCCCTTACAAATTTTTAATGCCTAGGACAATGTACTGGTGACAAGTTTTATTTCTACTCACGTGGGGCATTGGCTAACGAATAAATATTGCAACTTTAGAATCCATTTTAAAAATTCATCCAGCATGTATTGCTCAAAATGAAATATCAGTCATTAAATTTTTAAAGATTATATTGACCATGCTGCAGACATTTAGGTAAACACGCTATGTATTTACAAAAGCTTGCTATTTGTTAAAAATCAGGCACACAATCCAGTAACATGGGTTTAATGAGTTCCTTGATGTCTGAAAGGAGGTTTAAATGAGCTCTACTTTAGATAAATGTATCTGACTGCTAAGAGGGGTCTCAAGGAGAGGCACAGCAGCTCTTCCCCGTGAGAACGCACCATGCTCACTGCATGCCTCAGCTCCCACTGCAGCCCACCAGGCTCTTCAAGAACCTGTTAATTTTTCTTACCTCATCAGCCACAGGGCTGAGTGTGACCTAGGTCAGTGCAACTACATGGTGTTGCTGTCAGAGAGCTCTGGGTGCAATGTGACACACACACTGAAGAGACCTGCAGGAAGGCTTTTGTGCACAGCAGCTCTGGCACCTGGTGCCAAAAACACTTATGTTGCTCCGTGACCCCCTCTGGTTGCATTGTCTTACAACTGTAAATTATAGGCATGCTAACACCATGAAGCCCCAGTGGAGTGGATTTTTTTGGCTAAGCCTGTTTGTGCCCAAAGCAGCTCTTTTGCTCTTGCAGAATTCATGTGCGCCAGCAAACTTTGACCACTAAAACAGAGCTGTCTCACCTGGATGTACCACAGCTTGAGATAACACTCGGTTCTCTAACAGTGATGCTGTACTCCTCAATTAGAGCTCCAGGGTAGCTCACAGCAAATTTTCATACTGTATTGGCAAGCAAATATTACACAAGCTGTCCTTACTGGTAAGATGAGTTGCACTCACCTATTAGTCACAGCAGACACTCTGGGACACTCCATGGACTTGGAAACCTGATGACAATAGCCTCAAATCACAGTGGAAACACATTCATGCAATGGTACCAAGGTCCTTGTGCTGTCTGCACTGCCTGATCCATTGGAATGACAGCAAACTTTAAATTTTCAGTCATCACTTCAGTGGTTTTTGGGAGCTGAACATCTGCGTTCAAAGGGAAGGAACAGGAGACTCAGTAACCAATGCAACTGGAAAACCATAAGGTAGAAAATTCTAGTTTGTTGCTACCAGAAACAACTGAAACATATATTTGCATTTTTTTCCTGGCTGACAAAAGCCCTAATCACTTCAGAGGAAGATAGGATGCATAGTTATTACTAAAAATAAGTGATTGTTTTTGTTGCTTAGTGCACAGCTTTTGTATAGCACTGCCCAAATCACAGATGACCTTGCATGGTTTTATAACTTTAGAGTTATTAATTTCTTACCTTCTCTTAATTTGAATCGGAAAATGAGGTTTATCAGTAAGAAATAGGAAACAAATGGCTGCAAGCAAGCAAAAATGGTCCCAAATCCCAAAGAGGTATACATTTCCGTAATGGCTACAAGATTCAGAAAGCTATGGGACTTTGTTGCATGTGTCTTGGAAGGGAATTAATAATCTTCATGTGCTTTGTCCTAGTGATTGAAATAAATTACTTGCTTAAATTGCCAAGCAAGATGACCCATCTGTTGGCCCATGCATGTTCAGATTCTCAGTGGGTTTATTATTCCGAATAATGACTGCCATATGCAACAGTAAACAGTTCTTTTAGAATTAACTGAAAGATCCTGTGCTACTTTTGAAGACAATTTACAGAAATGGTTCATGTTCCCCTCCAGAACCTGCCTTTCAACCAAACTTTTAGAAAGTGATTCTGACTGGTTTACCCTGACAGAGCTATTGCACTGTTTTTCTGTGAAGGCAGAGACCAAACTGTAACAGAAGCCTGGATTGGATCAGATTTATTCTTCATGAATGGAGAAGACTGAAAATTAAGAATTATACAGCTCTGCAGCCCCAAACAGCACCAGACATGTCCCAATTTATTTGTTTATTTGCATCACCAAAGCAACTCTTATGTAATCAAGTTGCAGAAGTGATCAGTATGTTTAAGTACATATTGCAGAATATATCTAAGTTGACAGCAGCCACTGCAACACTCCTCAAGCCAGAGAAAGAAAAAGATTCTCCTAATCCAAATTCACCTTCCTTTTCAGAAAATGCCTGAATGATTAGCCAAACTCTATAGTGTTTCTTCATGGTCAACAAGCTCTGCCTGTCTGGCCCAGACAGGCAGAGTATCCCAGGGGTGAGGGCTTTCCCTGAGCATGTCCCCAGAAGCACAAACCAGGAGACCTTCCACATGAGCATCTCTGCGGTGGAAGAGGGCAGAACGAAAGGGTAATGGCTGGACACGAGTCATCACAGAGACATGCCACTTGCTGTCAGCATGGCCAGAATGAAAAGGATCATGACACAGGGAAATTCCTCTAGACAGGGGAGTGGTTTCCTTGCTGACAAATTAAAGAGTGAAGCTAGAGGTGAACATTGGCCTATGTAGGAGTTGAATACCGTCAGGTTATTCCCTGGGCAGTTTCTTCTTCCCTCAGTCACTTGTAAGATCCTGTTCAAGTTAAAGCTGGCAGTCACAGCACTGAGCAAGCACAGTGCACAAAGGCCATCTCTTGTCAGGAAGGGAGATAACAGAGGGGGGAAGCCCCCACACTGCCCACCATACTGGTGTGCAGGTGCCCACAGCTCATGGCACTAGGCATAACTAAACAAAACCAGACTTACTATCAAACACTGTGCATGCCTTTACAGGTTAAAGGATGTGCCTGTGCATTGGATTTGACCTCCGTTTGTTTTATTATTCTTTATCACTGATTTTCTGTTAAATCCCACTGGTTCCCATCCTCTTCCTGTTAGGGAAGGGCTGAAAGCCAGACTTTTACAAACAGTCCTCATATACATCTACTTAATAAATAAATAAATGTCAAGGCTCCTTTTTCATAATTTCCTTTACCTCTAATTTAGACCATCCACATTTCATCCCCAGGCTGAACACATATTCAATTCATACAAGGCCCATAAACCATGTTAAGACCACAGAGCACACATGATTTGTTCATGATGTTAATAGTGACTCACCATGGCCAGATTACAGATGTTAAATTGCTGATTGATGGCCCACATCCAGCACGTGGTATTCAGCTGAGGTATTAATCATGTGTGGAAAGATCTTTCTTTTTTCTTTTGGTCCCTGTGAATAATGAAACCTCTAATACAGTATATTGTACTTTACAAGCTTACTGAAATGAACTCCTTTCTAAAAAGAGAAAAGGATAACACTATTAAAGCAGCCAAATGCTGTACATGACATGATGACATATTAGGACTTTCTGGATAGCTAAATGAACACACTTGCTTTTGTTGATTTATGCCAGTGACACGGGCCTTTCTTAAAAAAGCTCTTTGCCATTAGGAGATGTTTTCTTGTTAGGAGCAGAAAAGAAAGAAGTGCAGGTTTGGGTAAGAAATAACTCATCTCAAGTTAGAAAGAAGGTTTTCTCTTGGAATGCTGGCAGACATCTATTTTCTTCTGAGGTACTGAATGAGAATCAAGTGTGGGAATCTCCCACACCATTTCTTGGGTTTCCTTTTCCTTTTCTTCTGACATGAGCACTTTCATTGATAAAAGGATAACTAGTTGTACAGAGCAGTGTACTTTACTGCCTGTGATAAGAATGCCTATTATCACTGTACTTTTTAATTTTCTTCAGGTTTAATGAAGATATGTAAGAACTCAGACACCTTCATGCAGTAAACCACTGTGTATTGGGCCTCCAAAAATGGCCATATGCTTCAACAGAAAATGCAAAGCTCCAAAACCAAAATGGCTCATTCTTCTCTTAAAGCTCTTCTTAAGGTGTGAACAAAGTCAATAATGGATCAAAAACAAATAAATATACGGGTAAGGAAATAGCCAAGAAAAAAGACTGAGAGTTTCTTCCTGAAAGGGCAAATAAATACAATAAGGTTCTTCTTATGTGGCACTGCAGCCATATATGAAGCAAGGATAACAGTAATTCAAAAAAATTAGAGGCTTGGAAATATTTTTCTATGCTGCTGAAAGTCCTGCCATTAATACAAACCATACAATACAGTATGCTGTTCTCCTCAGTACGAGAAAAGCAGATGGTTTTGATATGGCCATGACTGTCCCTTCAGAAGGCAAATTCAGAAGTGAAGCAATGGGAATGCTGGCTTGTTCAGCTTCAAGGCTGACAGAGTTTTCTGGTAATGGTATTATGGGTAAGTAGGGACAGTCCCTGGGCAGTCAGAGATAGCAGAAATGACATCCTGATGTCTGTAAATGCCGGGAGAACAAAACACCTGGGAGAATATTTGACCTCAAGGCTGCTGCTGTTTTGGAAGATGTGGGTTTACTTTTGCAAGGAAAGGAAGTAATTAATATAGGTGTATGCGGAACAACTGAAGAGGTACTGCAAATCACTCCTGATAGCCATGGCCAGCTATAAATACTTCTACACTCTGTGTGCCATAGCATGAGATGAAAACTGATATGCTCAGACAAGGATGTCAGTAGGCAGATGGGGACTGGAAACTCCATTTCAGGCGCCAAAACAATTTTCTTGAGAAAGGAAATCTGAAACTGGCAGAGGATGGAATGTGCTTCATGCAGAGGCACTGCTGTAGGCTTTGGCCTGCACACCTCTCACACCCACATCAGCCCTCAAGACACCATTTAGAGGGGGCTTGAACAGGGAACACATTGGCTTGGGGTCAATATCACCCTAGTTTAATTAATCACTACTGCATTAGAAGAAGCAACTGGGGAAATATAATGATAGTTGGATCATATGAAGCAGCTGCAAACTTTCTTAGCAACTTTAAGAATGACCCTTCAACCTTTTCTCATTACTCATATGATTAATGTTTATGCATGTGAATAGTTTCATTGATTTAACTCACACTACTTCCACGGGTAAGGACTTCAGAATCAGACATAGAAATATAGAAATATACTCTTCCCCAGTTATTTCAAATACAGATTTAGTTATGTGCAGTGATTAAATCAATAGACCTTGCCCCATAGAGAAAGGCAGTAGAGGAACTACTCTGTAACTAATGGTTCCACTTTAACTAAAAGAATAGTATCAACAACCATAGTGTAATCTGTCTTTCTAGTCCCACCTGTATCAATGTTGTTTAAACTTATTTTTAAACTGGATATTCATAAGTAATCTTTAAAAGCAGTCTCCACTTTAATTAAACACATGAAAATTCAAGAAGAAAAAAAGACTGGGCAAAATATCAGAGACATTGAAAGAATAATAGAATGTCTTGTTAAAGTTTCAATTAAAAAGTAACTTTGCTGAAATATATTCAGCTTTGCAATACTGCCTTTATTTTATTATTTTTTCAAACAATTTTCACAAGTCCAGTAAGTACTTATGGATGGCAAAGTGCTTATTTTTACCCTGGAACATCAATATAATACTATTCCACTCAGTGTGGTCTGTATTTTTGACATAAGCAACAAGTCTAAACAACTTTCTCAGTATCATTACTCACTGTGAATCTTTAGCCCATCTCTTGTTCTGTCCCTAAGTAGCCTTCATCCATCTTTTTCAACAATTTTTCTTCAATTCCTTATGAATCACTTTGCTTCTGTCTTAGAGAAAATCCCCACTACTATGAGGAGCTGCTTCTTTGAATGGGAGAGGGAAGATAGAAGAATACTGTTCTTGTGGTAATGACTTCATACAGGTTTTCATCATGGAATCATCACAGGTATCATAATCCATATTCCAATTAAAACTGTAGGGCATCTTTTAAGTGACACATACTGGGGGACTTTCATCAAATGCCCCACTGTGTGCCTGCTATTAACACTTCTCCATCATGTTTGCATTAGACATACAAATCACACTTCTGCAGTTAAAACTCATCTCTGTTCTAGGCAGAGTGCTGGACAGACCCAATCTGGCAATGGTAGCAAGTGATTTATGGTCCATTTCAGATAACATTTCAGCTTCCATAAATAAGGACATGAACTTCTTTACACCACAAAGCTAAGCTTATGGACTTATTCTCTGTCTGTATATTAACACTCAATTTTAGGTGGCAGGTGGCATTTTTTCTTTGCTGCTGTGTCAGAAAAGTTGCTCATCTCCAGGTTTACAGCGCATACAGAAGAAAACTAGCCAAATAAATAGAGTAGGAGCAGCTATGGATAAATTAATTTCATATTGACCAGTCTCATACATCAGCTCAGAATCTTTTCATTACCTCCCCCATTTTCTCACATTCAGCTAATACCTGTTTCCCATGTTCTTCAGATATCTTTGCACACCAGTGCTAACACACAAACAACTTTCCTGCTGCTTGGGGCCTTCATATCAGCCACTTTCTGCACCAGAGGAGCACAAATACTTGTGACAGCATTGGTCCTACCACGATCACACACTTTTGAGTTAATTTCTCTTCCTGGTACATTTATTCTCTGATGCAGAACTGTTAATATTTATTACTTAAATTTGCCTTAGCATCTCTGGTCTTCTTCTAGTATGTCCCAGACAAAAACATCACCTCTGTAAAATACTCTTGCTCTGTGTCATTAAAATGTATTTCGTTCTCAGCAGAGCACCTTGGCCACCCTGAAAGTCCTTCATGGAAACTGTTTCCCAAAGGATGTGTTAGATTTGCATAAACAAATGTTCTCCGTTTTAATGGAATGTGTGATCACAGAATTGTGTCTTTCAAATAGAAATGATGTAATTAAAGAGTGAAACAGTGGGTCAGTGCAGTATATAGCACTCACATGGAAAGGTCTTAGTACTGAGCTCAGAAGTCTCACCACACCTGCCTCGGTGCAACAACACACCCATTGTGCTGTTGTCTCTTCTCCGCTGCTTTCCAGCATCCAAAAAGTTCAACTGTTTAAAGACACACTCACAATGCCACACACTTTCCAGCACCACACTCTTCCAGCACACCCAACACTGCTTTATAGAAATGTCCTTTCCATCTCTCTTGGCACCCCAGACACTCCTTTTACTGCAATTCTGAGGTTCATTTACTCAAAGCGAAACAGTAACAGTGAGCTGTTCTGACAGAAAGACTTTCTACTTCCTCCTTTTTACAAAACTAGCAATAAACAAAGCCAAAATTTGACATTTTCAATTTGCATGTTAAACTTTTCTCCCAGCTCCTACTGACTTGGAGCAGCTTGGAGCAGAGCCAGACATATGTGAGGATGTAGTTCATCTGGGAAGGGAAACTAGAGTATAATTTGGCAATTCTTCCGGGAGGAAAAGGCATGCCAGAGGGAGCCAAGCCTCTGAAGTAAAACATACATCGCTCACCTCTTCTCCCACTCTTCCAGCAGTAAACTGACATACTTTAATTAATATTTATTGCCACTGAGCAGCATACAATAGTTTATAGAAGTTACTGGTAGCAGAAGAAAAGAGGTGAGCAAGAAGGGGATGGGCAGGAGGGACGGGTGAAGTTAATAAGCTGTTCCAATCAGCCATGATAGTGGGTTTGGCTAACCACTCTGAAAAGCTGCTGTGACCAAAGAAACAAATTTCTCTGAGAATGGGTTGTGAACTCAAGGTTTCCAGTGCAAGAAAGTCCTAATTACAGATGAACCAGGCTAACTTACTATAAGGTGAACACTGTCAAGTTTGTTTTCTACCAGATGCACAAAGTAATTTCCAGAACAAAAGGCAAAATCATGTGACTGGGAATCGACCCTGTTTCTCAGCTATCAGGGCAAAGGGAGCTCAGAGCTGTCTGCATATGGTGCAGCTGTGTCCCCAGTACAGGAGCAGAACAGCTGTGGAAGGACTTAATGGGCGCACTGAAACCTATCCCAAAGCAGTGCAAGGCACCGTCAAGAGCTTTCAGCCTTCACAGCCTGTGATGGACTTTAAAAGCCAGCAGAAACACTTGCCTATTGCTTACATATTTCACTCTTCAGTGAAGCCAGTGACAGGTCCCCTCCCATTAGCTGAACGCTAGATCTATCAGGAGCAGACATCTGTGGCCACCGTCTACTGGGACCACCCATCAGCACCAGAAAATGCCTCCATGCACTCAGTGAATATCAGGAGGTCGGGGGTCACTTGCTCCTACCAGTTGATTAAAAGTATCTCCATACAGCTTAAATGAAAGGTCATTTTAAGATACTGTGCAATTCACTGGCAGGGCACAGCTCAGGACAGGACAAAGGCAGCAGGAGCCAGCCTCATTCCAGCCCTGCTCCGCTTCACAAGTCATCTCATTCCCTACGATACAATATAAGCCTTAAGCCTCTTATCAGCCACACATTGTATTACAGTTAGAAATGCAAGCACAGATATTTTCCTCTTTCCAAAAATAGCTTTTTTTTTTTTTTTTTTTTTTAGAAAATGACAACATGAGGAAGAAAGACCATTTTGTTTTTCTGTAAGCTTTACATCTTTCTGGCTGCAGGGAAACTGGTAGCAGCTGGTTTAATTTCCTCAGTTTCCAGTGTCAAAGGTTCGAACACACTTGTAGATGCTCTTTATGAGTTAAATGCTCTCCTGCTCTTCGGATCAAAAAACTTTAAACAAAGTCAGATGACTCTGTTTCAGTGTGTTGGGAAACCCTGGGCAAACTCTTTAGAAATACATTTCTCCTCACATTTGTAAATGAACTACTCTGCAATGAGATCTCTACAGTGAAATATCTGTCTTTTCAGTGGCCATTCAATTTTGCTCCTTTGGTTAACTCTTTCTATCCAGTCCAAAGGAAACTCAACCATTGTCAAAACTTCAGAACAGCCCAATACAAAATCTAGGTTCAATTTATGTTTCATTTGCCCCAAAATCTTTTTCATCATCAAATAAAGACCAAGTAGAAAAAAAAAAGAACGACCAGAAGGGAAAGGCAGTAGAGAAGGAAATAGAAATGGAAAGCTTTGAGAAAGGTGAAAAAAAAAATAATCACAGTAAAAAACAGATGCCAAGTGTTGACCTATTGGTGTGGGCAATGAAGACTTACAAAAGAATCTGCTCATAAAGAGGCTCTGACAGCCCAGAAATGTCTCCCAGCAGCAGCTGTCAGGAGTGGGAGGACAAGCCCTATTCCTCTCCTCCAGAAGAGATGATAGTTCCCTATTGTGAGAGTAGGTGCTAATTATTATTTCCTTTCCAGGACTGAGGAAGGCTTTTAAATCTATCCAACACATCAGTAAAATAAGCTGTGACAAGATATATATATATATATTTGGCAAGATGGAACAGTATGGGCCCCTCCCTCTTGAGGTTGAGAGGCAAAATCGAAAACAAGGGTATGTGGGAAAGTTTAATGCTTCTAGTATGGGGGTGCATCTGGTTATCCACGTGGGAGGTTTCAGGCAGTGGGATCACAGGCTGTGTGACCACAGGGTATGTGATAAGCTGCATTTCCAGCAGTTTGCAGATAATGAATGGGAAGGCTCTTGGGTTTTCCCTGTGTGCATCAAGTGCAAAGGTTCACATTTTTGCTCAGCCATACACCAGCAGCGGAAACCAACACCGGTCACTGGGGGAGCCTTTTCACTTCAGCAGGTGAAGGTGCTGACTCCACTTCCCACAGTCAAGCCAGACCTCATTTTGCTGACTAAAGAAGATGCCACTTAAATTAAAACTTGTGTAACCATATGTTTCAAAACTGTGAGTCATAATGTATACAAGAACGACTGTGACAGGCTGTGTATTTGTGCTGATTTGCTGTATTTCTGCAGTGCCCTGCTGAATAAAGCTATCAAATTTTATCCTGTTTTTAAGTTAAAAGAATAACTAACAAACCTGTCTGAAAGATTCGTTATCTGAACTATGTATTACAGTTTAAAAAAAGACACAACTTTCATATTAATTACAATTTTCTATAATGCTGAGAGATCAATTTATAATGTATGCACTTAAACCATTCCATTTAAACTCATAGCATATTGTTTGAACACTGCATTTCACTTATGCTGGAAATCTTCGGCTTTGAATAACACATAACACAACAGTACAAAACAAGCCAAACAAGACAGTGACCCAAATTACAGCCCATCACATCATCATATACAGTAAGGGCACCTCTGTCATAGCAGGTGGTGTTCATCACATAGGTAGGTGTAAAAGAAATACATAGAAAACTAAACTTTTTTTAGTTTTGATGGTGAATACCAGTCACAAAATGGAGCTAAGAGTTGTTGTTAGGAACACATGAGGCTCTGCCACTGAGGTTCACATGTCCAGACCAGTAAGTGTAGCCATCTGGTGAATCTCAGTGAAAAATGATGAAAGGGAGTTGCTTGGATCAATGGGCTACCTGAAACCCAGGAAAAGCATCTTGTTTGCAAGGAGGCATGAGGAGCATGTGGAGCAGGAGAAGAGTAAGGAAGGCTAAACAAAGACACCAGTGGGGATCTGTTGGTACTGAAGGGCTGGGGGAAAACAAATTCTTAAGTAATTTTCAGCAGTTTCTCTGGAAGGGAGTATCCTGTCAGTACCTGGGAAATTAAGGGAAACACTGCACAATAAGACCAATGGTGCCCCAGAGGAAAAACGAGGCTGGGACCTGCCTTCAGAAAGTTTCCTGCTCTGTTTCTCTCAAATATCCTGAAAAAGATCCACGACATATTTGAGTAGTGAACAAAATCTGCATTTGTTTTTCCTATCTGGTGTTGCCTCTCCCTGCCAGAGATAACTGTACTGTAGGCAGTATGACTGCAAGGGCTGGGAATGATTATACTTTAGACATGTTGTAAACCAGAAGGGCATGTTCATAGCTGTTTCAGGTGCTTGGGTGGAAGTAAGAGGCATGGTGCCAGTGTCCCAGCAATGCAGGAAGAGGCACTAAAAAGAAGCAAGTACAGCCTCAGAGTCAGGTTTAAAGCAGTCTGAGATTCACCAGATGGACAGGTTCACAACATGGCCATGATCCATCAGTGGGAGGCAGAGGGGAACATCCTTAACACTGTGACAAGAGCCAGGTCTCAGCCACCATCTGTCCCAAAGATGCTGTAGCAAGGCCTAACTCCACTGGTAATGCAGTTGGGATATTCATGACTCCCCATGGTCACACAAACATTCAAGACACCTCCCAGCTAAACTCTGAGATGAAACAGCATTTAAATTACACTGGAAGTGGAGGCAAAACCACGTTGTTAACACAATTCTCAGATTACTGACACCTCACTTTAGGTGTAGTGTAAATGGCAGTCACTTGAGTGTTTACCAAACCACTGGATTTTACCAGACTTCTAGGGATTCACAACCTGCAGCTAAGTAGTCCACAAAGGTACCCAGGAAACCCAATCCCTATTCACTTTGGGAATAAATTGGTTGTATAAGGATCCACAGCTTTTTGTGCAGTTCTGCTCAGCCAGTATCCCTTCAGCATCTTTGGGCTTGGATGATGTCCTCACAATTTTGCACTTTTCAGTGATAGGAAAGAATTGATCATCCCCTACTCTTGTACCCAGAGCACCTAAACCTTCTGATGTAGTGCCACAAGGAAAAGCACTCATGGAGACACAAACAAGAATGAGGGAATTTTAAGAACAAAGATATTATCCAATGTTTTATCATCTGTTAGGGAACAAAAAACAAAGAACAGCCTTTTATTTCAAGTCACATGCTAACTCCTAAATAACAGACAGAGTTCAGTCAAAGTAACTCTTATCTGATGAACTGTGATGTTTCTTCCACCCTTCTCTGCAGCACACACACAGAGTGTGTGCCCATGGTCACACAAACTCTGAACAAGACTGGTTTTATCCAATATGGTAAGTCCTTAGTGACAAAGAAGAGTCAATGCCAAAAGCAGGATTACCATTTAAGAGCTATTGACCCATCTTCTTGTGAGGTGGATCACTGAAGCTTCCAGCTCCTGCCCCACCAGAAACAGGGCACAGATCTCAGGAGTCTGATGTCAAGACTGTGCCTACAGAAGCTGGCTATGATTTGGTCTCCTCTTATCCACTACCAAGTAGCGAGAAAAAATGCCCACTTAGAAAGACAGTTTTGACTGAAGAAGAGAAGCATGTGTAATTCTATGTCAGGTGAAGTTTATTTTACAACATCTGGCAACATTGCAGAATTTCTACACTCCACTGAGATTTAGAAGAGCATATGGTTTCCACTACAGCAAAACAAATCACTCCTTGAACAAAAAGCTCTGAAAAGGAGTGGGAAAAGGAAGATGAAAGTTTCAAGTCTGTTTGTAAATTATGCATTATCCGTGCCTGTAATGCCCCAAGGAGCCGTAAATTTAGAGGTTTCAACAGAGAAGCCTACAGCTGACACCTTACATTCGTAAAACTCATTACTATCCCTGGAGTGAAAATGAAGGGGAAAAAACAGTGAATAAATAATTGAGAACATAAGAACTTTTCATCATTTCCTTTTGCTCTTTTTTCAGCTTTTCACTACAGTTTCAAGACCAATATAGGATTCTCTTCAGCTCTGGTCTTAAACATGAAAGGTGTCAGTATTTTTCTAATGCCTTTGATTGTAAAATCAAAACAGTTCAATTAATCTTACATGTACAGATCATGAAAACTGGAACTTGAAATCTAAGATATTACCGCATTCAACATTTAGTTTTGCATTCACCACAGATACCAGTTCTGTAAGCTGGATACAAACCAACTTGGGGAGTAATTTTATTTTTGGTGCAGCAATTTTATTTTTGGTGCAGCTGAAATCTCACAAGAAAGAGTGGCTGAGAAAGCAGACACTGGCCTTCAGGAAATTTTTAGAATACTTTTGATGGTCCAGAGGTTCTGAAGTATTTTAAAACATTTTTAGTAGTCTGTGCCTTTTTATAAAATCCTTTTATTCTTTTTTCCCCTCTTTGTCCTTTCTACATATTGCCCAAAATCTGTAGAAGGGTTATTCTCAGAAGTCTATCTGACATTGAACTCAGTATGACAAGGAAAACAGAGGAATGAGTGAGTCATGTAGAGCAATTTTGTCCAAGGATTAGATGCAAATAACTCTCAAAAAAAAAAAAAAGTGTTTTTTGTCAGCCTTTCTACAGAAACATTAACGCCTAGCATGTACTTTTCTGCTTTTTCCTCATTTCACTTTCCTCATTTTCACTTTCTCTGCAGCACTTCAATGCCAGGAAACACAGGCTGGTTCTCACCTAGAGCCAAGGACAGCCTTTTCCTCAAAGTACAATGAGGACCTTCAGTCATGCCACGTGCTTCAGGAAATAACTGTGCCAAAATCAGTCGGATGGCTTTGAAAAGTGTTGTCTTCCTAGCAGATCTCCCTGTGTGGAAGTCGATGCATAAGCCTTGGAAATAAATCTGTGCAAAGTGATGTGTGGGTCCACCGATACAGGCAAGGCTCACCTCCCAGTCGGACCCAGAAACCTGAAGGACTGGATATCCATGTGCGACTGACAGTGTCAGTCTGTGCTTCACTTTGCTCTGGGAGAGAACTCACCTAACCTTTTTATGGGAAGCAATCGACTTCTCTAAACAAGTTTTGGAGTGCCAAGGCAGAACAAGGGATCCAACTGTCCACAGTTCCCTTTCACTTTATTTGTCCTGGATGAAATTATAGACCAAACTCTTTGACACCTTCCATGGGGTCAAAACCATGCAGACAGGGCACCTGACCACAGCACCCACTCTCCCTTGGGACCACAGCTGCCAGCTGGGCACCTCTTCTCATGGATCTCAGCCCTGGTCCTGGAGCCCTCCTTACTTTTCCCTGCTTGCCCGAGACCTCTACCTGACACACGCCAAAGAGCTGAGACTCAGCAGGCAAATGACTCACAGATGCTATTGAATGGCTGTAAAAACACTGTGCATAAATGAACAACATGACACTTAGAGCTGCTAGTATTCCTGCCAGTCAAAAGGAGTCCACAGGAAAGCGCTCTGAGTAGTTTTACAGACAGGAATGCCCCATGGAAAATTATACATAAACACAAAAGATTGGCAATACAGTGCAGAGCAGTGTTCCCACATAACTTCATTTAGATTGCACTGAGCTGGTATATTTTTGTATGTCTTGAAGAAAAACATCTTTCTCATTTGAAGAAGATAAATTTAAAACATCAGTGGTATGCTAGTGCCCAGGGCCCTTTTTGCGTCAGCTTTTACTATTCTAGCCCATGAGTCATAAGTTAGAGCATTTATCCCATAGGAACTTGTATTCCCTGGGCTACTCATTCAAATTGGCAGGTTTAGCAAACCAGCATGTAGTCCATAAGAGGCCAAAATTAAAACAGGGAAAGGTGACACAAAGAGTTCCCTCCCAGTAAAATAAACAATAGCAGTGGAAAGTTCTATTTATTGAGGCAAGAAAGGCTCTTTGCAAAGGAAGACTGACTTCATGGACTGAGCAGCAAGGAGCAGAGGAGGCTGTCAAACCTGCCCCTGCATGCTGGGGTTCAAATTAAAACCATGGTGACAGTGCAGGCTGCCTTGTGATGTCACACAGCCCATGATCACTCCCAAACTGTCCTTCTTCTGAAAAACCAAGATACTCACCAAGTCTTGGCAAACATCAAGACATGCCTGAGCATTGCATCTTACTAACCAGTAACCTGCAAGCCCATGTGCCTTGAGCATTGTGTATATACAGTAACAAAAGCAATGACCTACTGTAGGCTTAAGCCCATTGGTGGATGTTGTTTCACAGCTGTCATCCAGGTACCCTCAGGGCTGATGAAAAGAACAGGAAGCACAACCCACTTTGCAAAATGGTTTCTGAGCTTTTGTTTACTAATGCAGCTGACCACGTCAAGTCTAAAACAGCCACGTCCTGCCTGGTCCTTTGTTACTGTCACACTACTGACCTATAAGGAACACAGAGCAGATGCCGCCCCTACTCTTATGCTCCATCAGCTCCCTGCAAACAGCCGAAGTGTAGCCTGATGATCCCTTCAAAAGAAACATTAGAGCTTCACACCATCATTTGTCCCAGGTGGTACAAACGATGTGTCCTACCCATGGGTTTTCAGCCTGTGATCTGAGGGTCCCTGGGAGATTCCAGGTCCAGGGAAGACGATGAAAGAAAATAAGTTCATAAATATTAGACAGTGATCTATAGCTGTAGCTTTTTCTAAAGAGTTCACAATTTTCATGAAAAAGGGTTGAGAAAGGATACATTAATCATAACAGTGTGGAAAATTACTGTGTTAGCTTTCAAAATAAAAAATCATTGGTGCAGAAAGCTGCATTTCTTTCTTTATAGAGGCATAGGTGCATATGACATCATATAAATATCATGTTTAACAATACCTGGACATATCCAGGTGGCTACATCCATTCATAATAACAGTGGTTCCCAGGAAGCACTGTTGTGGATTACTACTGAGTTCAAAGATTCAAAATGCATTTTGGATTTTGGCAGTAGAAGAAATTTTTTGTTTCACGGGCACAGCTGAAAGACCCTTTTAGATCCCACAAAATCTAGGACTGTTGTCTTTCTTCACAGGCTGTTGAATAACTCAAATATTTTATTATTTTTACTCTCTTCAAAAATGATTTTTCTATGAAGAGTCTGATGTCCTATAATAGTGGAGAAGTTTGCATTTCCATGCAACTCAGGCAAGGATACACCCTGGCATAGCTGCTCATCCTGGTCACAGTTACTTACCCAAATTATCCTGTAAGCATTAACAGGACTTCTTGAGCAAGAACTGGCTCATCCAAATCTCCAGGAGTTTTATTGAGCTGCACCACTGGAACTGATAGTACACCCAGCAAGGTGGGGTGGACGCATTGCAGCTCCAAAGTGATCCCACAACACCAAGTTCAGAGGAAAGAAGCATTTCTTCCACATTTTGCTCCTTTTGACTGAACGGGTAAAAAGACATTATGATATTAATTCTTCTAAATGGCATTTTGTTGCACAATAAACAGTCCCCAGAAGACCTGGACTCCTAGTCAGCAAAGCTGACATTTAGAGGTTTGACTAGAAGCCAGGGTCTGTAAGGTTTCAACGAGTTAGGGAGTTTAAATGTACTGTGTAGCTAATTTTCAGGTACAAGGTCAAAGTTTCCTAACCTGACTCCTATTGCTGTTCTAATCATTAACTGAAAGGTCCAATTTAGGCTATTTATATGTCTAGGTACTTAATTGTGCCTTCAAATCAAGTAGTTAGACACTGAGGTCACTTAAATTGCACCTATAATTATTTGGACACAAAAAGGAGCAGGAACAAAGGGCCCTTGGTGGACCAGACCAGCTCCCAGGCCCCAGCAGAGGCAGCCCAAGAGCACTTGGATACCCTGTAGTTCCCACTGCCCTCATAAGAGCAATGCCCCAGAGGTGCAGGTGCCACTCATCCCAAAGGCAAAGGCAAACCCACCAGTCCCTGCAAAGGCAATAGGGCTGTCGCTGTAGGAGCTGACCACTGCATCCGACTTTACTCAACCGGGTGGAAGGGGGTCCCATGTTCAAAGGATGCCCTCGCTGAGAGGCTGCAGAAGGTGTGTCTGCCCAGCTCTCAGGTTTCATGGCTGTTTTCTTAACGTGTAACACAGGGTGCCAGTTTAATATCCTGCTATAACACTCAACAGCAAGGGTCAAGAGCAGCATCGGAAGAACTGGGGCAAACTTAATGAAAAGAAGCTTAAACATCTTGAAAAAATATGGCTGTGCAGGTCCAGGAGCAGCTTGAGGCCCTGCAGGGGGACCTCAGATGGGGGTAGCATAAATCACTTTGGAGAAGAAGATGCCACCTCGTGGTCTGCAAGACCTCCAGGTGGGAAATGTCAGCAAAAGAAAAAAGTAGTATTTTGGCTCCCATACAAAAGTGAGAATGGTCCACCTACAGCATTGGGCTTGCAACTCACGTGTTACCCAACACTGAAACCCAGCCCTGGCCCCTGCGCCTTCAGCCTCATGCCCCTTCTCACCATTGCACAAAGCTCCAACCTCTTCCTTCACCCCCCAGGGGCCACCTTCAAACAGCAGGAAAAGTTGCACAGCCTTTTCCCTGGAGCAAGCAGGATCTTGAATCCACCAATGGGAATTCACCTCCCAGGTTCCGAGCAGGACAGGCAGCAGCACCTGTTTAAAATTATATGCCTGGATTAAAAGCAGGACTTTCAAGCTCACTGCTTGGAATCACCATACCACAGATGAGGGTCTTTCCTCCCCCCAGCCCTCATTTCTTTTTAGAGGTAATATAAGCTTCTTTACAAGGGAGATTTTTTGAAACTTTCCATTCCCCTTTAACAATAACCAGAAGAAGTTTGTAGCACATTAGGGCTTAACTTAAGGAAATGAATGAAGGAAGGATCTCCTGTTCATTGGGGTCTTGATCTGGTCGCTGATTTTGTAGGCTTTATTTCACAAACAAGAACACCTGCACTTTTCCCCCCATGCAGTTAGCAGGGGCACACACACATACAAACCCTTCTGGGCATAAAAGTACAAATTTTGAGTAACTTCTCCCTAAAATATATCCACCCACATATCACTAATTGGTTGTACAGCTGCAGATTGTGCTGGGTGAAGACAGGGCCAACTGTGTTTAAAAGTGCTTGTGTGCATGTGTGACCATGACTGATTGTCCAAGTTCACAGATTTTTGTCATGACAATTCAGTGCGTAAATATTTAAAAATAAGTAGTAACACCTTGTTAAAATATTTATTGTCTCTCTTGGAACAAGAAGGAAATTTGCAGGAAAGTTTCAGGGCTTGCACTGAGCATCAGCACAAGGAGTGGGAAATATTGGATGTATAAGGGCATGCCACCATCGGGCAGCCATTACTGCTGGTGTATGTGTCAGCGAGACACAGCCCTTTAGCAAAATGACAGCTATTCCAGTAGGAGACCCAGGAATGCACTTTATTTGAATGAACAGCTTCACTTTCTAGTTAAAGTCACAGTTAATAAATGGCAAGAAGTGCTTCTCAGCATGGGAACATTCAGGCACAGCCTGAACAAATGGGGTGCAGATTTTTTTAAGGGTTTATTTTCATTCCCATTATAATATATGTCTCAGCTTGTAAATGCTTTTATGCCAGCAGTAAAGATTTCCATTTATATGGGTTGAATTGAGCCTTTGCAATTCAGTGGTAGTCCAGCCACTTTTAAGCAGATGTTGAGATGGCTCAAAACTTATTTAGCTGAGTGAGTGACAAGCTGTTAGAAACCAAAGATTTTCCATGGCTGAGCATGCAGACAGGATAGGTAGACATCCAAACTGATACATCATTCATTCCTATCAGTGGAATTATATTTTTCTTGCTTGCATATGCATGGGATCATACCATATATACTTAAAAACATAGAATAACCAGACCTACATGCAAAAGAAATTTGTTCAGTTCATTGTAAGTTAGGGATCTGAGAAAAACAAAACAAAAGAAAACAAAACAAGCAAAAAAAATTAACACCCCCTTCCCCAAACTAACAATAAAAAGACCAAGGACACTAACCAGCCTGGGAAGACCTCAATGCATTCTGAGAGTGCAGAAATTCCGTTTCCCACATTTTGCAGCTAATGTTGCAGGCTAGCCCAGGCAGTGTGGCTGGGTTTTTGTTTCAGCTATTGGCTAAGGCACTGTTAAACCTTTCTTTACAGAGAGGTTTTCAATACACATAAAGGACTATGCCTTTCCTTAGATCAGTTGAACTCCAACGGGGCTGTCTGATCCTTCTCTGTGAAACAAGGACAGCTTATGTTCAGCAATTACATTCCTGTCCATGCACAGACAAGAGGCCACCGCCTTTGTCAGCCAGTGCTCCTCGGGCTTCTCTTGCCTTTCAGTGGGGACGATGACCTTTCTGACCACATCAAGATGCACCATCACCATGTGCTCCACACGGGGCCCAGTGTGCGGCACTGGTTTTTTTTTAAGTGTCGTTGGAAGAGGAGCCAGTCCGTCTCCACTAATCCAGCCTGAGGACAGTGATGGACTGCCCTCTGGGCCTAATTACTCCTCCACATTGAGGATAAATAATCTACATGACAACAGACTCCATTCACTATGCCCTCCCATACCTCCCTCGCCTGAAGCTTAGTCCTGAGTGACAGAAGGAGCAAGAGTCCATGCAGATGAAACAGGCTCCCCTCTTACGGACTTGTGTTGGCCATCCCAGCCAAACTGCAATACTTTCCTTTTGGGGCAGAGCAGATACCCTACTAATTCAGTCATTCAATAAACAAGCTTGGTTCCTCGAGAACATAGTCAATTCAAACAAATGCAGACAGTTTTCTGCAGCAAAATGAAAACAACTTCAACTTGCCATCCTTCTCAGGACTCCTGTGTGGCTTAGGATGAACTCAGGTTATTCTCCACCTACAGTAATTCTCAACTGAATTATACAAGGGACATCTAGGCAGTTTTCAGAAAATTTATCTTTATCTGGTCTTTTCCTTTGACTGTGAAAGGAAACAAGTCAAGACCAGGCAAAGGTGATTTCTTACAGACTTTTAGATCCCTGCCAGGGCTCTGTACCCCACTGGCTGTTAGCTGTCGTTGTTGTTCTCATTCAGTGAAAGGAAAGCACTCTGTTTAGCCTAGGACACACCCACTGACTTGAAAATTTATGGTAGGAGTTGCCAACACTGTAAACCTCTTCTGTCACCATATCAGTCAGGTGCTGTTCTTAGGACTCTGTCCAAGCAAGCCATATATCTCAGTTAGATAACCAGAACAGGAAATTTTCTACAATGATGACACCTTCTATAGCCATAGTTACCTGCAGTCATGAAAGGCAGGTTTCTAGAAGCAGCTGAAACACCAAAAGAGTCTTTGCCCAGGGTTGGTCACAATCCCACATGCAGATAGAGCTTCATCACTCTGAGTGTATACAAGGGAAATTTTGGGGGACATAGCAGGAGGAGACAGAGGGAATGCATTTTGCTGCAGCTTTTAAGCAAATGCTGTCAAGATAGACTTCTAAACTAGTCAATGACAAGCTGTGAGAGGGCACTGGGTTTCCATGACATTGCAGACAAGTGAACAGACAGACAGGTTGGGAAACAAGGTGCCACCCCATGCAGCATCCTTCCCAGGCGGGGAATCCCTTCTGCCAGCTCTACTGTGCCTGGCATCAGAGCACAGGTATGCAAAACTAGAGGGAAAGTGCAACAGGCCTGCAGGGGACATAAACCCGCTTTATAAACCCACTTTCTTACAGATGGAAAGCCAGGATATTCGAGTGTATCAGGAGTCCTGCTGCCACAGTAACACAGAACTACACTGTGTGCTGAACCACAGTTTGCCATCTCTGTAAAAACAGGCAAAAGACATTTCCTATGAGTTCTGATAAGAACAGGAGCTGTTTGTTTAAATATACTCCCTTGACAGAAAAAAAAAAAAAAAAAGATGAAATAGCAAACCCTTGAAATGCAAGTAAAGGATCATTATTCTTATTAGAGCAACAGTGGGCACTTCTCATAATGTGTACTGAAACACTGGCGCTTGAGTGAATAGGACCAACTGTTCAGCCACAGAACAAATTGCACATCAGTCTTAACCTAATAGGTAAGATTAATGGAATGTCATATAATGGGGGAAACTAAAAAAATTAAGGTAATTTGGCAGAAATGGCTTGGAATCATAGTCTATCTAAATGCATTTCATCCGGAGGATTACTGTCTCCAGTGTTTTAGTTGAGAGTTATATTAATTCAAAAGCCATGCCTTACACAGACCCATCCTGTGCTTAAAGGCTGGCTTTCTGCTAGAAGTGCTTACAGCGAAACCTTTGCTGAAAGTTTGCCCAAACATCTCACAGCCGACTGCAAAGCAGAGTGTCTGGGGGCTCGGAGCGCCATACCTTGCCGTGTTTATGACCAGTTGACTTTTTGGCTCCAGCACCTGGATTTGTCAGGGCCTCTTAGCTGCTGCTGGGAACGTGCCCCTGCCGAGCCCGGCTGCTCTCCCTATCACCGCTCTGACAGATTAAAACACAACAGGGTCTGTTGGATGACTGACACATTCTTCCTCTGTCTGACTCTGAAAGGACTTCATTTAACAGCTCTGGAGTTGAGCTTTTGACTGACAGATTGTGAAGGGGAAAAGTCATTCAGTTCCATTAAGCTCAGTAACTGCAGTAGAACAAAACACCTTTAAAAAGGGGGATGAAAAAAAAGCTGCAGAGAGTGGGGGCAGGAGCTTTAGGAAGAAAAAGGGGGATTCTTTTCAGGTTCAAAGACAATCTTTCCTTTTGCTTTCTGTCCATCAATGAGGGCAGCATTCCCAGAGGGAATACAGTCCAGTGCTCATTGGTGCCATTCAGCTGCCAATCTCCCTGACAGGGAGACCAAAGGGCCTCATGTTGCGCTGCGGAAACTGTCTGTCAGACAATCAGCAGCTGCCATGACATCATCTGCCCTGTTTTTCTAGGACTATTATAGGAAACTGAGTCCAGGAGTGCTGCTCCAGAGCAGTATTCATATTTTCCTTTTGCCCACCAAAACGAAATTTCTTTACAAAAGGAAATGTGGTCTTGGTTGTGTGGCTGTGTTTGCAAGAGAGCTAACTCCGTGCCAAAGAGTGAGAGCTGCATGGCTGCAAACTGGTCTTTTTCCACTTGGAATATATCATGCCAAAGTTGCATAGTCCCTTGTTTATTTTTTATTTTAAACTGAGTTTTGTTTTAAGAAATAATCCATGTTAAATATCAGTGATAAACCCTTATCTCTTTCATCTGAAAGTTTGTTCCACTAAAGTCTCTCCGCTTCTGCTATAAACATTAAAATTTTCATAGGATAGTTATTCTTACACACACAAATACGTACATATAGAGACCAGGATCCGGCTATATTTACATGGCTGGTGCAGCAGCTGAGGCTGCATTCACTAGACAAAGTGCGCAGTGAGAAATTATTAATACTGATGGTAGTGGGAAAGAAGTTAAGTGTGAAACACAAACAAGCCACCAGCTGTAAGTGTGAAGTCAGGTGATAAGCAGGCCTGGGACACAACTGCAGTTGGGACACTGCTTGGGCTGCCCCCTCCATCCTGTCACAGACCAGCAAGGACCAGTAGGTTTTGGTAGGGCAGGACCAACACTGGAAAACTTTAGTCTTTCTGGTCTTCCAAATCCTTATCTTTAAGAGCAATATAAATAACCTTAGTACAATTGACTTGAAGCTAAATTAGTGACTTTACAGAACACTGTGCTTATTTGGGTGAAAATCCGAGGGAGCCAAAATAATTTTGCCTGACTAATCCCTGCCTACAAGCCATGATATAGACTGGTCCTGCCTGGCAGTGCTGACACAAGCAAGATACTGGAGACTCATCCCCTCTGTGATGCCCACAGACACTGTCCTTACATTTGCAGGGTTTAACTCAGCAGGCTGACTCCTTCCCCATTGCTGGGACATCAGTCTGCTAAAGAGGGAGTATTGAAGGCATGGAAAAGAAAGTATGAAATGAGAGAGGGAGGGAGAGCCTGAGAGCAGTGCCTCTGGGTCTCACACCACATCTGGGGCAAGGCTGGAGCATCACAACCAAAATCCAGTCTTGAGCAATGGCTACAGGACTGTCCAGCTCAGCTGAATGCTCACAGGTCTTTTCTATTCCTTCCCTTGTCTGGCTGGTCAGTCAGTTGTTTGGTCTATGGGTCTTAGGAAGGCATTAGTTCAGGCATTAGCATTAAGGCCAGGCTACATGAAAGGATAATAGCTCGGCTCCATATGGAATTGTGTGCAGTTGTTCCCCTGCCAAAGTCCTGCTGCATGAGACATTTTCAGCTGTTAAGCTCTCTGTCTTGTTTCAGTAAGGGATTACTACAAATCTTCACACATTCCACATGGACCTTCCAAGACAGTTAGTCAGATCCTGGATGAACTTGCACACAAAGGCACCCTGCTGCTGCTAGGTTCAGAATGTCTCCTTTCTATTAGTATTATTTGTATTTTTACAGCCCTGCCAAAGGTCTGCAAGTTTTGAGCAGCTACCATTTCAATCCATTCCAGCAAGCTGTAGTCTGATACTCCAGCTATGTTTGCTCTGTACATTCAGGCATTACTCTTTCTCACCTGGCAGTGAACCATGTGAATTAAGACAGTCTCCAAGCACACACACACAAAAACCCATGGAAACCAGAGCTGCCAGATTTCAATATCAGAAGCACGCAGAGGTAGAGGGGCAGTGATCACTCAGGCTTCCCTCTTTTCTGTGACCTTTTCTTCACAGTGAGAAAGATAAATACCATGATTTAGTCTTCTGACACTTTTACCAAGAAGTTGGTGTTGGTGCAGTAGGAAGCACTAGCAAATCCTTTGTGAGAAGATCTTCAGATCAGATCTGATCTGTTAAGTTTACCTCTAATGTGTTTTAACATGTGAGGGCGGTCCCGTGGTGTAATGGTTAGCACTCTGGACTCTGAGTCCCAAGGGCCCGAGTTTGAGTCTCAGTAGGGACTGTCCCCTCAGCAGTTAAATGCCTCCCTGCCATCCAATCTCGGATGCTCAGCAGGATCAGGCCCAGTTAGTACCAGGTGCTGTTAGACAGTCCCGAGGATTTCACTGTCACTGTCCAAGCTCGCTTGGCCGTGACAAATGCACCTTAGGACTTAAACGGTGGGGCCAGTTCTGCACGTGCTGTGCCTCACCTAAAAAATCCACTGCGCAGGCTGGAAGGGCACACCCACGTGGGAAGAGCCCTTCCCCAGATCTTCATTCATGAAGTCTGGCCATTATTATTATTTCAACATGCACATTTTTAAATAATATGGCACCAAAACTGACAAAGAATCAACTCTCCATTAGGGTAGAGGAACAGCATATACTCTTTTTGTGATTATAATATTTCCGTGAACACCGGGAGGTATCACAGAACTCTGGAAACATCAAAGAACCCTGTCTTCTTGTGACTCTATGCACTTTTATGTAGAGAAGAACAAACCAGAGTGGTATGGGCCAAGAGGCACAGCACTGCATAAAATTATTGGACAAATCCCTACATGGAGTGGGTCATTAGAAGTGGGGGAGACCTTTACCATGTTGTAATCTATATTTCAGGTCTCAGCAGAGTGGAAGAGGTTGCTCACTGCCCTGAGACACAAGAGTCTTCCTCAGAGTCTGAAAATGTGGAGAGATTCCCTCGTATCAAGCCTTTTTCTACTTTGAGATTTAATGTGAATAGAGACACACCTAAGTAGGACACCGTATATCTGTTACTCCATTCAGCTTTCTTACCAGCCCACACAGTATAAAAATATAGGTCTAGATTATCAAAGGTGTATCTCTTGCACAGATGCCTAATTGGCATTCAGAAAATAGAAAAATGGTGTTTAAATGCCTTTGCAGGTAAGAATCTTAGTAGTTAAAACTTGATTCCCAACAAGGGTGTGCTAGTAGTCTCGACAATCTGCTAGAACAGGCTACTTTAAAAAAAAAAACTATCTTTTTAATGTTAAATTCATAGTGGGGCAGACCTTACTCCTTTGCCAGTGTCCCTGTGGTGAACAACAAAGTTGCTGTTTCAGTACTTTTCCTGTTTTTAGTATCCTTTTAATGTGTCCACTTCTAGTTTACAAAATGGCTTTTTGCCGTGCATTTCATTTTCAGATCATTCTGGAATGCTTTTAGCAAATCCTCTGCCAAAAACCCTCAGCTTTCTTGTTTCTATGGATAATAGGAGCTTACAGCCTTTACAGCAGTTTACTTTTTTTTGGTCAAACTTTATATGAGTTGTGAGACCTAAGGTGGGGTCCTCCACATAGTCTCAGTCCAAAATAATCCTTAATGAAAAATAGTTTCTCTTTTTTTCGAAGGCCAGACCCGAAACTCCTGAAGAGAAATCAGGAAGAGTGTGGCTTCATGTTGCTCCCCAACCAGTTCTCTGGATAGGGAATGTCAACCTAAAAGCTCATCAGTCCCCAACACATCTGTCATACCGTCTCTTCAAGAGCCTGAAGTGCCATGGGACTCTGATACCAACAACCCAGTTAATTAAACCTTCCCATGGAGGATACACAGAGAAGCAGAGGGAAAGAGGAAGGAAACAGAGGAATTTTGGTGGGTCCCACAGTCCTAAAAAAATTAACAGGTGGCTGTGGCAAAATGAAGACCACAGTAGACATAAGAGCTGAACCATCTTTGTCTTTTTACCCTGGGATATTTCCCTAATACAGTGACAATGTAGCACCACCGTTATTGATTGTCTGCTGATAATTTCTAGCTAATGAAGGCAAATTTCCATTGGAACAATAAATTACACTGTTTCTCAGAAATGCTCTCCATTTGATATTCTTTCACAATAAAACTCAATATTTTAATTACTTCCCCTTCAAAATGAAGGCCTAGAGGTAACTTTCAATCATAAATTTGGTCATTTTAAAATGATTTTGGCAAAGATCAGTTGCCCATGACTTCAGATAGGAGTTTTTAATTTTCCTCATCTCTGAAAATCAGATCACAAAACCAAATTCAAGTATCTAGAATAATTCATTTAAATCTACATTCATCTAGACACCTAAAGAGAACTGACTTGAATGTGATTACCTATTGTAAATTTCTGAATGCTTCAGATACTCAGAACCAGGAAAATCAGGCCGTAAGAAATGAAGCTGAGTATAGCTTTAGATAATTGTCTCTAAGTAATTCAAAATCCTTGACTTTACCTCTGTACCCTGGTTTTGTCTCAGGTCTCCTCATTCCACCTGTGCTAATCTGAGCTTCACACACAGTGCCAACTTTAGGATAGCATGGTCCACAACAGAATGTCTGTGCTTGCTCAGGACTGCAATTTTGTTTAGTATTCCCCAAAAAATAATGGATTCCAGGGTTTTCCTGGTCAGAAATACATGTATATGTTTTATATATTGGATAAGTATTCTTTCACTGGTCAGGATTATTCTGCCTCCACCCCACATCCCATCTGACACTTTCACCAAGGGAAAGGCAGTGACATGAGTAGCCCGTGCTTGGTGGCCAGCAGGCTGCTGTCAGGCTAAATGAATCTGTTTACTTTTCCATCTGCAGGGCACTCATTTGGTCTTATCTCCTCTATCCAGATGCTTATTTTTCCCAGCCTTGTAGGAAGGTAATAATCCTAAAGCTTTTACCTTCTGTCAAATTGAGCTGAAATTGGCCTGTGGACTCAAAACTTATTAGGAAGAAAACCAACATAATGTGCAATCACATTTGCTTCATTTTTTGCTAATTCATTTCTGTAGGAAATGCAGCCAGATGGGGAATGGCCTCCAAGTGTTGCCTTCTGCATTTATTTTCACAACGAAAATACCAGCATCAGCCAGGAGACACACTCATGAGAGTGAGAGTCCCAGTGAACAACACCAGAACTTCCTGCATTCAGTTGGCCCCTACTGCTACAGTTGAAGATACCTAATTACAAATACAGCCAAGAATGGGATGTATTTGTAATCTGATGATCAGGAAGCAATGAACAAGCAAATGACTTGTGGTCTGAGAGTCGATGAATACCTGAACAACTCACAACTGCCTGGTTTTCACAGCTTCTCATCTCCATCGTCTGCCTCTGGGGTCCAGTTCTCCAACACTCCCTCCTATATTATGCAAAAAATCTCCCTGAAACCAAACTGAATAACTCTGGAAGCAGAGATTACTCCTTTTATTCCAAGATTTCAACAGGGTTGTAACTGCAGAACAAGGCCAGGGGAAGGGCAAGGGGGAGTTGACTTTGTCACCCATGTTACACCTGATCCAGTTGTTGAAATGGAAAGCCACCAGCTGTGGTAAGAATTTTAAGGAGTACAGAAGATGTAACTGAGCACAAGAGAAAGAGTGCCATGAAAATCTGCTTCTTTCTCTCTGTCAGCACTAAAATAGGGATGTGAAAGCAGCAAACAATTCTATATTCTTCTCCCAAATACATTGGGGAATAGGCATTACTTTCCTAAGGGAAGGAAGAAAATTTCAAGTAAATAATGTCAGTTTTTGTTTACTTCGGATTTGAATCTCTATCAATTATTTAATATTTGCAAGGCAACCTTATGCAATTAATCTATCAGAGAAGACTGTTTACTCTTTAAGAGTAACATTAAACTCTCAGTGACATGTACCCAAGCCCTTGGAGATCCAGCCAGCTAAATGGTTTGGATATCTTTATTTATTTTAATATGCTGCAAACAAATTATTTAATTTAAAAAACATGTCTGAAATTGTACTCACTGTTGTGCTGTTTTTGGCCAGGACAGAGTTAAGTTCTTTTGCAGTAGCTGTGGGGGTGTGGAACCTGGGACCCTGTGGGCACCTCTAGGTTGTTACACTATACCACCTCAGGTCGTGGCCAAGGGGTAGAGGTAAGGCACTCTGTGGCTTCCAGGAAGACGGGCATGACCTATGGTGGAATAAAGCATGGCAGGGTAGGGAACCCATCCACCATTGCTTTTCATTGTCCCAGGCTTGGTAAGCATTTTGCATGTAAGTCACCCTCTCTTTGTACACTTTTGTTATTAATATTGTTGCTCTTACTGTTTGTTTTCTTATATTGTTGCTGTCTGCATTAAATTGATCTTATCTCAACCCATGATCTTCACCTTCTGTGCTTCCAACTGGATGGGGCGGGTAAGTGAGTGCAAGCACGGTTTCAGTGGGAGCACTAAACTGGGGAATACCATTCCTAAAGTACAGTGGAATCAAACTTTTTTTTTTTTTTTTTTTTTTTTTTTTTTATTAAATGGTTCCAAAAGTACTTAGGAAAACACCTAGCACAATGAATAAAATCAGGGTGAACCACACTCTTTGTATTGCCACAACACCAATAGACAGTAGTGGTGTACCCATGTGCTGTATTACTGAAATGTAAATATGTGATTAAAAAGACAGCCCTCAAAACACAAAACAGAAGCCTTCAGCTGTCTATGGACAGGCAAACAGCACAGGACAACTATTTGTTAGAGGACAATTGCAAGCTCTGTCCTGTACAGTGTGCCAGAGGGACATACTAACTCACTGTAGCGAAGACACAAGTTCCCACACTCATGGGATCACCACCCTGTCTTGTGGCTTATTCACATATTCCTGTGCTGAGCATTGCAGGTACACTGTAATAATTGTTACTTTCTTACATTAAAGGCCCAGATCTCAAGTGTGTTTCATGGTCTATGTGACTTTTCTAGACCAACTAATGACATGAATGCCTAGGTACTTGGGGATGTGAGATCTCAGGTATGCTAACTGGATCTTTCAGTTGTACATGAATATTCTCCCTTTATAATATGCTTTGAGTCAGAGATAGTGATATCCACTAATCATTTGTCAATAATATGCATTAAGAAGTTTTATAGTTCTTTCTAGCTTATCCACAAAATACAACTTCAGTGGTCTTACTATGACATTGTTCAGCTCTGTATCTGTATTTTGATTTTCTCTCAGCTTCTTTATTATGATACACCTAAATTATATTTTATGCCATATCAAATTGCACCTTTCAGTTTTTAAATATGCATGAGTCTGGGTTAGGAGGCACTTTTTTCCTTCCTGCTCTGACTAACCCTTATTTCACATGGCATTATAGCTATCATCTTAGCAAATTTTGGGTTGGTTCCTAAGATAGCAGTAATTGTTCTGAATGTTAATTGCTCTTTTTGATTTTCCTCCTAACCTCCCCTTTGAGATAGAAAGAATAATAGATGAACAGACATAGAAAGCTCTTTTTCATGGAAAGGTAATTATGTAAAGTTGTTGAAGTAGACACTAATTTGATTTTCTCAGTATCCAGATCTTTTCCTAATATTAAAGCCAATTAAATGCAAGTTGAAGAAAGCTGACCTTCCTTACAACAAGGCATACAATGGCAAGTGAAGTTAGATCTCTGTTTATTTTTCAGCTGAACATATGTAATATGTTATAGAGAACATAATTGTTCATTTTAAATTTACTTAGTGTTTGCAGATACTGCTGCTCACAAGGAGAACCTAAGTTCTTATCTGCTACTGGGTGCATGTTACAAACCCCACTGTGCCACAAGCTATTTAATACCTTGACAGTTGCAAGTAAGATTAGTCCTGTCACAAAGGCAACTGCCTACAGGTTTGTGTAATCTGAATTTTCTAGATAAAAGTAGTGGTTTTGTCTTTATTAATAATAAAATCATAAATCTTGCTTATATGGGCATTTTTGTTGATTTGAAAGGGGAATGCAAAGGAACACATCCAAGAAATTAATGAACTAAGATGTGCAAGCACATTTCCTGACACCATTTTATTAACACTGAAAATAATTATTTGACCAGAATATAGAAGGTGTAAAGGTTTTAAAGTTTCCAAAATCTGGAAAGTATTGTAGATAGGTCTGCTTCTGACAACAGACACAGAAGTGCCTTTCATGTTTAAGAGTACAAATCTCAAAGGGCAGAGGATCCCGGGTCCAGTAAAAGTCCTAAGCATGTGCTTAACTTTTAAACATATAAGTAGTTCCATTCACTTTATTAGGCTTGGATAGGATACATAACAGTATTAAAGATAAACAAGTATTTATGCGCTTTCTGGACTTGGATTTTAAATGGCACTTCTATTTATGCGTAAGTTATATATTCACTTCCCTTTTTCCCATGTCCCTTTATAGCACAGGTGTATGGGACAGTTACGGGTGACTTAACAGGAGCCTTAACTCTGCATTTCATGATGCCTGTGAATTTTTAAATCACAGAGTCTAATTAATATAAGGAGTTAATATTTCCTCTGAGTATACAACAGCTGGATGTTACATACCATGATTTATTTACTCACCAAATAAGACAACTTTTGTATGCTCCTTGAGTTTTTACGTCTTGCAAGGGGTTAGGTCCTTTTGCTAAAAGTGGAAATACACTGGGATGCATCACAACCCAGTGTCACCCATATGGAAATCGGATGCCCCCAGAATTCCAGTACTATCCTCCCGGCTCACACCTCCAAATGGCAGTGAAATGCACCTGATAATCACTAGGGTTGTTTTTTCCTGGTTAAAAGAGTTGTTTCACTCTGCTTTCAAGCATTATATGAAATTATTGACATTCAAATAACTGTGCCGAGAATTGAAAGCCAATTAGAGGAGGATGATGCAAGGCTGCCAATTTGCAATTGCCACAACACCTGTGATATTTATAAATATTACCTCACAACATTCTTGGGTCTTTAGCTAAATCCTTTAGATTTCACTCCTGTGAAATGGATCACATACATTCCCTGCTTATGTGACTTGATAAACGTCTTTATATAAAGCAAGTGACTTTGCAATGGTTTGATGTTTAAAATATTTGACAAGCAGGATTGTTCCTTACATTTTACTGCTGTAATTAAGAATCATGAGAAGCTACCAAACTTATGTTTAACTAAACCACCTACCTGACTACCAGGAAACACATGACAACACAGAAGAGAGAGACAAAATCATACAATATAAGGCACTGGGGTTTAAGCGCGCACAAATGTGTCAGTATCATGTCTACATTAAAACAGAATTGTTTCCCTTAATAGTTGTTTAGATTAAGAACATCTACAGTATTAACAATGTTCTTGGTCTCTATAAATGGTAATAATAATGAGAAATGGTTTCCTCGTGGCATCAGTTGGCATCACCAACTGGCCATTTCAGTTCCTTCAGCCCACATGAGCTTTGGTTTCAAAATACTTCCAACATATATTCACTAAAAGACTGTTGACCAAAACAACTGTTTCTACAAGTAGTATGTGAAATATCTTTGCAGCAGCTGAAAATGGTGTTCAGCCAGTTCTTTCAGTCCTGCTTGGATGGAAGAATATTGAGGAAGCCATGAAAAATCTCAAGCTGCCCAATGTATTTTCTTGTACAAGAGTTGTGGAAGCTGAAAAACACACCTGAAGTTTTTGTCCTTGTAATTCAAGTGATAGATGGTAACCTGACTCCAGGAAAATTCCATGGACCATTTATAGTATATGTGGGAGATATATAGTACAGTATATGTAGGAGATAAAGATGAAGATGGTGGCTACTAACATCTGTGACTAAAAAAAAAAGCATAGTCTTATGATTGTTTCTTGAATAGACAGCAGTAGTGGTAATGTTACTTTAAAATGTTCATCTCATTGCAGACCACTTCCCCCCAACTATTAACAATGCAAGGATTATTAATCACACTGGGACTATTTCTTCAATTACAACAGTGGGTCTACAGTAAGATGCAAATGCAGGCCATGATACTATCAAGCCCAGCTCTAGCTGTAAGCAGTAACATAGACTTTACTGATTTATGTCATGTAAATTGCTAAATGAGGAATCAATGACATGAAGATTGCATGATGGGACTTAACTCAGAAATAACTTATTTATTCCTTGAAATTATTATTTTTTTAATATTGAAACCCAAATGTAAGTGACTATCAAACAGTTAAATTCCACTTTTGTTTCCAGAGGAAAATATTTACATGATACAATGATCTTGCCAATTACTTTAGTTGCCCAGCATAAACTCTGAAAGAGTATCCTGTGAGCCCAAGGAAACTCTTCAAAATTCACACTAATACAAAGCGGAACATGAATCTGTCTAATCATCTTCAAAAGTAATTGCATCTCTCTCATGCTTTCCCAGTCACTCTTCTTCTGTCTATCTTGTCTGCAATCTCTATGTGAAATATCTTTCATATCTGAGTTGTCCCTCTCATGTAAGTACCTCCACTTAGGATGACAAAAAAAAATTAGATATGAGCAACCATATATGATATATTGACAGGTTACTTCTTTCTGCCATACATGGGTAAAAATCATACTTGTGTCACATGCCTGTCCCAGTTTATCTTTCTTGATTCAATTTCAGATGAAACATCTATCATTTTGATGTTTCCACAAACATTTATGTCAAAGAGAAGAGTCCTTTCTGATTGCCTATTAACATGCACAGCCATGCCACATAGTTCAATCAGAAGACAGAAGCATTTTCATAAGTATCCTAAATTCATAAAAATCCTAAATGTAACCAATTCCTATTTCTGGAATCAATTTCCATTTTTAGGTCTTTGAGGACCTCCTCTTTTGAAGTTGTTATTTTTTCTTCATTAGGGAAAGACTGCCTTCAGTTACCTCTTTGTGATCTAAAACTCTCATGTGGGAGGGCTTGGGAACAGGTCATTCTTGATAAAGAAATATTTACAAGCGTTCTTTAAGTTGTAATATCATCCAGAATGCCTTGGTTCTTATCCCAAAATAGCATCATGGAGATGAAAGACTTCTTAGACATCAAATAACCCCTGAAGAGTAAGTGGCTTTCTGTTTTGTGATGAAATACTATGAAGTGGGAATGGCAGTGTGATACCCTTGGAGGAAGGCAGAGTCAAACCATAAGGACAAAAAGTTAATAAATTACAGAAGCAAACTGAAAATACAGACCCAAGGATTTCAGCTGTATAAATCATGGCAGCTTCATTCCCGCTATGCTGATTTATTCTTTCTGTGAGCCTTGCCAGTTAAGCTGTTCTGGCTCACTCACAGAATATATAAAGAAAATGAAAACACAGTGAGGGTAATTTCCAGCACTCTGTCCCACCCTACTGTGTGCTCCAATATCGGTTACCAAATCTGCAACTTCATCCTGGAGGATGAAATGAGAATGGTGTTGGTCCTCAAGAGACAGGAGCTGCAGCTGTGGCAGCAATGAAATAAGGGTTGCTGGTGTGACACGGCTTGCCTTCTACCCATCTCCTCTCATCTCTCGCATTCTCAGGCAGAGTCAGCATCAAATTTATGGGGACTTCAGGCAGAGGTTAAACTAAGGGCCCTTCTCCCTTCCCTGTATTAGGTGACTTTCAGCACTACCCAGTTTAGTGTAGTATGAACCTCTGCCCATATCTTGGGCCTTTAGGCAATTCTTCTGGGTATTCACCCATAGTCTCCCCACACATCTACAGCAGAAATTCACCCATTCTACTCCAAATTTCTGCTTGGTTTTATTTCTCACATCAGCAGAACTCTCTTTGTCTTCCTCAATACATGCCACTATTTTGCTCCTTCTCTCCTGTCTCACTACTGCATATGCAGTAGTATTGCAGTAATACTAAGGTTTAAAATTATAAATAGCAGAGATCAAAAGAGCCCTCAGATCATCTCACCACCCTTCTGAATGTTCCCCAGGGCACCTTCCCCAAATTTGTTCAGTCCTGTTCCCTATGACTTTACTAATAGGGCTTTCAGCAGCTTCCTTCAGTAGAGAGCTCCACAGTATTACATTTCTGAAATTTGACAATGGCTATTATTGTGCCTAAAGGGGGAAAACTAGGACTTTTGCTTTTCAGTAATTTTCTCCTCCATTACTAGAAACCCTAGCCCTAAATTTAAGTTGACCCTCTAGGTCACTATTAATCAACATTATGTATCATTTGAAACTCCAAGACATGCTCTTCATCTTTCTAGTCTGGTGTTTTAAAGTCCAGAAGTGGAGGGGGGGGGGGGAGGTTTAACATAAACATAGTAAGTACAGCACAGGGAAACATGATATGAGGATATCATGTTCTTGACTAGTACCGCTGGTCACTTTTAGACATTGTCAAAAAATCACCTAAACCTGAGCTTAGAAGCCAGGGAATAGGGATCCAAGAGGCTTCTTGGGAGTAACGAAAAATCATGTAGCAATATTCTAACAAAAACTAAACAAGTACATAGAAATGAAGCTGAATTCTGCAGTCTCTTACAACCTTTACAAGTCCTTTGGGCCAGAAATCTGCTTCTCCCTCTAGCACAAACATCTTGTCTCCATTTAAGTTTACTAAGTGCTGCGCAGTTCAGAACATGTAACTACTGTTAAGTTTGGACCTGTTTCAGTTTTGCCTGAGAAGAATTTACATGAAGGTAGCATCTCTTTCCTCTGATCTTTCAATCGTGCCGTACCTTCCGCAGGAAATCCTCTTTTGAGTTGCTCCCCAGATTCCCCTCCTCACTGAGATATTTGGAGAGCTTTTTTCATGCTAAGCCTTCAAATATTTCACTTGCATTCTTATACCACATTTTAAGTGTGTGTCATAAGGGTAACATTCAGGAGCTGAGGATTTCCCTTAGCCCTGTGACCCACCGGGCTAATTACTGGCCCATCACATGACACAACTTCATAAGCAGTGCTTGAAATGTCCATTGTTATAACAAGCAGGGGCAGAGCATGAAGACTACGTACCCTGTGCCCTCTCCTCCCAGCCAGCCACATTTTTTTAAGTATTACCCCAGGGCCCTACAGATAGGCATAGCCATCTCTTGAATGGGGTTGGATAAACTGTCTAATGATTATGCCATTTCTTCTGCTGTATCTGTAAAACAAGGAGCCTTCAGGACTAACATGGAGTAACTTCAAGGTATGTTAACAGCATTATTCACGGTTCTCATAGTTTAGCCCTCAGCTTTGCAGTGACAAAGCAGGCTGCCTTATTCTTGTTTACACTGCTATAAATTCAGTGAGCAACAACTTTGCGTGTTCGGACTATATTTTATCAATGATCAGCACTGTGGTGTGAGTGAAGAAAAAAGCTCTCTCATAGCCCTATCAAATGTCTGAGTCTGAAATATATTCCAAAGACATGCCTCAAAGCCTCCATTCCTATACCTGGGCAGACATGGACACCTGAAAATAATACAAGATCAGATGAGGGGTGCACATCTGGACAGAGATTCAGAGGCTGATAATTTTCACTGATGCATGAGTTTCAGCTTTTACCCCAGGCAACTGTTCTCCTATCAGCTAACCATGAAAATTGGTCACATATGTCTTCTGAACTCTTCCACTTCTGTAATTTGACAGGGTCCTGCACACAAACATCTCCCTTGACCCTTTTCAGCTCACCTCACAAATTTTTATCCAAATGATAGAGGGTGACCAAACAATTTAGAGCAGTTTGGAATAGGGTCATGTGAAAAAAAAAATAGGAAATGTAATATAATCATATTAAGAAAGGGAGAATTATAATGAGAAGATGAGAGGCGAGATTTCTTTGTAAGCCTTATGAAAACTGTGTTGAACTTAAAACCAAGATGATGTTCAAACTGTAGTGAACAATCTTGACTTGGGCATAATTGTCATTCCTGTCTCCAATATGTAAAATTTTGCAGTATGCCACAAAGGCTACCAAAACAGTACAGATTGAACAGCCAGCACCGTGAGAAGCTTCATCCACCTTCTGGGGAGTGGTATAAGTCTTCTCATAGAAGGTCAAACCAAGGTCATACCTGAGGTCAAGAGGAACTGAAGGTCTGAGCAACATTACAGTGAAAGATGGACTAGATGATCTTTAAAGATCCCTTGCAATCCAAGTCATTCTATGATTATATGAAGATATGATATATTTCTTAAATGACACTTGGCATTTTTCAGGAGCTAGGCTGGTCCAAACAAAGCAAGCAAATTGTTAGCAGCTGTGTGTTGCTCATATTATTATTATTATTATTACTATTATTACTGCAATAATTCTGTTAGCAAAGATACAGAAAAGAAGTATGTTAATTCAAGATTGTTGCTGCACACACAAAGACAGAAAGACTCTAAACCCCTTCTCTTTATCACCACAAGAAGAAATGAAAATACAAAAAAGTTATATTTATTGTGTCTTCTGCAGGAGCCAAGAAAGGCTGAGCCCCAGGGAGGAGCCTGGGAAGGTTCCTTTCTGCTACTTCCACCTCAAGCCAACAACACCACTACCACAGCCCATTTTTTCTTTTAACAGAGAAGGGTCATGTGCAGAAAAAGCCCACTGCCCACTCTTGAGAATGGGATCTATGCGATTAGGGAGTCTCTCTCCTGGCATAATAAATCATGCTTTCCTGTGCTGTTCATTATTGCTGAATACTTCTAGTGTTCAATATTTCAAGTACTTCTGTTGGTCAAAGTCCATACTGATTTTCTGGAAGTAGTTTCATTTGCATTATACTTGTACAAAAACATGATTTATTTTAAATGTCAGGAGTAAATTATAGTTCTACGGATTTTGTAGAAGGTTTTTCTTCTCAACAAAATAGATTATTCTGCCCCAGAATTACCAGGTTTCCTCAGGTCTTGGTTTTCCTACTCTTTATTTAGAAAGCCATACATATGAGTACACTAAATATTTATGAATATAATTTATGAGCCCAGTTGGTTTTTTTCTTGCCAAAAGTAAGAAGGTGACCTGTGTGTGGTCTGAAAAATTCTAACTATGATCAGACTGAAACCATGGAGGTGACGGCAACTTGACATTCATTATGAAAAACATCCAAAAAGTCTATATATGTCACAGAAAATATGTCCCAAATATTAAAGAAACATACATCATCTCTAAGCTAACCAGGCTGTTAATTCAAAATAAAAGATGATAAGGGAACTTAAGTACATGGTATTGGTCAGCAATATTACAAAAGACATAAAGTGTACTATTTTCCTGGCTGAACTAATTTATTTTGCTTTGGTGTATTTGTTTAATCATTTCCTTGTTGTCTTTAAGAAAGTTGATTTGGGCTTCCACTCGAAAATTAAAGAGAGTCTCTCCATCGAGTGCATGGGAAGCTAGATCAGACCTCAAGACAAGACACAACACAACAGTCTTGCATTGCTGCAGGTCATCCCAAACAGTGGTTTTCTTTGATTAATATATCATTTTTCACAAGAAAAACTGCTTTTTATTATAGGAAAATACAGCATAATCAGCAGCAAGGCACCAGTATTTGTTCTCCTCTATTGAAAAGGCTGTCAGATTAACTTCCCAAAAAGTCCAAAAGCAAAGCTTACTATTCTCTTAGATTTATCAGGTTAGAATTCCTTCCAGCCAATGTTTTGACATGAGTGAAACTAAGAATTATAGATATCTTTAAAATAAATTGAAAACCAAAATAAAATGTTTGAGTTTGGATTTCAAAATAATGATTCCTTAAAGTTTAACATTGTGAGTGGAGCTAAAGAGACAGTGATACGGAGTGGGCATTTTTTGCAGCAATTGTTATCTCAGTCCCACTGGACACAGAATGGGAGAAACATATTCTGGCATCACACAGTCCTTCACATTTACTAACTTGTCTCATCTCTTGACTTGGGGAGTTCCTTCTTTCTTGCCTCTGGTGCACACTTTACAATATAGTTCAAGTATTTATAGCTAGGTTGCTTTCCACTTTCCCCTTGGCGCCTGTTTTATGAGATTTTGCTAAAGAGAAGCATATCCTATAAATTCAAAGTTTGAAATCCACTGGGACTGATCAAATATCAGTTTGAGGATTCAGAAACTTTATTAGGCAACAAAATTCTCTGCCACCACCGACTGGTAAGGGGAACTTTCCTGTTTACATGGTGGTTAAAGAAAAGTGCTGATTAGAGAGCTTCAGCTAATCTTGTGTTCCATAGAAATTCAAACAATTTTCTGAAAGAGTCATGTATTTGAAGCTCTTAAAGGAAGAGTTCTTTGGGCGCTGACTACTTTGGGCACTGTTCATATGAACAAGAAACACCTTCAGGTCTGCCTCTGATACTGTTGGATGTGTGGCTACTGTAAATGGATAACTTCACAGGCCATTAGTTGGGGGTTTTTTTGTGTGTGTACCC
This sequence comes from Acropternis orthonyx, assembly GCA_035583155.1. Lineage (NCBI taxonomy): Eukaryota > Metazoa > Chordata > Aves > Passeriformes > Rhinocryptidae > Acropternis > Acropternis orthonyx. The sequence goes on from JAWWEU010000081.1 coordinate 32,511,517, forward strand.
ACAGAATTAAACCCATGGGTACATTCAGAAGGTTTATTTCAGTCTGATATTCCGATGATCTGTCATTCTGCCTACGGGAGTCCAAATGTTTCCAGGGCGGATACATAATCAATTAATTATTGTATATGTTATTTATCTTAATGGAAATTTAATCAAACATCACAATCTTCTTGAGCACCGTTCTTTACCACTGTGTCTGCCTTCAGAGACATCTTAAGATAGAGGGTCCTTAATGGGATTTATAAAGTGCACATATGCAGTGCCTGGCACTGTAAGCCAAAAACAGCTCCTTAGTTCTGAAATTACACAGCACCATTTGTATGGGTTTTAAGATAAAGCACTTCTGGCCTTGTTTTTTATTTGAATTTGAATATTATGAAAACAAAAATTATGAAAAATTATGAAAAATACCAGTTCAGCTGGAATTTCTCTATCCTCTATTCTGCCATCTAAATTTCTTTAAGAGTTCTCAGAGTTGATGGGGATGGTTGTTGTTGTTTTAAATTAGATATTAACTTATTTTTAAACCTACTCCAAGCTTTCACTTCTAAAAGATCTAGTAGGTCTATCAACCCTGGGTAGTCCAAACTGTGCAAAGCAATGCTCTAGGAAAATACCTGAGAAAGAATTTTCAATTTCACTTGAAAAGTCTCAGACAAAAAAGGAGAAGCTCCAACATAAGCAACTTTACATTTGCAGTAATTTGCTTCTGATGTTTTCGCTTCCTCTGACCAGTCTCAATTAAACTTTTAGCTTTGTTTGATGTTCAAGTTGACCATATGCATTGGATCTGATTCATTGTAAAACATCAAGAAGTTCACAGATGACTGTCCTATCACACATTTGATGTGGTATTTATTTCGGGTGTGCTGTGTTGTCATTCACATGCAGCAGTGATGGAGCAAATGGGTTCTCTGAAGCTTCATTGCCCTCTGGAGTAGCAAAGGCAAGGAAAAGGGAAGTGAAATTCTCCTGGGTGCTCAGGACACAAGCATCTCTTGCTGTATTCCCCCCATCCCTGATGCTTCTTCAGAGCCAGCTACGCTGGGTACCTTGGGCAGGCAGGTCTCCTCATTTGAGCAGAGCAATCTGTGCTACTCCTTCAGACCACACTTATGTTTTCTCAGAAGTGACAGAAATACGAACAGCTACCCAAGGTGCAAAGGTATCTGGCACAGATCTCTTTCATACAGGCATACTGGAACCTGCAGGACCCGTGCCTTCATCTCAGCTCATCGTATCGGCCTTGAGTCTGAAGGACAACCTGCAATATGAGCAGACAACACAGGTCATGAGTTTTTACCTGCTCAAACACACCTGCACATCTGTGTTTTGTCCTGTTCCACAGTTCAACCCAAAGCCTTAGGAGATCTCTTAGCTCTGAAACACTAGCAAGAACCACAAGCCACCCTCTGCACAGTTTTATATCATCTTTCACACAAAGATCTTAAACCAATTTGCTGGCATTTCTTAAGCCTCATAAACTCCTGTGGGAGTTAAATAAATGTTGTTATACACACTTTATACCAGAGCTTACCTTAAGAGAGTTTTTCTAAGTGCTCATTCCTGCTGACTTATGCAAGAGCTACAGTCAGTATGAATATGCTGACATGCTGAAATGCTGCGTCTTGCAGGTAAGCCTCAGTTTAGTTTTCCACTAAAGTAACATATGGAAAAACATACTTAACTATGCCCAGTGTGATTTAAATATGTTGCATACTCAAGGGCATATGTGAAATAAGACATGTCAACCAAACTGTTTCAGGCTTTGTAAGACAGCCAATACACTTGCAAGTAGGGTAGACTCTGGACATAATTATAACATTCATTTTAAATATCATGAAAATGGATCAATTCTGGTTTAGATTTTAGACACTGGGCAATGTTGGACATTTTGTTAGCCTTTTAACTGACAGTTGTATGAAGAGTACTTTGATTTTCCCACCAGATCCCTTTAAACAGGCCATGCACAGTCAGTTGAGATGATGCTGTGCATTTTTATGGAGCTTATATAAGTTTAACCCTGTATTAGTATGTCACTCTTCAGAGACGGGGCTGTTGAAATCCCTTTACTTATACCTGTGAAACACAGGTGATATTTTTGGCATTGCTGCAAGACAATCTGTCTACATTACTGAGCCTCCCATCCAGTCATGAAATGAAATATTTTCCTTATTTCTTGAACACCACAAGAGTTGATGACGTTTCATTTCTGACTACTGTGAAACTCATAATTTTGTCCTTGGCTTTACTAGGATCGAGACTTCCCCTAGACCACAGGTATTCCCTTGACAGTCAGAGAACCGTTGGGCACAGAGGGACCACTTCTAAGGCAGCACACTGTCATGCATAATTTTTACTTCTCTCTGTGGACACCCTAGAAAACCATTACAGATACATATTGAGAAGATCATTGAAAACCATCTCCCTTAGCCACTGAGAAAGCTGGGTTAAAAAAAAAAACCAAAAAACAAACTGAAGTCATCTCAGCACTGTTTGGTTTGGAGCTGTACTGAGGTCTCTTGACAACAACAAAGGACTGTTTCTTATATATATGCCTGAACTGTGGTCCAATCTGCAGGTGTCCCAGCTTGATGGACACTTTGCCTCTATGTTTAAGAGCACATATGTCACATATGTATCTTAAACAGCCCAATCTAGAGGACAGGATTTGGCTTCACAGCATCATCCTGGCCCAAATTTCCGCTCTGCTTATGCTAAAGCTACAGTCTCTCTTACTTTCTTTTTCTGCATTTGCCTTCATCATGCAATGTCACAAGCCATCTGCACAGCTTAGGGATTTTGCCAGTGCTAAGACACGCAGGAAACATCCTGCAATAGAGTTAATATTGTCAGCTATACGGGTTTAGCTTGATAAAGACAGTTTTTGGTTATTTTAGGCTTTCAGGATCTTTGCAACACCAGAATTGCAGGAATGAGGTAGGAAAAAAACCCACTTAGAAATCCTAATCAGAGAGAGGAACCCACAGAGTCGTTTGAAAAGTGCTCCTACCACAAAAACTAAGACCCCAAATGCCGCTATCTGCCTCTTTTCCCCTTTCCCTTTGCTACACTTCCTCTCACAGATGTTTTTCATCATTTAAGGTAGCAATTCAAGCATTCATGTAACTGATCCTAAGGAGTGTGCTGCATGTGATTAGCATCAAGTCACCAAAGAACAAAGCAATGCAATTAATCCCTGTTTAAATAAAAAACAGATTAGATAAGATTAAACATATTAGCAATGGGCAAACCTCAGATAGTTTGAAAACCAGAACTGAGTTGGAACAGTGTTTGTGGATGCCAGTATAACCCAGATCATACCCAAACTTTCTGATGCTTCCATCCAAGAAGGCTGGAAAGCACAAGGAAAGCTCTCCTGTATCATACTTCACACTTCCTGTGCTCAGATACAATCAGAAAAAAAAACCCACTCCTGTGATATGCTGATTTCTGGCACCAACACCTCTGACTGTGTTCAGAACAAGAAAGTATTGAGGACAGAGCTGCCCACTTATTGAGTAGGGTTTAGTTGAAAGGAGTTGTTATAGTTAAAGAGATTTCAGGGTTGATTTGGTTGTTTGGTTGGCTTTATTATAGGTTGAATTTGTTTCTAGGCTTTATGGTAGAAACAATGACCACTGCACTGTTATCCCATTGGTATTCATGCTGTTGTATGTGCCTCCATTGCATTTTGAGCAACTCATCTTCACAAAAATAAATCCCATATGTTGATGGGAGTTAGATTGTCAGTATTCTGATTTCAACATTTTTATCATCTGAAACAGAAACATTTTGACCAGGCCATAAAAGTGATCACAAATAGTAGTCATAGACTCTTGCCTAGCCGCTTGCAGATTTGACCTGATTTGTCAGCTCATCTCATTTCAGGATCTGCACCAGTATTCTTAAAGTGGACCTGGAACCAAAGCTTTTAAGCCACATATCCTAAGTGGGTTTTTTTTTATCAGAACCAGTTTTCATTACCTTTGTTCAAAAATTTCTACTATTTCTGCATGTATAATAGAATTACAGAGTTAACTTTATGTCAATCAGGAACAAAAATTGTTCATTAAAAAAACTGGATGACTGGACAGGCACCTAGCAAACTTCTTCGAAAAACTATATTTAGTGCAGTACCTCCCTGAAATAAGCATCTTCCACAGTTTTCCTTTACATACAATGAAAGTAGAAAGTGGGGAACAAAAACACTGTCTCTGGAAAGAAAAAAAAAATCACTCAATATCAGAATCATGAACTATATTCAGAATTTTCTACATTCAGAATGTAAGAATGGTCACTCTAGAAAATGTATTTTTAGTGAAATGACAAGCAGAGGCTATTGGGGCCTAGAAGTATATACATGCATCACAATGTAATAATTTCCCACATCCATGACTGTTTTCACCATCTTTAGTCTGAATAAGTGAGATCAAAGAGAGTCTGGGCCTCTCCTGTTGGAGTTGTCCAACTAACCTCTGGAAAGCAGCCATTCAGTACACATCATAATTTGCTCTCAGACTGAACTGGAGTTGCCATTACATCAAACATATGGGGCAGATCCTCAGCCAGTGTGAAGTAAAGTAGCTCCACTGAAGGCAACTTGTGGCAGCTAAGATCTGATCTGTGGTGTTAAGTACACTGGTAAAGTTTCGACCATCAGGTAAACCGTTTCCCAAACATTTATTATGCATGCCTAGATTTCAACTTCTTTCCTCAGGGTGACTAGCACCCTCCTCAAGAAAGAGCCTTACTGAGGTCTCAGGTGTACATGGAAAATTAAAAAAGAGCTTAACAGGAGGGGAGCAGGATCTTCAGTGCTAAAAATGTAAATGCCTCAAAGGTCTCAAATCCTAACCCTTCTACAAACTAAAGAAAAGTATCTCTCTTGTCTGAAACTTAGCCTTAGAAACTTTTAAAAATACTGTTTGTCAAACCTTTTGGATTTTATTTCTAATAAAATGCTAATAAAAATGTGGAATGGTAATTTATTTTGTGGTGCTGCACTCAAAGAGTGAGAATACTTGGTAGCTGTGTGTTCAAGATTAATTGCTGGGAAACACTTTTAAAATCTGTTCTGGCCTTTACCTGTTTAGATTTATACCACCGCAGATGTTAACAGCCCATAGGTATTTTCTTAATGCCAAATGTAAATACAAAAACAAGAAGAAAATGTTCCTTGTGCATTCTTACTTACCTTTCCTGGCAGAAGGCCACTTCTGTCACTCAGAGCTCAGACTGTTCTTTTAATTTGGCATAAATTCCATGACTGCTGTTAATAGTATTATTGGTGTTGGAGGTAAGCCAGACAACACACTTTTCTAACTAATTTGTCCAATAAAATTGATTATTTTGTTAGTTAATTTGTCACTTCTTGAAAAGAGAAATCTTTTTACAAATATTCTTGGTTTATGTGTTATGCTTTCCCATTGCTCTTCATCAATACCAAAGCTTCTACAAGAGCTAATTAAATTTTTATACATTCGCAGAAAGTGACTGTTCAGCATTGAGCAGAATCTTCATTTTGACACCTTTTTTTTTTTTTTCTCCAGAGATTAAAAATAGTGACTGTTTCAACTCTGGGTTGATAATTTTTCTTGCCTTACTGCTACAATCCTTTCCCCTACAACACACAAGCTTTTTCTGGGTAAAAATGGAAAAAGACACAGTAAAATTAGCAAAGCTGGTTTCTCTACAGTCATGCATTCTGCTTTGCAGTAACTGCACATGTCTGGCTTCATCCTCCCCACTGTATTCCCTTCTCTTCCCCACCATGGCACAGTGCCATCAACTCACCCCTCCTTCCCCTCATGAAAACTTGAGCAAATGGCTGGCTCCAAATGAGGCACATGTGGCTGAGCAGCCCATACATGTGAAGGTTCGGGGAGCTGGAATATTAAACAAGACTAAATGCTTGAACACACCCTACAGATTTTCTTCCATGAACTGTTTTTCTATCTTTGCACATCTATCAGTTTTCCAAGATTCAAGAGCTCATGTCTGAGACTGTGACTGCTCTGTCTAGAGATGTTAAAAACGGCCAGCAGGTTCAGCACTTACGGCAAATGGCCTGGCAGAGGAGCAGATGAACAGGCTGGGTTACCACCTTCTTTTAAAGAGAAGCGAGAGAACACAGGGCAGAGAACAAAACATGAAAATCTTCATAACCGTGTCTAATAAAAGTAGTCATACATAAAAAGTGG
>JAWWEU010000081.1:32517730-32532710 GCA_035583155.1 Acropternis orthonyx
GGGGGTGGAGAGGGGCGGGGAAGAGGGGAGAAAAAAGATAAAAAGAAAAAACCCACACACGTTACATCCTAAGAATTCATTATTTCCTGTACTGGACTGCAAAACACCAGAGACAGATTGTATGACAAACCCTCCATATTCACTGACAGTCTGGTTTTACCTCTAATACAGCTTAAATCTGAAGCATAGTAAACAGGGCTGCAAGGAGGCATTGAACATAAACTGGGTAATCCTATCTGGCCCTGGAAACAGTACCTTCAGAGGGGCGAGCTTATATACCTACTGCCTATTCCCCATACAGATCCAGGTGATTAAGTGTATATCTGCAGTGCATTTGAGTCCTGACAACTTTCTAAGTGGAATGTAGGTACTTGATGGAGTTCATGTTAATTAATTTTATTCTTTGTAACCATCTGTATGCCAACACACTGGTTTGGTCAGCATTCCTGCCCTGGAGTGAGCCCAAGCCCAGGGCAGTGTGACAGAGGCTCAGCTGTGTGCTGCTGCCAGGGCAGCAGCCTGCCTGGCCACTGTCCTGGGGCACACAGAAGAATTGACAGCAGCTGCCTGGGTGCCCACACACGCCTCTGGGCAGGAAGGATTGTGTGGGAGGAGAAGTTACAAATGCTGCACAGACCTACTGTGCACTAACTGTGCCCACACCAACTGTAGCACAATGACGGCACAACCAAGATCTACTTCAGAGCAGTCACAACTTGGTCAGCCAGGTTAGCATCGTGCCACACCCAGCTGATGTTCCCCAGAAAGTCTCTCTGTCTGAGAACAGCTCCTCCTTTGGAGCTGCCAGAATCCCTCAGGATATATAACTTTGACCTGCCAAAAATTTAAACCAAAGCCTTTTTCCTCTCCTGTTTAGGAGTATAAACAATGACAATTTATATCTGACACCTCTTAACTCAGGGAATGGCTTTATGTAAACATGTTTGGTGTCTTCTGGTTTCTTTCTCAACCAAACCCTTTTGAAAGTGTGCACACACTCCTTCACGAAATGAGCAACATTTTCCTACTGCTGAGTACTGGAGAAGTGGTTGGCGTAGCCTGTCTTCCAGCTTCAGTCTCTCCATTCAAATCCCCTACGCATGGTGAGGCTGAAGCCTGGGCTTTGTATTTGCTGTTCCTGACGAGATGTGCCTGCAGTCCAAAGGTGAAGGTTGCTTATGAGCCCCAAGTCCCTGCACCTGGTCTTCTGCACTGCCAACCCCATCCCAGCACAGGTCTCCAGCCTGACTGGAAGAGATCCTCTGTGCTTTGCATTCCTTGGAAAGCATTCTTTGTTTTACAAAACTCAAACACTTTTTTTAAGCTCATATGGAGGTTGCACATTTTTTAAAAGCACAGCATTAGCCATTTGTAGCCAAACAGTGCAACTCATATGGCACTCAATATTGTGAGAATTCCTAGAGGTAACACTGTGTTATCCATGAGGAACACCATGATCCCAGACTGTGCTATGGATGGCTTTGCTCACCTATCCATTTCCAAACAGGCTGAGGTTTACTAGACCAGTCCTTATGAGCTTTCTCACTAGAAAACATACCTTATGACTTAAAACAACAAATTGACAGAGCTTCTTTTACAGCTTTCAGGGAGACCTCTGTTTCTGAAAAACCATATAAATATGTAATAAAACCAGAAACTCTAGTGAGCAATTTACTAGAAATGGAGGCTCAGCTGTTTTCTGACCCATGAGTAGGCTAGAAAAGGTATTCCTTTGAAAATCCTCGTTTTCCATACCATGTACCATTTTGTGCACATTTATGTGCTTACACTGCAGACACCTCAGGTGTCCCAGAAAAGACAGAGCAGCAGCAAGGAGAAGAGACTTTGTCTAAACCAAAAGTTTTTGCACACATGGATAGGCATTGCAATGAAATTTGTCCACAAACATTCCAAAACAGACTAAGGTACCAAAATGCCTAGTAGTCAGCTTTCGATATGGAAGAGTAGCTCTTAAGAAAAGAGCTCACACTGCCTATTTACTGGACAGGAGTAAAGCCCACTGTAGTGGGAGAAGGTAGAAAAGAGTAACCTGAAGAAAGCCCTCCAGCCTGAGTATCCTGCCCAAGAACAAGAGATGCATTCCTTGTAAGGAATGGTCCTGGAGCTCATGTCTCTTCACTCCTGCTTCAAGTAGCCAAACATGCTGGGAACTACAAGCAAAAACCTCAAATTACAGTTAGAATACTTACAAGATATCTGTTTTGCTGAGTGGCTTCTAATGGGCTTGGAGAGTCTAAGAGATTGTCCTGAGCCTGACATCAGGCTTGTGGACTAGGGGCTGCAAACTTCAACAGGATCGCCAGCCTGACAGCAGCTCAGACTATCACTGTCATAATAAAAAGCTTGGGAGCCACTGCTGGTGGTAACAGAGCCACATAAATTTTGAAATTAATGCCTTGGCAGCAGACTGGTCCTTCCTGAGCAATCAGGGAATTCACAAGGATACAAGAATACAAAGTTCAAACTGGTTTGTCCAATCCCAAAAGTTTTATACCTGAGCACTGAAATGGGTTGGACTCTAATAGATTTACTAGCACTTTGTCTCAAGCCTAAAAGTTGAACACTGATGTTGCATGATAACAAACATCAGCTTTGCCATCTTCACACTGCCAGCTGCTCTTTCAGCTTTGCTATTTTACCTACACTGACCAAGACCCCACAGCTGGGCTCCTGGGCATCATTTCCCACCTCAGCCCTGAGAAGTATCACCCTTGCTCCATCCAGGACCTGCCCTCAGTCACTGCTGGCTGCACACTGACAGATCAACCCCAAACATCTCAGAGGCAACCCTGCAGCCTTGCTCTAAGTCCCTTTTCTGCATTTTTGTTCCCAACCCACCAGCTGCTTCCCAGATGCTCGTGCCTTAACCCCTACTCTGCCTTGCAGAGTGTTAAACCCTATTAATGGTGGAGGCATATCTATCTGTGCTGTGTGGTGATAAAACCCCTTTGGGTTTTATCAGTCCAGTGGCCCAGTTTTACACTCCCTGTACTTCTTGTGTACCCAAAGATTTGAAATGAGGGTATGGAACAGCCTGATTCTATGAATCCAATACCTGGGGGAACAATATGGTGTAAACAATTCCCCTTCTGAATATAAAACTTAACAGAAATATTTTTCAAGAGAAATCTGCAAAGCTTCTTAGGCAATTTTAGCTGTACCAAGTAATGCCACACCCAAGGATGAACACTGCTGGTGCAGGGTGTTTCTTGTATTTAACAAAAGCATTAAACATCTCTCCTAAAGAGGCAAAGGTTTATAGACTGGATGTAGGCATGTATGCAGCAAAGCTCTGTCAGATGCACTGATGAATCCATCTCACTTTCTGAAGACTGCTGCTGTCAGCCCCAGTATCCTGCCTTATGCAATGGGTCTAGCAATTATTCTGATATTTATACTTAGAAGCTGCAAGCAGAATTGAATGAGAATGCTCCAGGTTCTGAGGCTCTCTCCAAACTGTGAAGCCGCTAAAATAAAGCAAGCTAAAGTAAATAAAATAAAATAAAATAAAATAAAATAAAATAAAATAAAATAAAATAAAATAAAATAAAATAAATTTTAGCCTGTCGTCCCACAACAAGCTCAAGATAAAAGCACACATGGCACAGTGTTCCAGCTTGGAGGTCTCCATCTTCAGAGTACTAAATATCTTTAGCACTAAGTATTTCTAATTTATTATCATTTACAAGCATCTGGACAACCTAGCAACTGTGGCAGGATTGGAATTTGAATCACAGGTTAATAAAATCTGTAGTGAAACCTATAAAGCAAATACATGAAGTCAGATGGCGTTATTAGTTAATGTGTGTCATTGATGTGCTAGCTTCGACCCCACGCTGGTCACACGGTGAAGGTGTTGGGATGAAACAGCTGAGCTCTGGCAGGCCACGTTCAAATGAGCTTCCTGAGAGATGTTTACAGAAGACAAGTACTTATGACTTCACTGAGGGAGGTGTCAGTGAGCCACAGCAGTAGAGCACACTTCCAGCCTTTATACTTTCTCTCCAAGGGCACACCTCATTCTGCCTTGGCATCTTCGCTTTCACTTGGTTGTGGAGGGGCCCAACAGTTTTGCTTTTCTGATGCCGTGCCCTGGCTTCAGCATTTTTGCATTTTATTGCTGTTCCAGTGAATTTAAAAAAAAAAAAAAAAAAAAAACAAACCACAAAACTAAACTGCATTTGGCAGCTCTGCATGGAACAGGCGATTGTAGTGAGAAAATTGTTTTCCAAAGTAAGCCAAACTCTAACCTTTGACATGAGATACAGTTGTGCAAGTCTGGACTAGAAAAGACTATGCACATACCTGAACCATCAGTATCCTGTGTTGCTTTGACCTAAACCAGTCAGGAGTCCATCCTCTCTCTGCATGGGTGACAGAATTTTTATGAAACACCTTGACACCTCTCGGTTTCTAAACTTAGGTGTGTTTCATACTAGCTACTTCCTGCCAGTAGACATAAAAAGTCCTTGCCCAGTCCCTGGTTGTCCACAGAACTTCCCAAGTCACTCTGCTCATATGTTGAAGAAGCACCACCTTCATCTTGTTGTCTGCTCACAAGGAAGAAATCTATCTGTCCTTCCCTAGAAGGTCACAGTGGAAAGAAAAATGGGGGGAAAGAAGGGGGGGAAAAAAAAAGAAACAAAGAAGAAGAAGAAAAGGGCAGCCAAACTTTATTTCAAATAGTTTTCATGTAAGTGTCTCAAGAGGTTGATTTTTACCTTCCTTCCACACCTCTTTTTCCTTCCTGTCTGCCTTCCTGCCTTCCTTTGGCTTTTATTTTCTCATTTTTCCACTCCACTTTTCTTTCCTTCATTTTTTTTTCTGCCTTGTCTTCTCTTGAAAACCAGCAGAGGACAGGAAAGGCAAGAGACAGAAAAGTAAAAAAGAAAAGTGCAACTTTACCAAGTTTTAGGAAACATGGGAGTAATTTCAAAGTGCTTTGTTTGTCCTTTTGGAAACTGACAAGTGGGAAAAAAATTAAAAGGTCTTTTCCATTTTAAATAATCTGTATCTATTTTATCACCAGCTTTAACTCTACATCTATAGAAAGTATGCACTTTTGGCAGAAGATGATTAGTTCAAGCCCAGGTCCTGAAGAGTTTATACAGCACCTCCCTCCTCTTACAAAGGTCTAAAGACAATAGATCTGGATAGTTCATGACACTAACAAATTGTCTGCAATTAACTTAGGGAAGATTTTATTTTAGTGGATTGATAATTTTTAAGCACCCTGGTGCAAGATTGACCTGATTTGTGAGCAAATAGGGCAGTTTTTGCCCTGAGCACTAGAATATTTCTTTTAACTTGATAAGCTAACAAAACAGTTGGTGTAGTCCACTCTATGTACACAAGGAGAGAGTGGCATTGGATATTTCACTCATAAAGGCAAAAAACAGCTGAGCTGGTTCTGCACAGAAGTGAAAAAATTTCCATTTTTTAACTGATTTGTAATACCTAAGAGGTGATTCTTAATCTGAGACTTGCTAGGAAGTTATCAAATAACTATATAAAAGAAGAAAAAAAAAGTACTTTTTTTCAGTTGTTTTGGAAGGAAACTCCATGTTTCTTGACTTTCCCATGGAATTCATTTGAGGCTTCTGGTTTCCAGTGTGAGCACACAGCACTCTCCAAGCTTCTCAAGAGCAAAGCATCGTGAGCTGCCCCAGCAGAGCAAAAGCTGGTGGTGCAGTAAACAGCATTCTCGCAGCACTAGAAAGCATAGAAGGTCAGTCCCAGCTGTCAGGGATCAAAGTTTCAAAACTGATCCCTGTCTGCACATCTATACACCCAACACTAACCTGGGGAGTAATCCCTATTCACATTAGGGTCATCAATGATTATGTCTTATCATGAGAGCTACAATGGTATCTAACATTATGACAAGTTAGATCCCTGCCTCAGAGAGTGCTGTTCTCAAGAAAGAGGAGTCTGAGTGATGACTGCAGACTGGTACAAAGTCAAGGAAAGGATTTAATCCAAGTAAACATCACCAAACTTGTTTGGCAGTGTGGTGCCTCAGCAACATGAGCTGAGATTTCAGGGCTAAAGAAGGCACAAAAAGAGAAATTTGCAAGTACTTTTTTCACCATTTTGGTAGTTGGGTAAGCCCTATTGACAGTTCAAGGCGGAAATACAATGACTTAGAAACTGTGGGACTGCTAGGAAGGAAAACCCTCCTGACACATAGTGGGTAAAGGTGAGAGAAAAAGAGGATGAACTGCAAGTGGACAAATACACCATGAACAGGGATGACCAAAAATGTGAATGACAATGAGAGAGAACAGGAAGTATCTTGCCTTCATTTAAGCCCATGATTTAAGAAAAAGGCTATAATCTGATGGAGATGTCATCATTTCAATGGAAGCATAAAACCAAAATCAGGATTACTTACCCTTATTAGTTTTGCTGGCCCTTTTTTACATACATGCTGGCCCCAAGGATCTTTATCCAGGTGTACTCATCGAACTCCAGTTTAGGTATCCATATGCTACTTTCCTATAATACGTCACTTTCCTACGACTCATCCCATCATTTCACTTAAAGCACTTGTTCCTAAAAATAGTTATGTAGCCACTCTGACAGCACACAACCTCAAATCAATATCAAATTATAAGCAATAAACCTGCTCTAGAGCTCTGACCCTGTATGTATCTATCTCAGCAGGAACCCATCCAGACAGCTACATGCATGCAAATTATTTTAGATCACCAAAGGTGCCATCAGAAGCACAACACCCCCCTGTGTATGCATCTGTATCTATAGCCATTCACTTGCACATGTATATAGCAAGATGCCATGAGGGGCCAGCATAAAAGACCTACCCAGTTCTTGCTATCAAAGCCCTCATCAAGATAAGACCACAGCTGGGGAAGGGGACAAACCGTAAAAGAAGATAGTAGGAGTAAAGACACCTCACTTTGCCTTGCAGAGGGCTGAAGATGAAATGGCCTTGAATGGTTATTATCCAGTAATTCAAGTTGATTTGTTCTGCCTGTGAGTTTTGATTTGGAAATACAGCAAGCCTGAGAAAAAGGATATGAAGTGACCTGTAGTTAAGAGTTGTATTTTTCCTCCCTTGGTGGATGTCCCTGCACACCTGCTTGCAGTGTAATAGTCCAATAAATTGAGTGCATTTCTATATCCACAAAGGGTCAAACTCTGATCAGAATTACACCCGTGTAAATCCCTAATAACTCCACTGGCCTCACTGGAGTTCTTTGGCACAGATTTACACTTATGCAACTGAGAGCTGATTTTAAGCTACAGTATGAAAACTGTTTCACCTCCAGGGCAAAAAAGTGCTTCTAATGTCAGTTGTTGTTACATTTAAAATAACCAGAAGGAATTTCACCTGGATGGGATCCATCCACAATCCATGACACTTGCGTGAACCTTTTCCCTTTATTTCTGGAGTGTATGGAAAGATGTCAAATTTTAATGCACTGTGCATTTATGCATCTTGTTTTCGAAGGACTACTATGTCTTAGATCAGTCATTAGGAAAAAGTGTCTATATTGATGACACATTTGTCTCTGAGATGCTACAGGATGTTCCAAGCCAGATTTCCTTTGAAGCCAGGCACCACTTTTATTGTCAAAGCATGAAAAATAGCTCACGTTCATGACATCAAATGCAGTTAGCACAGGATGCTGAGGGCTAAAGTGAGACTCCAGTTACATCATGTAAACCCAGAGGAGTTCTTGCCACTTATGCTCCCACTGCTGCTATGCAGCTGGCCTCAGCATAGGTCCTGTGGGCCCAAGGGCGGCTCTCCTGCCATGAGGCAGCACACCCACAGCAGTCACCCTTCAGGGACCCAGCAGGCTGCCACGCTCTGACCCACTGACACACAGGTAAGGAGACGTGTAAGGATCAAAAAATGTGTGCTGTCAGTTGTGACCTTTTGCATCCATTGATCCCAAATTGAGCTGAATTCCTTTAAAATATCTGAGCCATCAGTAATGATGCCGGAAGGCTTCTGGCTCTAGGGATTCAAGGGCTAATTTTCCTGAGGTGTCCCCACCTCATTCTGGCTCCATGTTGGATATACAGAGGGAATGATTTGACACTCTTTCCTGCCAAACAGCTAAATTTCATTAAGATACATCAGAAGAGTATATGAGTTTGTTTTGTAACCCTATTAGAGCTTACATTTATCCACAGACCAGATTTAGTTAGAAATACAAACTTTGTTCTTTGAATAACCTCAGCTTGAACTGAGTCCTGGAAGGACTATCTTTGAGTTAAGGTAATACAAAGCAATAAAGCTTCCTGAGAACAGAAGACTGCCAAAGTTTAAGTGGTATATTTTATGATCTGGATTATTGTCCGTTGGGGGACTCAGATGAAAACACAGACTCATTTCATTTAGTTCTCTAGTTGTGATTTGAACCATGATCCAAATTTCTAATAAAAATACTTGAAGAGCAAAGCTAGTGTTTTATCCACTACATACCAGTCCTTCCTGGCCCTTTTCTAAAAATTCACAGTAATCCAAGGTCAAATAATACATGTGCAACAACTTGAATACTCCACAGAATTTCACCATTTCTTCTTTTCCAATAATACATACAAAGTGATGTACAGTGGGATATATCAGATGTGATAACACCAATTATGCCAATCATCTGCAAGCATAAGAACAAGAGGGATCTTGGGTATCTCCTTAGAAAGGGTGCATTTCTACAAATGATTTTGTGCAATAAATCTTGTGTCTTTCTGGGGCTCATGCTGGGAAGCAGTCAGTACAGTGACTCCTGTTCTGTCACAGGAGGCACAAAAGTACACCTGCGAAGGTATATACCAAGCATGTCTGCATCATGGCAAGATAGTCATATTAACAAGTCATCAAAAATATTTTTATTGTTTTCTCCTCAAGGGAATGAGATTCAAATGGTTTCTGTAAACAGCATGGGAACAAACCAAACCAAACCAAACCAACACACCCTCCACCTCTAAATAAATCTCTAAATAATATTGACTACAAGCAGCTACCTTCTCTCATGCAAGATGAGAAATGGTCTGACTTTTCTGAAAGGTCATTAGTCAAACTCAATTTTAAAATATTCAATTCAGGAATAAAAAAATCTTCAAATGAAAGCCAAAGCTCTACAGAGTACTAAATAAAAAACCTCTATCAATATGGTTTTTCTCACTTAGCCCTGTTAAAATCCCCAAGCTGTAGGCTACATTCAGGTTAGAAGACAAACTACTAGTTTTTCCTCTGACAAGACTGGAATGGTCTATAGAATTTAGGTCTGTCCTTACACTTAGCCTACACAGAAATGCAGCAGAACACCTATATTGTCCTAAAGAAGAATCAGAGGTAACCTGAAATACAGAAATACTCAGAAGCAAGGTGCAGAAAATCCACAGAACAGAGAAGCAGCAGTTCCTTGTCTCAACACAGAACATTACAATGCAAAAGGGAGAAGAACTAGCTCTCCTATAAATTTGTTTGCTACCAATATGCTAGTGACTTGAGTTAGTGTCAGCTTGCAGGTCCTGGACTGCTTTTACGGTCAACCTCCATTACTGGTGATGGGTAAAAAATGTTTCCTTCCTACACTGAGAGAGAGCAAAGTTTCAAAAATATCCTCACTCCATTTCAGGCAGAAGATAACTTCCTCTCTTCTCCCTCTTTCCATGCTTGGGAGTAATGTTGTGATGGAGTACTGATGCAGATACTTTCCAGAATCACAATATCTCAGATTCAGTGTCCTGCTTAAGGACAGCCACAAGATTTGTATGAAGTGGAAGTGCTTGCGTGGGAGAGACCAGGAAACTTTCTTTCCCAAATGCTTGAGCTATGGAATCTTCCACCCCTACAAGGTGCCAGAGAAGCCCTCTGGACTCCTGAGTGCTCTGGGTTTCTCTCTCTTGTTTTGTCCTGAAATTCTGGTCTGAATCTGAAGTTTCTGTCTCACTGTGACAGTTTTGCCAAAACAGGAACACATTTGCAAATTGTCACTGCCTGTCCCAAAATGCACTCTAAGTTGTCAAAAAAATGCCAGACTCCTTGTGTATGAGATTAGTTACCCAACAGTTACTGTTTTGTTTCACTGTCCTGATTGGAAAACTGGTCACTGAGAAACAGTGATAAATATATGGTATCAGAAATACTATTCTAGTGAAAGTTTTAACTGAAACATCATTTGTGCATCTATATTAAATTCATGGAATCTACAGTCCACAGAGCAAATGCTCTTAGATCTGCATCAACAATTGGTTTGATATCAAAAAATAAGAATTTGACTCAGCAATATCAGAATGCTCACATTTTTCCTAAAGGTATCTGTGATCTATTTGTCAGCAAATAGTCCTGACTACATGGATAACTCAGACAGACGGGGAACCTAAAAGATATGTAAGGCTGAGCATTTGGATTGCCCCTCATCGTTGAATCACACTCACTACTACATTTGAATTTATAAGAACTAAATTTAACCAGTTCTACCAAAACCCACAGGAGATTATTCTGTGTGGGACACAAGAGTCATGAAGTGAAAAAAATCTACTTGCACATTTCTGAATATGAGCTGCATTATCTCAGTATGACTCCTTTTTGTTTGGATTTTTGGCCACTGGTTCTGCATGAATACAGAAGTTCATTTTTCAATATTTGTACTTACCATTCTCCCATCTTTGTAACATAAGTAAGGAAGCAAAGCCATGCTATGTGGTCAATCACAAGTAATAAATATAAAAGAATTCATGAGCAAACCTCCTGCCTGAAAATTACTGATCCAAATTTTCTGGCAAAAACTTATAAATACTGAATACAGCCATGGCTAATAGGACTGGTTGGTTCATGTAGGATTCTCTCAAGCTGCATAGTTTTATTAACATATGTATGACTGAAAATTTCTCTATAAAAGTGTATTAAAACTGTCAGATTTGTAGAAGTCAAACAAATCCTCCATTTTTCTGTTCACAACCTCTCTAAATCCCTTTGTGGAAGATCCCAGACCTCAACTGCATTCCTCAAGGATTTACAGGGCACCAGAGAAACAGCAATCAGCTCCAAATGAATATGTGCATTCAAAAGTACATGGAGGCTTTTCCAACATTTCGGATACTTCCCTCAGATCAATCTTCCGGAAGGCACTGGATGTATTCACAAGAACAGTTTTAATCTCTGCTCCACCCTGCCACTTTACAGCACATACATTGTGTCCTGTTGGTGGGAATAACTGCCATGCAACTAGAGGTGAAAAGAAGAGTGGCTACAATATTGGGGGCGACCTGCAAAACCAGGCAGAAAAAAATCACATGTACTTAACAAGATTTACTCCTCTTGGAACAGTATGAGCTAAGGCTGTGGATCAGATTCTGATCTCAGTTACCATGGTCTTAATCTGAAGTACCAGCACTGATTTCAGCAGAGCCACCCTGGATTTAAAGCCCAGTCCAAAGATTGCCACTGACCTATGCTGGCTATGTAACAAGTGGTTATTCCAGCATAAGAATTTAGCCTAGAAAAAGTTAACAAAGGTTTTATTAACACTGCATTAGGAAATGCTTTGTACTAGCTGGCATAATGCCTAACAAAGTTTACTATTTTCTCTTTTCTCCTTATTTAATCCATGTTTATGTCCTGCTCCAATTCTAATTATATATACAGATAAGCAAATTTTATTCACCATTTTTGCTATGCTCCCCTCATTTTCTGTAACATTTGTAAGATATAAACAATAATTAAAATGTGACAAGAAAAGCATGGAAAATGGTACAAGGCAAATTCATCACTACAGAATAAACATCAGACAACAAATTATTTTCTTTCTTTGCACTCTACCCTGTGTTTTATCTGGGATAAGTTATTCCTCATATTGCATGCCATTTTTTTTATTCTCATAAGGAATGAAAATATCTTCAGACATGGATGCTGAGGGGAAAAAAATTATGGTTAGTATGCTGTTTAGATTTGCCTTGCTAAGTAAAACTGACACTTAGCCTACACAAATTTTTGGTTGACTATATGCTTAGATACTAGATAAGCTGGATGCACCAACATTTCAGTATGAACTTGGTTAACAGGACTTGATTTCTTTGGGTCAATAGGAAAAGATCTTCCCAGTAGTCCTGGAGATATGAAAAAATAAATATAGTCACTGTTGTATTTTGTATTACAGGTTCTGAAGAAATCTCTACACACTTCTGAAAAAGTGCTGTAAAAAAGGAAAAGGCTGCAAGGATCTTCCTTCCTCTTCCTTATGTCTCTCTAGGTAGAGGCCTCATGAGATGCCTGTAGTAGCATTCATAGCCGGAAGAGATGATCAAATAATTTTCTGGGGGAAAATTTTGACAAGCACACAGTGGGTGCCTGTGTTTTTCTGGAACAGGAGTGTAGGATGTGGCAGTGGCAGGTTATGCTGCTTAAGGGCCGTTGCCTACATCAACTGTACATCAGGTGCTCCAGCTGTGGTCTCCCCATACCCCCCACTGCCCCTGCTAACAGTGGGATTTCAGCCTGAGAAGAATCTCTCAAGGAGAAGTGGCTTGTCTAATAGCCTTGGCAAGAGGTTTGCAAGATCTTAAGGTGGCTTTTGGAACAATCCATCACAGAGTATTAGGAGAGGAGCACTACTTGTCAGTACAAGAAAGCTCTGTTCTGTTGGTGCTAGAGGAAAAACAGACAGTGTTGCAGTTATGGTGAACATAGTGTGGCACACAGACCAGGAAACCACAGAGTGGGGAGATATGGGAAAGGCACAGCTGCTTCCACAGTGTTTGACTGTACCATATACCCTGCATTAGGTGATATTTGGGGCGGGCATGATATTCATATGCCAGAGCTCTGACACAGAAGTATGGCAAACGTTATGCTTCTGCATGATCAAATAAACAAATAAATAGACAATTTTTTGCATGGTTTGGCCAAGCAGAGATTGGACTCCCCCCAGTCAAAACAGACCTCCCTCTCCTCCAAAAAAATCTGAAATATGAAGCACTTTTAAAGCCCCACATACTGAGAATACCTTTTTTATGTTACAGGCTGCTGCCTTTTTCCACCCAACACATGGTAAGTATTATATTTAAATAAAGATTTAACACTCATAAATGGTTTCTTTTAATATTGCTGTAAAGTAATGGATCTTTTATGGGCAAATTTAACTGTAATTCCCCTGTGTATAGCTGCGCCAAACAGTATGGTATCATTTTATGCAGCCATAAGCAAGGAGGCACAGTGACCAACAGTGCCTGTGGGTAGCGTGTGGATTTTATTAGCCAATATGAGCTGATGACCCACGAGCAGAGTCAGTTTTTGCATCTTGTAAAGTCAACCCTTGTAAAGGTACCATGCAGACAGTGAGCAGCTTCCAGCCCAGAGTAGCAGAGCACAGACTCCTGGCTTGGGCAGCAGCAGATCCTTTTCAGCTTGCAAAGGTTTTTCCCAAGAACACTACCTGTTCAGACTTCACCTCACCAGGCAAGGATGTGGCTAGGATGGCTTTGAATGCACTACTGAAGAGCTTGTGTCAAACCCTCTGTTTACTGAGCACCAACTTTCCAAGCATCTGCCCAGCTGAGCCAGCATCAGACTCCCTGTGGTCTCAGGCAGAAAGTCAGTTTTTTCCCTCCCATCTTTGCACAAGAAGACTTGAAATTGCTGCCTAATGCAGCCTACAGCAGCTGGCATATGCAACCAAACACAAGGCTGTTTCAGATTAAAACTAAGAGTTGAGTTCCCCACCCAAAGTATTACATGGCACAGATAGTCACAACTCTTTCCAGCCTCACAAGAAGAAGAATTTGGTGACTTTACAGAACTCAGGCTTTTTTCCAGAATTTGTTGCTGGAATGGGTGATTACTGCCTGGTTTAAAAACATTCTTGACTTTAAAAAAAAAGTTGCCTCATTTTCGGACCACTGTATTCCTCGCACATGTGATGAAACTGTCACTCTAGATATGAACATCCATGGAAATTATAGGCTAAAATGGGCCTACTTGTTCTAAAACAATGCTCTCTCCCCTTGCAAAGTGTCATGTTATGTTTCTGGTGCAACAAGACCTCATAGCCAAAGACATCTAAATAATTATTTATCCATTTTCCTGACATTATTTCCTTCTTCTTTTTAAAAGAATCTTAGTCTCTGATGTTTAGAATAAGTAAAATACTTAACAAAACATGTCATTTAGAAAACATCGTGTCCATCCCAACCACTGGAGGTTCTCCCAATGTTCTCTACATTCCACAATAGGCAAGCTCCTGCCAAAACAAGCTCTGGTGGATCAACCCTCCCAGTAGAATGAGGGATGAGAAAATGCTATCCAAATCCCATTGCAGCACAGCCACTTGACAAGGCTCATTGATATCCATGCAACATACAAAAAGAAACCTGTTATTTATTTCAGTCAGCTTCTCACCAGCCAAATAAAAGGCATCCCAAACTGCTTTTTAGCGTGATTCAGCAAATCATCTCAGCAAGTTTCAGAAAAGATGTGACCATGAAATATTTTGGCCTCATCAAAGATGCACAATCACACTGTTTGTCGTGTGCCTCACATTGGCATGGGAGATGGCCAGACAGAAATTTCCAGAGACAGCTGACTACGGATCACATTTTCAAGGGCAATTCTAGGCCAGGCAAAGAGACCAAACAAGCAGCAGCACTTTTCAGCAGAACTACTCAACTCAGTTTCATTGGTTCACTAAATAAATCTCAGACATTTATATGTATTTTACACTTCTCAAAAAGATAGCCAGGAGGAGGAGCACACCCCACTGCAGAGCACCAAAATTCAAGTAGAACTCTTTTTTCCTTTCTTTTTTCTGACAGAGAAATAGACTTGCACAAAAATCTCAGCATACAAATTTACTCAAGAAAGTGTGACTCTTTTCATTTTCTTTCTTTCTCAGATTTTTCTTTTGTCGGCTTTTCTTTTCTTTTCTTTTCTTTTCTTTTCTTTTCTTTTCTTTTCTTTTCTTTTCTTTTCTTTTCTTTTCTTTTC
>JAWWEU010000081.1:32532810-32549782 GCA_035583155.1 Acropternis orthonyx
TCTTTTCTTTTCTTTTCTTTTCTTTTCTTTTCTTTTCTTTTCTTGTCTTTTCTTTTCTTTTCTTTTCTTTTCTTTTCATTTCTTTTCTTTTCATTTCTTTTCTTTTTTTTGAGTATTTTTTTTCCTCTTGAACATATCATCACACTCTGGTTTTGGTGATTAGTTTTGAGTCTTGCTTTTGGTTTGGTGTAGATTTGAATATTTTCTTCACACTTTGCAAAGACTTTGAACACAAGATCAGCATCTCGTTCAGTTTTAAAACTGTGGTTTCCTTCCCCTTTTAAACTGTGAAGCATGATTTACAGTGGCATATATTCAGAAAACTGGGCCAAGCCTTTTATAACTGGATGCTCCTAAAACCCTGTTTAAATTTTCTACAGGGGAATGCTGGGGCAGTGAGGGTTTCTTAAAATTAGGATTTATTTAAGAGTCTGAGGAGAAACTCAGGAGCTTAACTTTATGTCCTGGTGTTGGAAAACTTAGCCTAGATTTACATTTTAATTCATCTGTCAGCACAAGCTCTGGGTAATGCAGAATTTCGCTTTTTCTTTCCCTCCCACCTGCTCATGAAACCTCAACTAGCAATTCCACCTCCTTTTCATTAGGATCCTGGCACTTCTCAAAGGACTTAAGCTGCATGGAACTGTCCCTGTGAAAGCTGAAACCAGGAGAAAATGCCTGGGTTTTCAGATTTCATTCCAGAGCCAAAAAGTCAAGTTAATTTTGTTGCAATTCAGCATGTCTCAGGAGCCAAGGTGAAGTTTTTGTGAAACTATGCAGAATTTAAAGCAAATGTGGATGGAGGATGGAGGTGGTAACAGGCAGTAGGCACAGGCAATTCTAGTTTCCTGAGTAGCCTCAAAGCTTAGCATAAATATGCAGAGAGCTCTAATACGGCTAAACTGGAAAAGGTTTTTTATGTATTAGCATTTTGAACTGCACCTAGAAAATAAGTGGAAACAAAACCAAAATGTTGGACTATCCTAAATACTTTTAAGGAAGAAAGCAGTTGTCTTTTGTCCTGGTTGGATATACATTTACCCTTCATGCAAACTGCATACTCTACTTTACCTTTGTCAGGGAGAAAAAAAACTCTTGTACATGTGAGAGTGTGGTAGAATCTATCTGTGTGAAATGCCAGAGATAAACTCATAAAACCTTCTCAGAATAAAATGAACTCCATATCTCCTTTAGCTCTGGCACCAGAATTGCCTCCTAAGCCTCAGGAAATTCTGGTTCCCTTCATCAAGGGGTTAAGAGCCACCATGCTGGGAATAATACATATTCTGCTCTTGCCTTTCCATACTCCCTGATGGTTAATGACATCCAGTCCCATCTGGATAACAAGCACCATGAACTAATATATCCCCCACATAATGTTGCCCAGGTAATTGTCTTTGATGAAAATCAAGTGCATGATGTTCACATTACAGGCCTTTTTAATCTAATCACTCATTTCTGGAGATTTAGGCTTCAGTGGTTCGAAGACAAGTGTATATAAATGCACTTAATAATACAACACTTACACTACAGTGTCACTGGTGTTTTCTACTTTTCTTCCATACCTTCAAAAGTTGCAATATTTTACAAGCACTGGAAAACTGGCCATATTCAGAGGTCTTTCACAACAATGTGATCTTAAGCAGAGTGTTGGACAATAACCCATCCATCACTGATGGCACACTAGGACAGAAAATGGTGTAGTGGAGGATGTGGGGGCAGTAGGGGCAGAGTTGAGCTCCAAAAACCTTTGTTTCTGCGCCAACTCAGTCTGTGGCAGCTGACAAACTCACAGGCTGGCCATTCTGAAGTAACTGGAAGAAACCAGGTATCTAAATCAGGGAGAAGTTAATTCCCCGTCAGCCCATGGGCTACCTGATTTTTAGCGTATTCCATTATGGAGTCTAAACAGGCAAGTATTTCTACATCTTTTCTGATTGCTTCCCCTGGAACAAAATACAAATACACACAAAACACCACCCTCAAACTTATCCAGCCCTTTGTTCCTGCTTCCCCTCTTCTGTTTCCCTTCTTATTTTTCCCTTAACTTTGATATTTCACGCTGTCCAAATCATATCAAAATGGGTTGAAGGACTCAGAAGCCAAAAGCTTAGTTTTAATAAGCAAGGATTCAAACATCACCCTGAACCTCTCACTCACAGGTCATTTTTTATAGGCCTTCCTTGTCTGCAAGAATGGCTAATGTATATTTTGTGAATT
Organism: Acropternis orthonyx; assembly: GCA_035583155.1. NCBI lineage: Eukaryota > Metazoa > Chordata > Aves > Passeriformes > Rhinocryptidae > Acropternis > Acropternis orthonyx. The sequence continues at coordinate 32,535,031 of JAWWEU010000081.1, forward strand.
GACTGCTATTCTTTTTCTTTCTTTCTAAGGTTTGCATGCTTCTTGTGGTATTCTAGTCTTGAAAAAGCTCTATGCTAGATCAATTTTTGGTTATGAAAAGTACATATCCTGTGTCTCCAGGTTATATCTTATTTTTCTATTTACTTGCTAAGTAAATGCTAGTCGGCTTGTAGCATCCAAGCCCCCAGTGAGGTTTAGACTAAGACCAAGAAAAACAGTATTCCAGAAGAACCAGGTATCTTACCTTTAAAATAGTCATCAGGTGGTATCTGACTTTAGAAATGCTCTTTTCTATATTTGGAAAAAATATTTCTGGGAATGAAGTAATACAGAGTATCAGGAAAATATTATAACTTTCCATATATTTATACTTCTGGCTGGGGAGGAGATGAGAATTCTTGAAAGAGTTTGAGGAGGGATTTCTTTTTTGGAAAGATGTGTTGCACAAGGTGAGTGAATCATCTCCTAATATCTTGCACTGTCTCAAAGTTGAAGACATTAAGGAAACTATGAGCCAAAAGAATAATTCTAGTGCTTGTTTGTTTCTATATCTGCTCCTCCAGTTAAAATATCTTTCCAACAGTATAGCTGGTAACCCTTGTGGTGCCACGATTGAATCAGGCAACAAGATAGAAATAAAGACAGGATTCAGTCAGACAAGGTAAAGAAAATGCCCAAGGAAGAAATAGCAGGGCAGAATACAGAAAGCAGGTGTCTTTTTTCTCTGGGGTTAGGCATTTGAAAAGGGGAAAGTCTATTTATTGTTTATAAACTCTCAGGTATGCCATTTTGAGCAGTATGATTGAGAAGCATGAGGAGCTAGACTGACATGGCAGAACTTTTCCGGTACCTGGGAATCAGCTATTTGAAATCCTGACCAGGAAAGTCTGTACATGACTCATGTTTAGTTTGGGCTGTCATTTGGGAAGAAAAGGGTCTTCTTGCTCTTCACCAGTGAACTCCTCTCAAGGTTTCCATATGCTGAGCAGTTATCTGATTCAGAAGGCTGTGGCTGAATGTCAGCATGCCACAGCTCTGCCAGGGTGCAACTTACTACAGAGTACCACTGTAACATGCTCACAGACCAGTCAGACTTTTGAGGGTCTGGCTGAGGTCCATCTGTTTATTCTGTCCACCCTGGTCTCTCCCAGGTCTCTTGGACCACAGTGAAGTACCAACAGTAACTGTGGGCCAGGCAGGTGAACAGTAGAGTTTAACAGAGAGGCCAAGTCACAGTATGCAGGACAGAAAAAAGTGGAATAACTAGGGTGGGGCTCGGACAACAGACAGCCATTTTTGGGATGTTGAGAAACACCTCACTTAATATATTACAGAGCAAGACATCTCACACCTTAACGAGCCTTCATCTAAATACCACTTGAAGGGGCTACATTAGGTAGATAGATAGTACCAGTTCACTAAGCAAGGGTGCAAGACTGAGGGGATGGCAGATACTGGCTGTGGATACTGGGGCATCTCTTCCCAAAATTGCTGCAAGAACTCTGACAGCTGAAAAAATCCCTTAGCTTTTCAGCGTCCTTCAAAAGATCTCCATGCAGCACATGGCGCGTTATTCTGTTTAACCATAGCGGCAAGATGAGACACTGATCTTACCCTACTAGAATCTGTAGAAAACCAATATCCTGTGGTAAAGCCCCAGCCTTATCCTTCTCTTTTAATATAAGCTGTCATTACTGAACCGCAGTCTGATGCAGATCTGTTTTACATGAGTCCTTGGCAAGACAATGTCAGCTGTACTTAATAAACAAGGTCTGCATTTATTGATTCAACAATATTGTAAAGGGTAAAGTTGTCATCTGGTGTTACTAGAACATCAAACCTGCACATCAGATGCAAGACAACCGTCAATCGTGGAAAGACTGCATTACCAGCTAACCCAGAAGAAAAAGCAGAAATGTGAAATTTCCATGAAGAACCCAGATCCCAACTTTTGAGTAAGAAATTAATTTCCTCTGTGACCAATCTTCCATCCTCTGAGCTGGAATGATGTTGTGGACCTACACTTACTTCATGACAACATCTAGCATAGACTGGGTGTCCAATTCTTTTTTGGCCACACTTCCATGGGGCACCCCTCTCCATCCCAAAGCCACTGAATAAAGCAGCTGTTGTAGTAAACTGGCCCTCCCCATTCTGCTTCTGTACAAGAGTCCCTGTGGTGCTTCTTATTGGATTTATTTTTCTTTCTATCTTTTTTTTTTCCCAGCAATCCATGGTGAATTTCTCTTGAAGTATTACTCTGTTCTGTATTTTTCAGGAAGAATGTATCAGGGACAGAAGTCTCTATGTCATCAAGGAAGCAAGACAATAGAGCTGCTGGGTAATTTCTTGGTACCCAGAATGTTTCATCCAAAGCATCTCAGTTTGTACTAATGTTCTTCCAAGACAAGGGTCTTGCAGCGTCTGGCTTGATTCCTCAGGGAAGGACTGGAATATAAGGCCTTTATCTCCAGACTTGCCCAGAAAGTCTGCTTACAAGGAGGATACAGACAAACCCAGGACAATTCAGGAAAATAAATGTCAAAACAAGAATACGTACCACAGAGCTCACACCAGCTCTCCATAATCTGGCAACTGATTCACAGTGAAATTTCTGAGAACACTTTTGAATAAAGACCTTGCTAAATATGGGAAACTTCCAACGTGGAAAAGGGTACAATTTTCCCCAAAAAAGTTGGTTTGGTTTGTGCCTGGTTCAAGCCAAAGCTGGTATTCTACACATGCACAATACAAATCCTCATGAAACAGAAATGTAATTTTTTTTTACCAGGCCTCCCAGTGAGGTAAATCAAAGGCAAAATAGCACTGAAGTTAGATGTGGAAACCTCCTATAACACCATAAAAGCGTCTTGACTTGGAACTCCATGTGTACCCTGCCTTGGCACCTTTGGGGAAGAATCTCATTCATCCTTACATTCCTGACCTACACTGTTATGGACCTCAGCCTGCTTCTTTTGCAGAGACCTTTTAAAGGGGCTGAGTCAAATTGTCCAGAGATGTAAACACGTTGTGAGAGGCAAGCTCACACTGGCAGCAATTACCAGAGGGCAGTGATCAGTGGGGGTCTTTTGTTAGCATTACAGGATCACTATTGACTCAGGAAGGAAGTGCCCCCCATGGTTTAGGCTGAGCTGAAATGGACAGGCAGCCTTGCCCTTGGCTGCTTACAAGCCACTAACCTACACTTATCTCATTAATTATTCCTGTGCAAATGGCAGCGATCGTTATGATCCACAATCAGCTGAGGAAGAAGAGGTCACAGCAAACACAGAGGCTCCATTTACCAACCCAGGACATGCACCTTTTCTCTTATTTGCATCTGGACTGTTGCACAACACTGGTGCTGTTCTTTTGACAAACAGGTAGCAACACATGACAGTCACACCAGCTCTCTGAAAAAAGAAAAAAAAAAAAAAAGAAACAAAAATAGAACTTACATGTTTTTCCATTTATAGAAGTAAACCTACAAGGCACAGTGACCTTGCTAATTGTGTAGATGGGAAGAGGGGAATAGTCTTCACATTCCATAGCACCCAGATTTCCTTGATCCTCACACACTCCTATCCCAAAATATGGCCAAAGCCATCAATGGTTTACAAGGCTCTAGGTGCACAATCCCACTGCTTCAAAAGTATAGTTTGTGCAAGGGAATTTATGGGAAGAAAATACATTTGACAGGAATAAAAGACATTTGAGGGATGAGGGCTTCTGGATGGAAGGATGTAGTCTCCTATTAAAGTCACCTTGCACTGCTCAGGGATAAATCACTCCCTCGAACATATTGCAGTCTGTTGTAAAGGCAGATGATTAGTATGACTGAGAATGAAACCATGCTCTGTTCTTACCCCCCACTGTGTTATTTTTCTCCCTTGCACTGGATTGTTCAAGCCGCAGCATTTTAAATCAAACTCTGATTTAAGAAAGGGAAGAATATACAAAAGGAACAGTATATTCCGAACACACCCTGCCCTTCAAGCTTAGTGCTCCCCAGCCACTTCAGAAACAGGAAAATCATGAGCCCCAGAGGAAACCTTACAAATGTGCAGTTGCAAAGTGAAGCTTGCCACGTGTATCCAGCTGGGCAGGTAAAAGTCCCCAGCAGCTCTGTTCAACACCCTGAGCCCTGGGGGAGAATGCATTTGTTGAATGGTTGCTGTGCCCCAGTCTATCCTGATAACTACCCAGGGAACAGCAGACAGCCTCAGGAGTTTCAAGATATAAAGCAAGGCCCCCACCAGGAAGCCATTTCCTTCTGTAAGCTGCATTTGTGCATGTTTTTTCCTCCCTTTCTCCCCTCAGGGGGGATAAAGTATAAAAAGAAGGGACTTTCAACATCTGCTCTAGATTTTTGTTTTCTTAACTGATTTTTTTTTTTTTTTTTGAGATTCTTATCCATTGCCTATAGCTTAAGCAGTCTGTATTTTCCGACAAGCAACTGTAGAACCTGGTACTGTCTGTTGAACAGGAGTGTCATCAGCCTTTGACAGAAGCATTTGCAGTGGGAAGAACCCAGTATTTACAGACTGAGTTTATGCCAGAATCTAGTGCACCAAAATTACCCTACAGTCATCTTCAATGGCCCCAAGAAGTGACTAAGCAGAGATTTAAATGATTCTTTCCTACAACAGTCTGCAACAGCGATCAGGTTGGAGATGGCAGAAGAAAAGGTTATGATCACGGGCTCTAACGAGCTGGGCTGGTTTTCAAATGCTCCCCACGTTGTGCTCTCCTCATAAACAGGCAAGGGTGTTTAGCAACTCTCATTTTCCTGCTTGAGTATCAGTCCAAAAAGACTGGTCAGTGTCTGTATTAGCCTGATAGAAATGGTCCCATTTACAAGAAGCACATAGGAGAACTTAGCATTCTATGGGGCCAGGGCTAGTGCTGACCAAACTTCCTACTTCTAAGAGAAACCCATTCTCCCTCAGCCACAGCCATGGCTAGCATCACTTTTTTTAGGATGAAAGAAGTCAGAGATTCACATTATTTATACTTCTGCAAAGTATTCATGTTCAGCAAGAGATGAACCCTCTCACAGCCATCTTCCAGACACAGGCCACTTAGTGGGAGTCCATCCCTTTTCCCAAGTAACAAACTATAGGACAAGAGGAAATGACCTCAAGTTGTGATAGGGAAGGTTTAGATTAGATATCAGGAAAAATTTCTTCACTGAAAGGGTGGTCAATTATTAAAACAGGCTGCCCAGGGAAGTGGTGGGATCACCATCCCTGGAAATATTCAAAAGAAACATGGTTTGGTGATGGACTTAACAGTGCTGGGTTAATGGTTGAAATCAATGATCTTAGAGCTCTTTTCCAACCCTAATGATTGTATGATTCTGTGATCAAGTAACACTGAAGTGGAGCAGGGATTGGAAGCAGAAGACTAAGGATGCCTTCTGCCCACCCAATCTCATCAAGACCTACACGTGTCCATTTCCATGGGCTGTGAGTAATGTCAGTGATCTCAATACTGACAGGGTTAACAGCCACCACTGGACAGCATTTTAAACTGATGGTGGCTAAAGGGCCAAGTTATATGGAAGTAGATCCATTGAGATAACTTGAACAATAGGCTGGCTGGGGCAGCCGTGGTGGTTGGTGGGGCAACCATATTTTCTGTCAGGGCAGACATGGTAGCTTGGCCAACTCTTCTACCCTGGTAGAGGGCAGCCAATGGAGCAGAGCTGCTGCCACAGCCAGGCAAGACACAGCCCCTGCCAAAGTCCTGTCAGCAAGTGGCCACTTCCCCATCAGTGAAAGCCCAGTGGCAGGAGGGGCAAAAGCTCAGCTGTGCCTCCAAAGCCATGCTGTGCTACACTCTGCACACCACTGAGCCTGTTTACATAAAGCCATTTTTTGTTTTCCTTTCCAGAAAGAGCGCTGCCAATTGCTGGAGGCAGATGTGTTTATCAAGACGTGTATCTCAAAGCCTGACACAAGATCTGCGGCCTCTGGTGCAGCTGAAAAACTCTGTCAACACCTTGGAGTGAGCAAGCCAGCAGGGCCAGCAGGGGACCAGCCTGGATTGCAGCCCTGCCAAAAGCTACAAGAGAAAGGAAAGTCAAGCTCAAGCAGAACAAACCTTTTCCATGCCCTCTGTTCAGTATCTAGTGTGGGTGTCCAAACCACAAATCAGCTAGTTCTTATGTGAAAGGAGAAGCCTTTTTTTATTATTATTTTTCAACCTGCCCCCCTCATTTGGAGACCTGTTCTGCCCTTAAACTAGTGAATATATCACTGTATTAGGCCTGAAAGTTTATGTCAGAGAGTTGTTGAAGTTATCCCATGCTGAAGATAGTCTGCTTAGAAAATAAAACACCCTTCAAGGGATCACTGCACTTGATGATCAGCCTGAATAAAACAAATACTGAGGGGCAGAGTAAATCCTTCAAGCAGAGACCTGCCGGGTAGGGGAAGGGGGTGAGTCACAGGTTAAAAAGACTTTTTGTTAATACTCTCAGACTCTGTCTGCTGCTTCCAAACTGCTGCCACAGTTTCTGGGAAAGCGGAGGGTCACTGAAATCCCCATCACAGAATGGGAGTCACCCACAGTCCTTGAGGCATCACTGCAGTCTGCACACAATGATGAAGTCTTCCACCTTGTTCTCCAGAAGCACCAACTCTAGAAGAAAAAAGGAGAAAAACAGGCAATTTGCAGAAAACTGATTTCACAGACCCATGGAAGGAAGTAGAAAAAGAAGGAAGAAAAGAAACAAAAGAGACAAATCTTGCTTTCCAGTTAAAGGCAGTTCCCCTAAGTTACATGTAAAATATTGCCCATATCCATGCAAAATTTCACTGGTCTTTCTGCTTATCTGGCAATCATCAATCAATTACACTCACACTCAGCTAAACATCCTGAGGCAGAGAAATCTTCAAATCACTTCTTTCATAAATCACTCTTTCTTCTTCACAACTCTTCACCCCAGCACCCTTCCCATCCATCCGTCCTCCTTCCTGAGGCTCTATGGCTTGTGTTGGGCAAGGTGCCCAAAGGGGACTACTGCAGCCCTCCTGTGGGAGATGCATAGCTGGCATTCCAAGGGACTCATGTCCTTGAAATCTTCAAAAATGACAAATAGCTGGGGAAAAAGGCACATGCGCACAAAAATGCCACAACTTTCATAACTACATACCCAAGAGAAGATCGGCGTTGTATGTAGACAGGTATGGTACTGACCTTCATGTATTTTTAGAAATCCAGAAGAATTCCAGAATGGAAAAGCTATGTCCTCTGTCCCCTTTCATTCAGAGCACCTCAACTGGATTCCTCTTTGTGTGTATATGATGAGAACACATTCCTGACCACTCCTAGTCCCGAGAGAAGGCATAGGTTCCCAGCTCAACCACAAATGTGACATGATACTGGCCACAGTATCAGTCCCTGGACTATGCTTCTTACACTTAATCTAAGGCAATTTTAATGTGCTCTTCTCCAAAGTTTCCTGTTGCTGCTTAGTCTGTAATGTGAGTATAACAGTAAGCAAATCCTAGTTATTTCTTGTTCATGGACACACAGAAGAAACTGAGTAGGAGGATATCTTGTGACATCTGATATCACTGGCGGGATCTAAAAAGAAAATAAATACGTGAAAGAAAAATTCATTTTTATGGACCTGCTGCAGAAGTGCAAAGCATAGTATTTCTCTTTGCATCCACTGCACTTGCAGGATTCTCTCCTTTGAGACACCACAATTTCCTTGCCAAGAAAAAGGTGCAGAGCATGGGGCTAAACTTTCTAATTTGCAGTATCATATTCTCAGCAGCAATTGCAGGTGGTTTCCATACTTAGTGTCTCCCCAAACTATCTGTCTTACCTTATACTTATGAATTGTTCTGACATGCCCAGAGAGAACCACTTCTACAGTTCAGGCTCATGAGAAAGAGAATTGTCAGGGTTTTCCCATAATGCATGGTTTTTGGTTATTTTCCAAACCAAAAATCCCAAACACATTTTGTTTACTCTTCTGCTACCCCTTCCTGCAATTCAAAGTTTTTGCATCAACCACAGCATTCATTCCCATGTACCCTCTGAGAGCTGCAACTCATAATCTTCACAGCAAATGAATTTCTGTTTACAATCCCACAGTTGGTCATAATGAGAGGGGCTTCCCACCTTCAAAAACTAAGCATCTGCCTCTTGCCCTGATTTTTCACTTAATATCTGGGGAAAATTACAACAAGAGGACCATGCTATCAAAAAACAGACAAAAACTTTTTTCCAGAGTTTATCCAGAAGCTACCCAAACACTGTACATAAGGTTCCATGAAAAGGCTTTATGTTAGCAAACCGATAAAGAACACAGTGGGACAGATCTCCCAAATGGGCTAAATCAGCACCATTCCCTTGACTCCATTCATGTAGTAGAAGTCTGGTCTGAGATATCTAAGCCACAAGGACCATGATCAGTAATTAAATTAGAGTCTGCAATTCCCATTAGTATATCCTGTAACAGAAATCTGTGCTGGAACTGCCATATCTTGGTGCTTCCTGAAGCCCAAGTAGTTATTGGGGATGTCAGGAAAAAGTCCTACAGGATACAGTAATGCACATAACTACTTGGGCACACTGGACACACCTCTGCAGGGAGCCTGGTTTATTTTTCTGGGCAATGAAACACTGAAATTCTGGTTTTCAGGATGATATTTTATGCATGTAGATGACAGCACAGGTAAAATGTCAGAATAGTCATTTTATCTGGCTGGCTGACAATGAGGCTTGAAATGTCCAAACTAATATATGTTACCCTTTGGAAAGATCACATTACTGCCAATAGGCAAAATGCTCAAAACTGCTTATCGACTGCACTTGGAGTAACACCAGAGCATCTCTGGAGCAGAGGCCTTGCTTTGCCCAAACATCATGTGTGTTATCAGCCACTTCATCCCAAGCTTACAGTGAGGCTTGTCATGATCCCTCTGCATCCACAGAGCAGTGCACCAAGGCCCGGAGGAGGAGGATGAGAAAACATCTGAGCTTTTTTGCTGAGTGTTTCCTGTTTCATTTGTTTCTTTGTTTTGAAAGAGAGAAGAAAGAATCTGTCTTGAATGTCATGTATAGAGACTCTCATTCTGAAGCTGCTGCAGTGCTCCTATTCAGCTCCAAGCATCCCCGCGCTCAATAGCCTTTTATGTCCCAGTCACTGACATGACAGGAACTGCGGTTACCATGTCACCGGCAGCTATTGCAGGCTCGGAGGGATCAGGACCTTCAGCCACAGGTTATGGACTCAATACATATTCACAGAGTCCGCTGGGCTCCGTGATCACTTGGACCTGGCAATGTAACTTTGGGAATGCATCTGCCCTCCCCAGCACAGCATTTATATTGTGCAGCATGCATGAAATCTAAACATCAGAACATTTTTTTACAGTGTTAGGAAGAAACAATTTAAGTTCCAACAAATTTATTTTGTGTTTAGTGAGCTACAGTTTTCCAAGAGCACTGTGAAATCACTGACAAAAGAATTTGGTCTCTTTTACCTGGTCTGGCACACAAATCACTGTTAAAATGAGACATTTTTGTTTTTCCTGTGAGTTTTGTTTATTCTAAGGTTGGCTGCTTGAGCTTCTCACTTCCTTGCAGTTGCATAAGTCACCTGATGGTGGTCCCCAGCTGGAGCTCAAGAGCAGTTTGCTGATGAAAGTGCCAACAGAAGGCAATTGGGCAAATCTGCCGTTTTTCCAGCCATTTGTAGTCTCAAAACTTCATTCCATGAGTGATGCTGAGAACTCAAACAAGCATCAAGCTTGACAAAGTGGACTGGATAGAAAATTTAAGTGAAAATTAACAGAAAAGACACTCCACTATGTATCCAGCTCCAGTTTGTGTATACATTGCCTGCTTTGTGTTAAAAGATCTTTCCTGAATTAAAAGGTATTTGCCCGGCATTTCTTAAGACCCCACAATTGCATTTAGATGACAGTAAGACAGCCCTCAGCTTTTCCAACATTGTCTTGGTGTTTTATGTGAGCGAAGTGATGTGAAAATCTTCCCACGCCAGCTACAACTTCAAAAATTTGTCTTGGTATTTTTCAAGCTGTAGAAATGTTTGGGTTTTTTAAGAGGGGTTAGCTCCCTTGCTAAGGCTAAAGGAATCGGGGCATGGGTGTGGACAACATTTCAAGTTTTTCTTTACAGGAATTCAGCTTCAACCAAGCCAAATTTTCACCGGCTTTCACATTGTGCTAAATAAACCCATTGTGTCAGCGGAAAACCGGCGGGCAGGGTCGCTCGGGGAAGGAAAACTGCGGGGAAAGAGAACCCGCGGCGGGGCGGTGGGAGCGGCCGCTCCTCGGTGTCTGCTGCCCCCCGGTGGCCGCTCCTCGGCACTGCCGCGCCGGCGCGCGGGGCACACGGGCACCCACGCACGTTTCGTGTTCTTCGTATGCACACACACACATACGTATGTACATACACATATACATGTATTACGCGTCGTGTGTCCCTTAACAAGAAATTCCCCTTGACCCCAAACCGCCCCTGCACTTCTCATGAGTTTTGGAACGCGATTCAGCTGAGGACAGCATTTAACGACACTCCATAACGCTCCCTAATCAGGGCGAAAAGATAACACCTCATACCAGACAGACACACGCACAGATTCCCAAGCCCCAGCAAACCCATCGGTGTGGAAGAAAATAATCTGTGTCACGGCAATAGCTGCAACCCAAGACGTGTGTTTTGGTTGAAATCTTTATTTTTCCTTTTGTTTTTTGTTTGTTTGTTTGTTTGTTTTTTGTTTTGGCTGATGTCTTGGTTTCTTTGTTGTTGTTAGTTTTACACCCCATTCCCCCTCATCTCCTAAGGAATCACTTTCCCTTGTCGAATTTGCAGACAGGACACTGTGGGAAAGATGCCGAGTTGTGCTTTGTCCTGCTTCTTCGCCCCCGGCACGGATCTGGCTGTTTTCCGGCTAGCATTCTTCTGCAGTTCCTCAACTACATGGAAAGGAGAAAGCCAAGGGCTGGGAGGAGGGGGAGGGGGACGAATTCAGGTTTTAGCCAGACAGCCCGCACTATAGAAACAAACAAACTATGCAGTGAAAGCATTTTAAAGTCACAATTCTCTGACTTTTTATGAAAACAGACTAGAAAACCAGAGGCTTTGTATGGAAAATCCTGAGGGTGTAAAAAGGCCTGAATAAAACCAAAAGAAATGGTTGCCCAATAATAGGCCAGAAATTAGGTGCGATGTTGGAGAAGGACCGGGTTGGGGACAGAGGATTAGTTAAGAGGAGGAGAGAAAATGAGCGGGAATGCCATGGTTCAGCAGTGACCGTAACGAGCTCATCAGCGAACGCACACATTTCACCGCAGGGCATACTTAACTCTCAGTGCAGTCCCTGGGAATGACCAGTACTCTGGGAAAAGAGAGGAGTGGGGACCAATTTTACACAGGGTCAATTATTTCCAATTATTTGGGGGTGGGAGAGGAGATTCTTTACAAGCCCAGTGGGTAATCAGACTTGTGCACTGAAGTGTAGCGTTTGTTTCTCCTCGTTACCATAGCAGATATATCCCCTCGACTGTGGAGCCACCTCTGTTTCCCTGAGTTCTCCCTGACTCAAGGCCCCTTTCACTTCTCACCAAACTACGCAGTCATTTCTTGTGGGAGTGAACTCCAGCAAGTTATTCTTATATATTCTTATATTTCCTTATTTAGAGGGAAACCACAAGCCGGGGAGATCTGAGAGGGGAGAGAGAGAAAAAAATAATAGGCTTGTTTAGAAGCAGCAGCTAAACAGCTGGGAGATCTTTCAGTTGGTTTATGTTTCTAACTCTGTTTGGGTCTTGCTTTACTACCTCGAATGAAAACAAATCAGGATTGTTTCCTCTGTCTTGGAATGTCTGTTTAGGATTTTAAGAGCGGAAATGGGGGCAACTCCGCATGGGTTCTCAGCGATTGCTGCTTTCCCAATGCCCACAGCCCCTTTATCCCCCTGCTAACTTCTGCTGCACACATGCAGTCCCACTCTCTTCCAGCCACACAATACAGAGACATTCATAAAATTGCCCTGTCAAAAAAAATGCCTTTTCACCCTTCTCTTAGAAAAAGGAATTGTTTTTCTTGTCTTGGGTCACTGCAGAATAAACTGCCGTGGACTATCACGCAAATAGCATTGATTTTAATTTTTTTTGCAAGTCACAAAAGCAGAATATCCTCCCTCCCATTTCCAACCCTCCTCAAAAAAAAAAAAAAAAAAAAAAAAAAAAAGTCCTTTCCTTGCTACATACAAATATCAAATTAATTCATTCATGGGCTTATTTCTGAATGCCGAGCACTGAACTCAAGCACTTGTGAGCAGTCACAGCCCAACTCCGAGAGGCACACACAGCGTGTCCTTGTGCCCCTGTGCGTTATTGCCACGCCGGGCAGAAGCGTAGCGTGATGATTCGTAGCTCATTAAAAGCTGTTTAAATTACAAACTGTACGCAGTGGCCTCAGAGTGCCTCGTCTGCTTAACCAAACTGAACAACAGCTGAAAGACAGGACTGCAAGCTCCTCCGAAAACAAAAATGCAAACCCCGCAAAAGGGAGATGAGAAGAGGGGCAAAGACCCAGAGGGAGCGGTGGCTGGATGCCCGCGGGAGCTCGGCGGGCAGCCCCGGACCAGATAGGAGCAGCTCCAGAGCTCTCCAGCTCGGCGACGTCCTTCAGAGGATAACTTTCCTTTTTTTACACTTAAAATTACACGTATAAAATATGATCCCATCCCCGTATGTACGTATTTGCAGTCCCAGCAATTTCCGGGCACGCAGACCTGGGTAGCACATTTTGGCAGGAGCCGGGCACTCCGGGCTGCCGCTGCGGGGAGAGCTGGGGGCCGGCCGCCGCTCTCTGCCCCTCACCGGGGCAGAGTGCCGAGTGCTTGTCCGCCTGCTGGGCGTGGGACGGGGCTCCGGGCGGTGCCCGGCTCCGCAGTCCCCCCGCTCCGGGCAGCGCCCAAGCCAGCCCCGCCAGCGGCGGCTCCAGCGTGAGCCGCTCCGGAGCTGCCACTGAGCAGCACTTCTGTCCCGTCCCTTATCGGGGAAAAGAGAACCGGAGCTGGTTTCCTTTGTGTAACTCACATTAGTGGTAAATGCCACTTCCCCTGGCCGAAGAAAGGAAATTCCACCTACACAGAATTCGGGGAGGACAGTGAAGCTCCCGGGTGTCCCTGGGCTTCGTCCCCGAATTTAAGTTTCTGTTCGAGGCCAGACGTGGAAAAAGAGCGAAAATTGAAACACTAAATCGTCAAGCGGCACAACCCGGTTGCCTGCCCGGTCTCTGCGCCCGTGGGTATTTCCAACTTGCCCTGCAGCGGGGGGTGCAGCCCCGAGCGCAATAACCCGGTGCAGTCCCGTCCCCATCCCCAGTCCCCGTCTCCGTTCCGGCCAGGCTGCAGTGCCCTGCGCAGCCACGAGGCGGCGCGAGCCGCCACAGCCCCCCAATCACCCCCCCCCGCCACGCGCGCCCGCTATTTCCATACGCAGTGCCGATTGGTCGGCGTTGGCAATGCGTCATCTCTGACGTCAAGGTTTCCCGGCCAATGGCCGTCCGGGAGCACCGCCATTGGCTACCCGCGGGATGTCAATCAGGCATCATTTGCATGCGCGCGAGCCCGCCGCGCGTGACGTCACACCGAGGGTTACGTCACCGTCCCCGCCCCGCGTGCGCGCCGTGGAGCGCCGGCATCGGCTCTATCTGCCCTGTGGGCAATGTCGGCTCGCTGTGACAGGGAGCTGCGCCTTCGAGACAGAGCCACCCCGCGCTGAAACGCCCGCGCGTGTCCGCGGTGTGTGCGCATGTTTGCGGCGGCAAGTCCCGCGTGTGCGGCTCCCCCCGCAGGGCCGCGCGTTCCCCGGCGCCGCCCTGTCCCTTCCCCGTGTCCCCGCGGGATGCGAGCCCGGCCCGTGGAAGCCCCGGGACACGCCCGAGGTAGAGGGGCCACGTAGGAGCGTGTCCGTCGTGCGGGGCAGCGCCGAGCGCGGCTCCTGCAGCGCGGAAAAACAGAGGCGGGGGTGCAAACAGCCCACAGCCCCTCATTCGCTGCACGGGCGGGAACCCACCCTGCCAGCTCCGCTGCCCAGACCCCCACGCGTCACGGACGGGCGCTGCACGTCATCTCTCCGGCCCCCGACGTCACGGCCGGCCAGCACCACCGGGAGCGGGCTGCGAGCGCGGTGATGGACGACCGTACGCGACTGGGAGAAAGCCGCCAGGGCTACGGCGGGCCCTGGGGGGCTGAGAGGGGCACAGAGGGTCCGCCCAGCCCCCTGCCCCCCCACCCCGGCCGGCCCGCGCCTCCCAGCGCGCAGCGGTGTTTTGGGGAGCAGGAACAGGAGCGGAGTGGCTTTGGCAGCCGCTTAGGTTGCCACACCGGCCCCCCAGCGATGGGGTACAACGCGGCCTGCCTTGGCTTCTTAGCCATGTTTACGAGAAAATACACACAGAACAAAAACAAACCAGCCCGAGATGTGCCCTGACTGTTTCACTGCCATTGTTTAGTTCAGAAATACAGGCCGGAGGAGCCACTAAGAGGGACTGGGTGACGTCACTAGGGAGGGGCCGTTTCGTCACGAGGTGGGTGGTGCCGAGGGCTGGAGCACTGGTCCCCCCTCGGCAGCGCCGGGTCCGCCGCTGCCACCGGGTGTTGGATTTCCCCGGGGGTGGTGAGCTGACGCTTTAATTGCCGAAGCAGCTTTATTCCCCGCTCCCCTTTTTTTTTTTCTTTTTTTTTTCTTCC
>JAWWEU010000081.1:32550018-32591274 GCA_035583155.1 Acropternis orthonyx
TTTTTTTTTTTTTTTTTTTTTTTTTTTTCTTGCCCCCCCCCCCCCCCCTTTTCCCTCGCAAATAAAGTAAACACAAGAGGGCGTTTCGAGCCTTTGATCCCCCCTCTGTACAGTAAGGAAAACAAACCGTGAACTTCAAAAGCGATGGAGCTATTCTGGGGTTAATTTCGCTTCCTTAAAGACTGAACACGGCAATAAATCACAGCTTCTCTCCCCTCCAGGAAAGCGCTAATCGGAGGAATATGTCCCAAAAGCGCGCTTCACTATTGGTAGCCTCAGAGCCCGCGTAGGCTGTGATCTGACGGATCAAACTTCATGCGGGAGATATTATAAATCAACAGGTTTAATAAATCTTTTTAGGAGACAGCTCCGCGGGGGTGGGAGAGGGGGAGTGCCCGGCGGTAATGTGGGTACCGTGAAAATTCACTTCCTCGCAAGAATTGCTTTAAGTAAACCTAACACCGAAATGTTGTCTGGCAATCTGTCTCGAAAAGGTTACAGCGTGTTAAAGATTTGGAAAGCTCCATAAAGCAGTAAAGATTATGAAGTACAGCTTAAAGGTTTATCAAATGACTTCCCGTGCCGGGACAGCCTTTAAATCGAAGGCAAAACCTGAAGCCTCTGATCTTTGCAGTCTGAGCCCATAAACGTGTTTGAGGAGGGATTCTGGTTTCTGCCGCTTTATAGTATCCCTTCTCTAACACGTAATTTAAATCCACTTCTCAGGAGCCGATATCTAGTAATAAAACTAATACAGGGAAATTAGACGTGGTGCTTTAAAACTACGTCGGGGTAGATGCAGTCCGAAGGGGCACACACCCGAAACCAGGAGGCGAACCTGGGGCTGGGGAGTGGGGAAACGGCAGAAGCGTGCCTGTGCTGGAATGGTACCAGGGAGAAAGGGCACAAGCGCCCGAGGATCCCCGCCGGGGCGCGGGATGGGGAAGAGGGGGCACGACCACCGCGGTGCCGGGAGCCGCGGAGGCGGCCCCGGGCTTTTCCCTCGCTGCTTTCCGTCCAGGGCTGCCCAGCCGTTCCCTGCACACGCACACACCGGCTCTGAATCACACGGTGTTTTTAAGGGGGCTCTTTGATCTGGCCAAGTGTCAGAGCCCCGAAAGCCGGGACTCAAACAACACGTCGTTACGGCAAACAAATTTCTGCAGTCAGCTTTATAGCTTTATTGTCTATGGCATGAATAAACTCGGAGAATTATCAGGTTGGGGGGGAACCCAGACAAAAGCTGGCCTGAAATAAAGTACACATCTGTTTCCAGGGGAAAAACGTGGTAAAAAACACACACAGACTCAAAACCTGCCACTGGCTGTACGGATAGGGGAAAGCACTGTCTGTCATCTCTTAAGTGGCCCTTAAGCAGAAATTTACCTTTGCAGCAGGTGGTTTAATCACTCGCTTTGTAATAATTCGTGTTGTGTGTATTTTACAATACGCCCATAAAAAAAAACAACCAACCAAAAAAAAAAAAAAAACAAAACTAAAAAAACCAACCAAGTTCAGTATGTACATACAATGATGTGTTCACAATTCCCTTTCCATGAATAAGTAGGCGTACTTAAAGCACAGACTGCCATAAAATTATTAAATAAGGGTAGATTTTTATGGGCTTGTGTATTAATAGACTCTAATAAAATAAAGTTTACTGTGGTTTGTGGGAGTGGTTTGCCTGCATATGGCTACACTCACCGTCCAGTTCTCTGTGTTAGACAACCTGTGCAGGTAGCATTAAAGGGGGCATATGTATATACCCATTAGCACACAGTGATAAATCAGCGTATATCTGTGTTCTTACTGAGATCTAATTTTCGAGCTGGGAGAACAATATATCATCCCTATATTTCAACAAACGGGGGTTTTTTTATGTCTTAAATATTCTGAGCTAGACTACGCAAGTGGAAAGAATGGATTTTCTATGAAATATTAAAGAAAAATCCATCAACTTTTTTTCCCCCCTTGAAAAGTCGTTAAAAGTTTGGAAAACAAAATCCCAGAGATTTGCGAGGGCATTTAATCGTTTCGTTCCCTCTTCACGCACACGCGGGTGCGTGCGCACACACACACACACACTCCTCCATACACACACGTGTTCTGCCCTTTGCGGAAGGATTTCCACCAAACCCGTAAAAAGACACCGGTGGGTGCTAAACGATAGGGTTTAGGGGCTTTCCATCCAGAGGTTTAGTTTTCCCTAGGAATTACATTTATTGCGTTGATTTACTTCATATGTATTTTATAGATTAATGTTTTACATACGTGTGTATAGATTGTATGTGTGTACATTTAGCAAGAAATGTAGATGAATTGGTTTGAGCCTCGGCTCCGCGGGACCCTGGCAGAACCCCCGAGCCCGGTCTGCGGGGTCGGTGACGGTGCTTCCCGCCAGGTACCGCCGTGCCGCGGGGCGTGGAGCGGCCGTAGGGTGAAGGCAGTGTTGGAGTGGAAGGAAGGGAGTGCCGAAGGAGGCAGCCCCGACACGGGCAGGGGACCCGGCTGCCTGGCAGCGAGGATAGCCCGGGCTTTATTCCCTACCGTAGCTCACAGCTTCCAGGCCCTTTAATAAGTCCAAATATTTACCCTCGAGAGAAACCCTGTATGCGGCTACATGAGGGTCGGTAACCTTTGACAGGAGCCGTCACACGACACTCCTTCGTAATGGACCACAGTGCCCGTACATCTAATTTATTGTGCTAAAAGTTATTGCAGGGGCTGCAGGAGGGGGTCTCGGACTACAAATAAGCGTTTTGCCACTGGGTGGAAAATGCTGCCCCTAGGTCAGCCGGGCAAAGCCACAGGGAATCCGATTCAGCCCCATCATCCATCCCATTTGATGCCGCTTTCATGCTTTTTTGGGAAAAAAAAAACAAAAACAACAAAAAAGCTCGCACCGGATACTGCAACGCGATCCCCCAGTAATGCAGCAGGCAATATGTTTTCCTCGTATCTGATAAAGGGGAGCGAGGAAACGAAGGGCAGGAAATTGTACCCGATTAAACGAGGAGAAGCAGGAAAACCCCCGCAGCCCCTGTTGGCGACGGTGCCACGGCCGCTTCGAGGCACCCGGGGGTCCCGGGCTGAGACCGGCCGCGGTGCGGTGCGGTGCGGTGCGGGCTGCAAGGAGCCCCCACCGGGAGTGAGAGCAGCCCGGGAGCCTTTGAAACCTGCAGCCGGTGTCGGCTAATAAGGAGGGACATTTTCAGCGGCAGCAGCACCCGTGGGGGCAGCGTGAAGGAAGCCCGGTGGGATATTACCCTGTTTGTTTTCCCTTTGATCCGTAGGAAATAGGTCCTGCACTGCATGACCCATTAAACTAATAAGATTATAAAGATCAGCAAGAGGGGCTAGGGCCGCTAATGGTTCCCATCTGGGCCAGGTTTCGGCGTTATTAAAAGCGGCGGAGGGAGAGGGCTTGGGTTACAGAGCCGGGGCGAAAGCGGGACCACCCACCGCCCCAATTAGCGCTGCGGGGCGGGAGGGCGCGGGGCGGGCGCGCCATCCAACACCCGCGCCACGCCCCTCATACATATGCAAATTAACACTCCCCGCCTTCATTTGAATATTCCCGCCCGGAGAGTGACGTAACCGGGCCATCCTCCAATGAGCGTGGCCGCCGGATCGGGTTGCGCCTTAGTGTGTGCCCCGCCCTCCCCGCCCCCGCAGGGAACGCCCCCTGCCCGCGCCGCCCAGCCAATAGCAGCGCCGCATGCAAATGAGCAGGGGCGGGGCCGAGCGGGGACGGGCGGGGCGGGGTCACTGCGGCTCCGCCTCGGGGCTGGCCCCGCGTCACTCACCGCGTCACTCACGGCGTCACCGCTGTCCTGCCCACTGTCCTGCCCACCGCACCGCCCACCGCATCACCGCTGTCCTGCCCACTGTCCTGCCCACGGTACCGCCCTTCGTACCGCCCACTGTCCTGCCCACCGTCCCGCCCACTTCATCACCCACCGTCCTGCCCACCGCACCGCCCACCGCATCACCGGCTGTCCTGCCCACCGCACCGCCCACCGCATCACCTCTGTCCTGCCCACCGTCCTGCCCACTGCCCTGCCCACCCCACCGCCCACCGCCCGCCCCTCTGAAGCCCCCGCGCCCGTCCCCGGCCCGGCCCTCCGCCGCGGAGCCCCCGGCGACTGCCCGCCGGTGACACAAAGAGGAGGGGGGCTGCAAAGGGAATCTGAGCGGGGAAAGGCGTCGGAGGGAGGGGAGAGGAACCAGCAGGTGAACCAGCAGGAGAAGGGCTGGGCTCGAAACAGGGGTGTCGCAGTGCAGTGAGGCGGGGGTTTGGTTGGCCCCTGGTTGGCCCCCGCTTGGTGTCCGTCACTTCTCGTTCCAGGCGTAAAAACAGAGTAAATCGCGACTACGCGGCTAATGGAAAACATGCCGCTAATGAAACGAAGCCTCCGAGCCACGGAGGCGGTGTCTGAGCGCCAATTTAAGCCTGCCCCCAGTCTTCCCGCTGCGGTTTTTAAATGAAGCAAATAGCATTGGAACTATTCGCTTTAGGCGGCTTCCTGCTTTCTAAGTGCCCGAACTTCACCTCGCCATGATTTAGGTGATTATCTGGAGTGATTTAAGCGATCCTCTTGCCTCAAGCGATCATGTCAGCGTTTTCCTTAAAGTCGCTTTCAAAACAACAATCTCCTGTTGGTCTGTGTGGTCTTAAAGGCACCGTTTTAAAGAGTTTATTTTTAGCTAACAGCGTAATACTAAAGAACATATTAAACGATACATATATATTTACTTGTGAATAATCACTCTTCGTGGTTACTTATATTTTAATTTTTTTTATCAATTTGTTCCTTACCATTGACACGGTACTTTCCAAGCTGTTCTACACGGTATTGTTTGAATATGCACGAAATGACAGCTGACAGAGTAGCTTCGGCAAAGTCATAGAGCATAAGTTAAGGGTGTAACAGTGCCTTCAGAACGTACCACAGAGCAGGGCAAGCAAAAGCATAAATGATGCCAAAATCTCTCAGAACGGCAGCAAACAGTTCTCTCTACAGCAGGTTGCAGTTTGTAGGTGCGGGTGGTTTGTGACGTACGGCTCTCTGTTCGTGAAGGGTTCTTGCAATATTTGTTCTAAACACAAAGCGAAAAATCTTGCCGTGTATTTCGTTAGCTGACAGCCGGAGAGCCGGGGCGTCAAGCAGGGAGGCAAGTCTGGGCTCTGATCCTGTAACCGCTAATGAATTGAGTGCTATTTATCAGGATTTATAGGAGACATTGTTCATAACTTTTGCAAAACTAGGGACAAAGCCCCTACTTAAGCATCAAGCAAATGAAGATTGAAAAATCCATCTTATGATAAATGATCTCATAATGAACAATCAAGGAAGGTATACGAGATGCTGGGTATAGCTCATTTTCAGAGAACAGACTTGGGTAGAAGATTAGAAGCACACCCAGAAGGTGGTTGTAGGACGTGGTATCGAAAACCTGATCATTCTGAAGTTTGCGGTGTTAGTATATTTCATATATGAAGCTCCCGCAGTACCCGAGAAGGGAAAGTGCAAGTCTGCAATTCGTATCTTTCTGTGCTTGACAGCATACCTTCGGGGGGTTATTTTTATATTAAAAATATGTGCTTGTTTTACTTCAAAATACATGAAACGTCTCTGTTTTGGAGTTTTATTTTTGTTTGGGTTTTTTGGTTTCGAGGTTTTGCTACATTGTTAAAAATTTTGTACACTGTTTTTCAATGGTTCTGTTGCTGGAATAATTTAATAGGGGAGCCGTACATGTTTACCATATTGTTGCTGACAGAAATGACATAATAAACCACTGAAAACAGAGGTAAAAGCTAGTTGAATTGTTGTTCTAAGCCTGCATGATGGTACTAATTTACAGCATAATTGTGTATTTTTCTGAACACTGTCTGCTTCTTGTTATTTAGAAATACTTAAATACTTTCAAATATGCAAATAAATCACTGACTGTTCATATTACAGAGTCCTGCTGCGGTGGAGCACAGCAGGAGGTGGTAACACAAATGCTTGATTCTTTACCTGACATAAACTGACCTAGGTAAGAACATTCAAAATAACTGGGGATCTATGTTATGGACAGATTATTTGCTATTAAGGTCTTCGAATTTAAGTTAATTTACCCAAGCCTGCAAAGGCAATTTTGATGGATTGGGCCCACATTAAAAAAAAAAAAAAAGGTCATTCACCAAACAATTGATTTCAGCTTATTTTATTGTGGATAATAAAAACAAAGTTCTGGTGATACACGCATATATAAGGGATATAAATATATAAATACTTATACACCAGTGTGTAAACCAGTGACTAGATTTACATTGTTGGAAATAGTGTTTCCTGATGCAGTTTTTTTCATAATTCTTTATCACAGAGCTACACATCATCTGGGACTGATATCTATCTGAAAAATAAAACAAAAATATATAAACAATTTTTTTTTTTTACCAGCGTTCATTTGTATTTTCCTTTTTGAATATCTTCAGTCACCATATTCCCTGCTTCATTCAAGGTCTGTTTCCCATTAAAATAAGTCGGAGTTTTCCCAATGGCTCTGACAGACATTGGGTTACACCCTTAAGGAGTCATACACTGTATTTCATGCAACGCCAAAGAATGAATAAGCATGAAATCTGATTAGATCTATTTTTCTGGGTATTACAATTCTTGTGTTTTTCACAACTGCTACATAACATATTTTGCAGATTATGTCCATTTTATGCTTCTTAGAGAAACAAATTTCTTCTTCCACATTTGTTTACTTAATCCCAGTAAATTATATAGGTAGCTGCTCACAGAAAGAAAAAGTGGAGTAATGAACTACACAGGCAGTCTGTAAGTGCAAATTTTTTCAACAGAGATTCAGGAGTGGTTTACACCTGAGGCTGTATTGCCTGATGAGAAGGACAGGATAGCAGCATGTAATTCCTAGTTTCTGTTTCTAACCCTGGGGATCAACCAGGTGTGTGACCTCTCACTTTACAGGTCTGTAGATAGTAACTCAGAATTTACCTCACTGAAGAAGATTAAGAATCTTGTCTGCAATGCTCTAAGAGTCACCATTGAAAGACTTCTAGAAATACAAAACATTGTGTAGAAACAGTGTCAGAAACACAGAAACAGAGAAATAACAGAGCTCTTGCATGCCATAAACATTGAGACTGTGGATGTAAGTCAAAAATGTCAGGGGTAATTCATATTGGCATCAGGAGATGGATTTTCCCTATACCAAGCACAGACCAAAATATACTTTAAAGTAAGTGCAGAAAGTGTGCTTTCTGGACATGAGGGGGAAAGAGCTCATATAAAGCACATTGCTCACTGCGTTTTTTCTTCTCTTGAGTAATTTTAGTGACATAGAAACATCTGTTGTTTGAAAAAGTTGACCATTTGAAATTAATTTTTTTTTTTAATTTTGGTTTGCTTTAGGTTTTCTTAATATTTTGTGGGTTTTTTCCAAGCCATGAGCTTCTGAAACTCAGTAATAGAAATCTTCCTCCCCACGATTTCTGCTGAACTAGAATTATATTACACTTTGGTTGTGTAAGCCATTTGTTTCACTTTAGACCATTATAATTCTGAGTTCCAAACCTGCCTCTCTAATTCTGTTTGAATTATTCAGTCATGGTAAAGTCTATCACACTCATGTATCCTGACTGTTCACTGTGTATCTCACGTCACAGGGGTGCTAGAAACCTTACCTTGCCTTCTTTAAAAAAAATAAAAATTACCTGTATGCATGTAGTTTTACTAACACCAAGTGCTTACGAATGTGAATGCCATTCTGGACGTTGCTGCATCACAGAATAAAAAGACCAGAGCATCGTGTAATAAAATGGTTAAGACTCTCGAGACTCTGTTAGTGTGCAAGGTCTCAAGCTTGTTCAGGTGGCAGCCTGAGCTCTGGAGTCCTTCCTAGCTGCTCTGAGAATGAAAGCATGTTCGCAGCTCTCACCTCTCAGAGTAAGAGGGCTGTGTTATCGCCCGTGCAGGAAAGGAGGGCACTGAGGTAATTCTTTAGTCTGCCACAGGAGGGTTGGGGGGCTGCGGGAACACTGAATTGTAGCACCGAAGTGCTGCTGCAGCCGTTGTTTTGAATAGCACGGCAGCAAACCAGAACGGATAAAAGGAAAATAGAGTAGGGGAAGCGACAGGAATGAATGACATCTTAGAGAAACATGAGTTGCATTAGCTCAGGTTAGCACTCCCTCTGAACACAAGATGACTTTACATTTCTTGATCAAGTCTACAGTTTAAATATGCAGTTATATAAATACTTCTGTTGTTTGGGTTTTTTCCCAGTGCTAAAATGTTTTGTACAACCGGTTTTGGTCACTCAGCTCCTTTTCTCACCAGTAAGTCAAAATACCCATTCCATGTTTTGGGGTTTTTTTAATCAAAAGAAATCTTGTTCAATATCAACACAAACAAACAAAAAACAACAGGCAAAATTTTGTTCCCCTTCACCAGCTCATACAGACACAGCAATTGTGGAGGCTCAGGGGAACTGGTGTATTTCTGATGCAGAAAGTCAGGAATAGGTGTAAGATTCAGTCTCTTCCTATGGAGGCAGTAAAGGGGCAGGCTTTGCCACTTCAGTGGATGTCCCCATGCACTTGTTATCCCCTGCTCCCGTGTAGCACATGGCATACAGCTCTGGGACTGCTGTGCTAGCTGCACAGAGAGTGGGAGAATCCACAGCCCTGTGAAGATTGGGTGATTTGCAGGTGCCCACACAGTGCCCCCTCCTAGTCCTGAGCAGTTTGTGTGTCTGTGTTTTTCTCTGTCCAAACCCCTGTCCTCACACCAAGGTCTTCCCAGGTCAGAGCCAAAAGGGTGCCAGGAAGGCTCTGCCTGGCCCTGGGGTGGTAGGACCTATTGCACTGCCAGCTTGAAACAGCAAGGACTGCTTTCTTTCTTCAATGTAGAAAGGATAGCACAAATGGCACATTTGAGGCCAGCCAGTTTCTCTATTGCCATAATATAACTGTTCTTTCCTTGGTCCCCAGAGCTTTACTAGTACATAATTTCCAGATTATCACTTCCATCTTGCGCATATGGAGATGCTGCTCTAGTAGAGTTCATCCTCAGGAGAAAATATTACACATTTTAAATTGTTCTCCTTGTCTCTTCCATGCAGATATATTTTATGCTAACAGGGAATGCAATCTTCAGCACAAACTTGGGAACAACATGGTGAACTATAATAATTATTGGACCTGTTAGGTCTATTGTGGAAATAAATCTTCTGTGAACCAACATTTTCCCTCTCATGTTTCACAGAGAGACAGTAACCCTTCTGCTGTCAATGAATTAATTTGCTAAAAGAAGCTGGAGTTCATAGATAAATCTTCAGATTATTTCTCATTTGCATATTAGCTTAGCATTTATGTGCACTTCTATTTGTGTGATACTCCTGGGGACAATCCAGGGAACAATATGAATCATCTAATATGTTAAGATAAGGCTACAATAGAAAGGGGGGGGAAATACCCTTTTTTTTTCAATTTTTGAATTCTTTAGAATATTCTTTGTGATTAATTATCTAGCACTGTATGCATAGTATTCAAGAGTCATTTTTGCAGCTGTCTGATGCTGGAGTATACTTGAAGAAAGCTTTCTGTTCCTCTCAGAGTGTGTGTTATCTTAAGGACTGCTGGTGGTGGCTTGTGTGATATCCTGGCTCAGACATGGATTGTTTTGTTTTTTTCTTATTTATGGTGAAAAAACCAGGTCAGAGACATAAATGATAGCAGGACCAGTGTACTTTCTATTTCCTGTGGAGTCCCCAGAGCTCTGGTTTGAAATCATTACTGTTAATTAATGCTTTGCCAGCTGTCTGCACTAATTTTATAGCATTTATGTATGCAGAGCCATTATGCCTCAGATTCCTGCTTGAGGGTCCTGTGAGCAAGAGACTGCAATCACACTTACATATTCGTTTGTTATTTTGAATGTGGTCTGCTTGCAGATAATTTCTCTTTAGCTTTTCAAATTGGAAGGCTCACTGAAGAGGTTAACAGCAGCAAGGGCCTACTTTGGGACATTTTAGACATTTTCATTTTAATTTTTTGCTTGATTTAGGGCAATAATACAGCAGAAAAAAGGCAAAGTAGCCTGTTTATTTTTACTTTGAAGGTGCACATCAGTTTAAAATTGAAAATGCTGGGCACTATAATGTGTTAGTCAGGTGGATTCTTACAGAAAACATAATTTCTCTTTGTTAGTGGCTGCTCCACTGCCCTGAATGCCTATACTTAGCTGCAATGGATGACTGGTTTTGCTTGCCTCCTTCCATCACCCTTCCATAAAACTCTCACTTTTCCTGAAGGTTTGGGAAACCAGATGGCTGCAGTAACACAGTTCCCAGTGACCAGTTCTATTTTGCTGTAGCAGTCCTGCAGTTGCAGTTGGCTAAATGTTGAGTTCAGTATTTGTTTTCCATTCTCTCCTTTGAGGGCTTCTGTCAATATGGGCTGTTAAACAGCTGTGACATTTCTGCCAGAAATGGAAATATTTCCGTGGTGGCTTTAGGTGGGAGATCACTACTCTGGAACTGATTCATCTGAATGGCTGTGTCCTGGTTTCAGCTGGGATAGAGTTAATTTTCTTCTCAGTAGCTGGTGCAGTGCTGTGTTTTGGATTTAGGATGAGAATAATGTTGATAACATGCTGGTGTTTTAGTTGTTGCTAAGCCGTGGTCAAGAACTCTTCAGATTCTCATATTGTCCTGCCAGTGAGTAGGCTGGGGGCACAAGAAGTTGAGACCAAACACAGCTGGGACAGCTGACCCCAACTGGCCAAATGAATATTTCATACCATATGACAACATGCTCAGTACACAAACTGGGGGGAAACTGTTCAGTGGCTGCTACTTGGGAACTGGGAACTGTCTGGCCAACAGTCAGTGGGTGGTGAGCAATAGCACTGTGCATCACTTGTTTTGTATATCCTAATAATAAAAACAATGAAAAACAAAACAACAACAGCAGCAGCAGCAGCAGTAATAATAATAATAATAAAAAAATTATTTATTGTATATGATAAATATATATTAATAAAAATTATAATAATTATTATTATTATTATTTCCCCCACCTTTCCTTTTCTATCCTATTAAACCCTCTTAATCTTAACCCACAAATTTTATTCCTTCTTTCTGATTCTCTCCCTCATCCTGCTGAAAGGAGAGGGGAAAGGAATGAGTGAGCTGCTGTGTGGTGTTTAGCTGTCTGCTGGGTTAAACCACACAGTCTTTTTTCTGATAACCGACATGGTGCCCAGACAGACAGGTCTGACCAGAGTGTATTGAAACAAATTTTTTATAAACATTCATTATATTAGTTTAATAGTCACTGTTCACAATGCTGATTTGTTTGTTCTCAGAGTTGCATTATGTAGCACCTTGTTTGCTGTATATGTTCCTTGTTGTAGTGTTTATCACCTCTGGACGCTGGCTGAAGGTTATAATTTTCTTGTGGTTTGTAATACTGGTTTATTATATGATAAAGTTGCTGATCATAAGCCTAATCTGGTATCTCAGCACTGCCATCATCTTTGTACTCTGGGAGCCATCTCTCAGAAACTGATAAGAGTTACACTCTTTACGTCTTCTCCTCAGACACCCAAGCTATGGGTGAGACAAAGTGTGAGAAAGTGTTCCCTGCTCCCTCACCTTACCTTTCTTCTTCCCCTCTTCCTAATTCTCCAGCCTAGTAATAATAGCTCTGGAGAATTTTGCATATTATTGGAGTGTTCAAACAGCGTGTAAAATATTTGGGAAAAGTGAGCTGTCACACTGCCGTTTCCAGAGACACAAATCACTGCAACATGCTGGGGCCTGGCCTGTGTCTGCTGAGCCCTGTTCAACAGTATTCAGTACCCTAAAGGGAAGAGAAGGTCTCCTAATCTGACTACAAAATCACAGGTATTGCAGCTACTCCAAGCCCATGACAAGCACCATGGCTAAACTGGAGAACCAACCTGTGTCACCATCAGTTATTCCTGTACACAAGAAGAAATGCTTGAAGCAAAGGTCAACTCTTCTGGTAAAGCAAGAAGCTCTTCCCTTGCTAAGGGAAGAAGTAGATAAGGCAGACTACTCCAAAGCAACGCCATCATGAGAACAGAAGTAAGAAGGGACAAGAACTCAAAAATGAGTTGGTAACCACTCAATCTCTATCCCTGAGTTTGCTGTGACATACATGAGAAGATTTCAGCCTTCTTACAGTTGAGCACATTATCACTTGTCTGTTCCAATGCTGGGATAACAGAGCCAGTAGCCTAGAATTAGACAACAGGGAAGCCAAAAAGCTGGAATTCATTTCTAGGGAAGGGGGCATTGACAAAGTGATTGGAAAAGGAACATGAGTCCTCAGCCTCTGTAGGTAACTCCAGGAAAAGATGTTATATGTTTGTTTTTTATTTGTTTGTTTCATTGTATTCCTGACCTCCTGCTGCTTCTAGTTCCTCCACTAGATTTATATTTTTCATACCTACTTCTTGAAGTTATTGTTGAAGTTACTGTTTAACTAGTGTATTATTCCCTGTAGACAAAATACTCTTTCCTAATGGGGGAAAAAACTGTCCTTGTCTAAGGCATCAGCAGAAAAATAAAGCAACATTACAATAATTCCAGTTTTCAGTAATCCAAGTAGTGATATGGTCCCCATGCACTTGAATTAGCAAGGTTTCGTTTGGTTTCAGCTTAAAGCATAGCTGCCTCAGTAAATGGCAAAATTTCTGCGGAAGCCAAGTAATGGTGCAAGGTTTGAAGTCTTTTGAAATGGACAGTGTTACACAAACATATAGCAAAATATATAGGTCAGTTGGTTGGTTTATAGGTATACATATAGCAAAGGAGTGATCTAAAGATTTACAGATCCCCTCTAAATCCAGACTGTGCTTATTTCCATATTGCTTTTATACTCTCCTGATTCAGCAATCTTCAGTTTCTGCTGTCTTTATCACATTTGGTCATTTATGGGCAAATGTCTTTCAAATAAGCACTTTCAAATACTTGACTGTCTGTTGAATTATTAAGATCATAAAATGAGGTAAGAAAAGATTCTTAGATACCAATAGGCACAAAATTTGCCAAAGGATTTATCTTCTCCTCCCCCTCTCCAATCCCAAACAATCCTTTTCAATATTGAACAGGTCTGAGAACAATCCAATCCAGCAGGTCAAGATAGGGTCAGATTTCCTGACCTATTTGCCCCCACCTCTTGATAATCTAGAAATGAAAATCAATTCTTGTCTTCGAGCTTGTGAGGAGCTCATAATTGCTTTAGACTAAAGCACCGAGTGCCTGCTTTTTCTGCCACCTTTCAATTCTTGGAGATGGGGATGTCATTTTTCAAGTGGAGTGCACTGTCAGGATTAGATTGTGTGGTAACCAAGTAGAAAGATTTCTGCTCAGAATGAGATTTCTTCTCACCACTGTGCCTTTTAGTTGTGTTCAAATTCTTCTTTTCACTATTATCTACAGCGATAACATAATATATTTTGAGTGCATTATCTCTTGAAAACAGATTTTTTATTAGGGACAAAACTGGAGCTCTTTTGTAGCCACTGAAATCAATGGATAAATAGAAATTAAGGCTACATTTGTTTCTTGATCTTCTGTTTATTACACTTTCTACAACAAATCATAACAGTCAAATGTGGGTAGAATTACACCTTATTTTTATCAAGCGTAGCTTTTTAGCCAACTAAACTGAAACATGGTATGTATTCAATTATAATTGAATATTTCTAGGCCATTTTGTATTGCTGTGAATTGCAGTCCTGTGAATGAGTTTGTAAAAGTCTGTGCAGTGCCAGCTGTCTGATGGGGCTTACCCAACACACAGGACTCTGACAGGAAGGCTGCTGTCCCTGGAGTCAGGAGAACAGAGCTGTAAATCTGGTCACACCAGATTCCCAGTTAGAGGAAGAGAGGACTTACTTAGGACCACACTCCCTTCGATGAGTTTTCCTGTGTGAACCTGAACCCTCAAATCTTTATCATCTTATCTGCATCAATTTCCAAAACAGACGATAAAATAAGAGGGATACAGGGTTTTTTTATGATAAGGATCCTGAGAATCATGTGGAGAAAGTTCAGTGAAGAGGGATATATTACCTGCTTTTCAGCAGTCTTTTTGTTTTTACAGCTCATGACTGTACCTGTATCTATTTTCATCTACCCTGATTAAAAACCTGTTTGTGATATTGGTGAGGTCTTGACGTTTACTGGTTTTGTACTTTATTCATGATGCTATGGCTATTACTTAATGAAAGGCCACCCTCACCTTTGGAGAAGAAGACCAGAAGTTGTTCTTCTGCCAAACAACTCTAGCACTTCTGATAGCACAGGTGTTCTGCACGCCTATATTAAAATTAGAGAGAATGTGGCTCTTTCCCCACACCTCTTCTGCTGCTGTGATTTGTGGTTTGGCCAGAAGAGCCATTTAGATGGCAGAAGAAATCCTAACTAAGACAGTGATTTATTGCTAGGTTGATTTTTTTTTTTTTTAATGTATAGATATTGAATGAACATTTTTATATCTGTTTTTACCTCATTTGGCAGCCAAGAGTTTCAATAAGGAGAGCTGCCAAGAGTTATAGTAAAATAAAGCCTAAATAATTAATTATGTCATCAAATGATGATACAATATCAGTAACTAATGATAGTCTTAAAATTAAGGAAGTAGGAAAAGAGGAGGAGGAGGAAAGGAGAAAAGACAATCCTTGCGTTAGGTCCTGCTGGGATGACCAAAGTAAGAGCAAGATGAGAGTAATAGATTTGGGAGTTGGTTTTGGTGGTTTTTTTGGGTTTTTTTGAGATCCATGCTGACTCTTGGATCTCATTTCCAGAGACTGTCACAGCAGGTAAACTCATGGAGTAAATGTACTGTGAAATCACGGAACGTTTGAAGTGCTCATGGCTTGGCATTATCAATCTCTCTTTCCTGACAAGGAAGAGCAAACTAGAAGGGCGTCTTTCACAAAGCAAAGTCCATTTCTCTGCTGATACCAGCTGGTCCACGGAAGCTACATCAGGTGATGTCAGTGGAGTCTTTTTCTTGCATCTTTCTCCTCACTTTGTGGGTTCAATCCTTCTTTCTCTCAGGCCATTGTCCCAGACGGCACAACCATAGCATTGATGAAAGGAGACTGAAACCAAAGGCCCATCTTTACCTTCTTGATGTCATGAGAATTGCACACACTGATTTTGAATGTTGCATTTTGAACTGCACTCACTAAGAATTACAATTGCTCTTGGATGGGGAGTGAAATAAAATGTACTTAACTCAGATAGGGCTCAAGTATGTGAGTTTTGAACTTATGTACTTTCATGCACTAACACACAACAGAAAGCAAAGACAATTTTTCAGTTCAATGTGACTGAAACCACCAAATTCTGCAGTTTACATTCTTACGCTTGTTACGCTGTTTCCATAGGGCAATTCTGGTTTCTTGGGCAGATTGACAACATTCTGAAGTTATAACATACTTATTGTATCTCAGCACATGTTAAAATGTACCTTTAACTCTGAATTTCCTGTGATTATTAACTTAGCTTGTGCTTTTAGAAAAAACAGTTTCCAGTTCAGTACTTCTTTTTCCTCCCATCTTGCCTTCTCTGTGCGCAAAAGTCTGAGGTTCTCAGAGGACTTGAAAACCAAAAGTGCAGAGGTGCTAACCAAAGACTTCCCTCCTGTTTCTCAAATAAAAAGTAAAAAACATAGAAAGACAAAGAAAACCACTTTCTGACCAAATGTGATTCAAGAGCTGGAGTGACTTTTTCTTCATTTCTTTGTTTTGCTTTTGATAATTAAACTATATCCCTATAATATATTCTACACTGAATTATTGATATGCACTTTCAACCTCAGCCCCCAAGTCCCACTGTTGTTTCTGACTGGGAATAACAAACACACTTCCTCATTTAACATGCCCCTTGAGAAGTGACTAAATACAAATATTTATCACTGCCTTTCTTGCCTGTATGCATCATCCCAGATGTTGATGTTGAACCCCAGTTTTTTGCTGTACTTCTTGCTCCTGAGAGCTGTGTAAAGGTGATTTGAGCTGGGGTCTGTCCTGCTGGTAGGACTGGGATGATTCGCAGTGCCGGGTGGGTCTGAAGTCTCCCCTCAGCCTGTAAATGGCTGGACACATAACATGATGCAGAAGGACATGTTGCCTTCAAAGTCTGCAGGCTGTAGAGAAAGAAGGTTTTCTCCAGTAGTAACTTCTGTGAAATGGAGTCTGCAAGTCCTGACAGCACACATGCCCCTTGGTCATCCCACCTTTTCAGAACTTCTACAACTTTAGCAGGCTCTAACTTCTACTCCCAGTTTAAATCATATTTTTCTGTAACAGTTTTTCAAAAGCTGGTGAATTTTGTGTCCCCAGTGTCCAACCTGAATGACATGTGGAAATCCAAGTAGCACTCTGGCAGCCAGGCAGGGCAAGGAAAACTTGTTGGTTGGTTGGTTGGTTGGTTGGTTGGTTGGTTGGTTGGTTGGTTGGGTTTTTTTTCACTTTGACTTGCAAAGCCACTTACAAGACAAGGAATGCTTTAGACCTTTAGCACACTCAAGGCTCTATTAACTCATATGACTGCTGGGTGTTGATCTAGATCCAAATCACCTTAAAAATGAAACCATCTATCTGTAGACCTTCACTCAACAGAAGCAATATTTACTTTCTCTGTACTTAATGCCCAGAGCATTATATATTATATGGGTAGCATGAACGGTAGATAAATCTAGGTTCTGGTTTTGACATTCAATGGTATTGCTAATAAAAGGAATATGTTTCAAACAACTTTTTGTATAAATCACAGTTATTTTTGTAGAAGATTAAACGATAGTTTGGTCCCTCAGGATATTCATGAACAGATGAAACATTAACCACAGGGTCTTAAATGCTTTATAAATCTGCAGTACATTCCTGCAGTGGATAAATAAAACCCATGATTTATAAGGCAGCAGCCCATGAAGGGATAGTTACTTTTGCAGAGACAGGACTATACACCAGGTAGGGCTGGTATGTTTTGCTTATCAAAATGTGGGATAGTCTTAGGTGAGTTGCATTTGTGCAATAAGTTGCACTTCATTGTGCATGAAGGGTAATTTGTAAGTAAACACATTATTTATTTGTGTGCAATAGCTGCACCTCTGGTCTTGCAGATTTTGGCTTGTCAGACAAGGAGTGGATGCAGTGAACATCCATTACAAACCTTTTATGCAGGACTTTTAATGCAAAAATAATAGAGGTTATCCTTTATAATCCAGACTATTTGGCAATCCTAAAATGAGGCCAGGCCATGGCGTGCCTTTGGCATATAGCAGAGAATTTCTGTATTAGCCACAAATCCAAAAGATCACCTTGGGCTTAAAGGCAACATATCCCTCCGCAGCATTTACCCCCCCTCCTGTTCCATCCCCATGTCAGGGTGTTGAGGGAGGTTGAATCTCATTGTATATCATGGCACAGCCTTTTCATCCTGCCCACTGACCAGCTGTGTATTTCAGGGTGGGTGAGAGTATAAGGTGTTGATCCCTTTCTAATCTGGATGGTGTGAACAGTTTAGCCATCTCTGCTTGCTGTGGCTCCATATTGCTGTGATGTGCTCATGCCCAAACTATTAGGGTTAGGGGTATTAGGTCTCAGCTCCCACAATCAGATCTGCATAGGTATTACTTTAGCTGCAGGAATCATTTCACCTCAACTTTTGAATATATGCACAATTACAAATCCCATTCACTTGCCATGGCAGAGAAATTACAAGAAAACCTATGGACCTATAAGGGAACTTCTTTCTTTCAGATCACTATAGGTTATGGGCAATGCACTGCACACTGTATTCAATGTCACACACTTCTTTAATAGAAGAAATTATGCTCTGCTGGTGAAAGAGGGGGATAAGGGTCAGACTGGAGAGAGGTGGCCGGGAAACATTGGAAACCTTTGGCTTTAGCTGATTTTCAGTTCAAACTGAAAGGTTCTTCTGCCAGGGGAACAGCCAATTTCCCTGGCTGCGAGGTCCATGGCTCACTCACACTTGCAGTGAGGACATCACGCCAGCCTTCCCCTCAAGATCCCTTGTGCTCATATCAGGCAACAAAAGTTTTAGCAGCAACGTGTGTGGTGTGCTGTTGGGAATTTTCCAGCTGTTCGGGTGGGTGCCTGGGACCTTCTTCCCGTGGAGCAGGAGTGAGACCTGTCCCGATGTCCCCAGGCCCCCCTGCCAGCGGGCGGGAGGAGCGCGCCGTGGCGGCGCAGGGACAGCAGGGGGCGCTCCGTGACCGCGCAGCCGCTGGCTCCGCGCCGCTGGCTCCTCCCGATTCCCCGTGGAGCGCTTCGTCCTCCTAATGCCTGTAATTAGGAATAAATGTGCGTGTGTGCCTATTCGTGTGAGAGTCTATGCTTGTGAGGGTTCACACCACAGGCGTGCACATGCCCGCGGACCCCTCGGCACACAGGTATCTCCACAGAGATGTTATTCCCACGCTTTCCCCATGACAGGATTAAAAGTGCAAAGTCCGATGATGAAAAAAGGACCAAAAAAATAATAAAAAAAAAAAAAAAAAAACAAACCGAAACCCAAACCGAACAAAATCCCAAACCCAAAACAAAAAAAGCAAAAATCTTTCCCCAAAGCAGAGGGTGAGAATTTGAGGTCAAGTAGCATCTGTGCAAAAATAAAAAGAGAAGTACAAATTAAATAAGCGTATCTAAAAACCAACTCCAGCTTGACACAGTAGGACTTTAAGACATAAGTGAATTAATATAAGGGGCTGAGGCACAAGCCTTAAGGACACAGAATACATGCCATAATTGCACAGACCTTTATCATTTTAGCTAGTGACATCAGCTAGAACTTGAGAACTGCATTTAAATATACCAAGCAGTTGCAATTGCTCAGCTGTGTGTGCTGTCCCTGGCTTGCTGTGGTCTAATATGCCTGTTTTAGGTTTGGGGAAATACAGATACTCACAATTGTCATATGCCGTCACTTACACAGCTTAAGTCCAGCCATTTATTAACTAATAGTAATTTAGAATTAATTAAATATCATGGTCTGGTTATCCATTTCTGCTCCGTACACAGTGGTATTGATTTGTGTGCTTCTGAGAGTGAGAGTTAAATAACTTTATTGCTGCACTGATTGATAACAGAAGGCTGCAGCTAGTGCTTTTTGTTTCCACAATACAGTATTGTTCAGGAACATAATAATTTAGTGATACTGCCAGGTCACAGCTTATTGTCTCACTGGGTAATTGTCTTAAGTTTTGCCTGGAATATTTGTGGGCTTTTTTTTTTTTTTTTTTTAAAGGAGCAAAGTAATTTGAAATCCAGATATTTTCAGGGTGTGGAACAAAGCCTGATCTTAGCTACAGGCAGGCAAGAGTGCCAGGCAGGCAAAGATGCTATTTCAGAATTGCTCCCATATCAACCTCATAAAGAAGCTTTTTAAAAGGGTGTGTGTATTTTCTCTGTGTGTAGTTCAGGCATCACAACAGTAGTCATTGCATTGGTAATGTGACAGCTAAAGTAGCTGTTTACACATTTCAGGGCTTAGCGCTATCAGCAGAGACTGATGGAATAACCCAGAAACTCAAAGCACAGCCCAGAGCAGACAAAACACTTTTTATGTTACCTTTAATATGAGAAAAAAAAAAACCCTTCTCATTCTGATACAGAAACTTTTACATGGTGGTGTGCATTCACATAAATAGGTTTTGAGGCTAATGGGCCAAGGAATCATCATCTAGCCTGTGCTGGGCTTTCTCCAAGTCCTGTGTGCATCAGGAAGATGCTGCCCTTCAGGTGTTTCTGATGTGGAGAGAAAAAATTGAGGGGTAGGAAGGAAAGAAGAAAAAGGACAGCCACACCAAACCTCTGCTGTGGAGCTGGAAGAATTGAAAAATCTCCTCAGTGACCATGAGAGAAATGCAAAAGAAACAGAAAACAGGACAGTTGTTTCTTTCCATGCTGATAAATTCCTCAAGCAAAGGCTGGAAACTTGACAACTGCTGGTCTCACCACTCAAGCACAATAAACCGAGGGTTAACTCCGTGCTCCTTATAGTGCACACTTTGCTCCTCATCACTCAAAGGACTGAGCGGCAGTGTTGCCCTCATGCTCACCGAAGCGGCCAGCCATGCCTAGAGCTCCCCACCCACCTGCTCAACAGCTCATCCAGGAACTTAATAAATAAACCTTTGGACCTCCCACCCCTCACTGCCTGCCAAGGCCAGGTTTTGGCACACTTCAGATGCAGCACAGCAGAAGTATTTTTATGGGCCCTCCACTTTGATTGTGTGATCAAACACTCCCTGCCCATATTTGTGAGTTCAGAGCACCTCACTCACCTCTGGAGCAGCATGGGGGCTTCTCAGACTTCTGTCCCAGAGAAGGAGCCCTGGGAACAACAGTCCACTACTTACATGCTAGAAAACATCATCAATAAATTTCATCTTTGCTGCATTTTCCCTTCTGGAGGAACCAGAGATGTGGTACTAGCAGATCAGAGGGTCCTGTGCCTAAAGAGGGGCACACTGTGTTGGCTTCTGGATGCTGGCATTGTTGTTTTTCCTGTTCTTGCCACATGTCATTCAAAAAAGCAAGGATGGATTCTCTAAATATCTGAATGCTCTTTGCTTGTGAAAAAAATATAACAAAGCCTCAGCTGGCTGGCTGTGAAGGGCACAGAAATCCCTCTTTGTTAAACTCTCCCTTTCACTGGCAGAAATAGTTCTGGAAGTACCATCAGTGGAAGTGTTCAAGGTAAGGCTGGACAGGTCTTTGAGCAAGCTGCTCTAGTGGCAGATATCCCTGCCCACAGCAGAGGAGTTGTACTAGGTGATCTTCAAAGGTCCCTTCTGAGCCTGACCTTTATCAGGGGCTGGAAGGTAATGTTAAATCTATCTTAATGAATTCCCAGACTCCTTTCTGATATGAGAGCAGTGTCAAGAAAATCTGTTGGTGAACCTGTCTGAATGCATTTTAGAGTCCTGACAGTACCAGTATTAATCAAGGGAGAAATTCAGTTGCTGTACCCATCTTTGGTCAGTGTCCACATCCATGTCTAGACATGATTGTCCAGGTGCTCAATCTAGACTTTTTTGTGTGGAGGTGTTAGTCTTCTGGGAGCTACATCAAAGCAAGTTAATTTATTACAGAAATGTCATTGAAGAGTTTGGTGAACAAGCAGTGATGGGTCAAGTCCCACAGTGCTGCTGTCTTCTTCATCAGTTTCCACTACAGTTCTCTGAAATGCACTCTGTGAATGGAATCTTTTCTCTTAAAAGTAGTATTTTTGCTACAGGAAAAGAGTCCACCAGGTGGCTCAGGTGGAAAAGAAATACAGTTTTTGATCACATATATGACTGGGACAGAAGAGTGCTACTCTAGAATATCTATTTGAGATTATCCCAAAAGATCTGTGGATTTGAATTCAGGTAATGATGAAGAGGTGCAGAATACCAAACCAGTGGCAATCAGTGCTGAGGAGACCTCATATTAACCGATCAAGAGCTGAGACACAATAACTTTGACAGGCAAAGAAATCTGTATCCTTGTGATCCAGATCTTAGGGCCTGACCCTTCTGACTTGCCTACAGATAGCTTCTCCAAAAATTAAATGTACCCAAAAAAGATTGAAAAGCACATGTTTATCAGCATTTTCTTCAAGTCAGTCAATGAAGTTTCTGTTGAGCCAAGAGTTGCCTCTCATGTTTGACAAATCCTTTCCAAAGCCTGCAAAGTAATTTGTATTATTATAAGATACTTACAAAGGAAGAAGTGCAGAATCATAGAACCACAGAATGGTTTAGGTTCGAAGGGACCTTAAAGGTCATTTAGTCCCAAACCCCCTGCCATGGGCACAGAAACCTTCCAATAGACCAGGGTGTTCAAAGTGTCATCCAAGCTGGCCTTCAACACTTCCATGAATGGGGGCATCCCCAGCTTCTTTGGGCAACCTCTTCCAGTGCCTCACCACCCTCATAGTGAAGAATTTTTTCATAATATCTAATCTAAACACATGCTCTTTCAGTTTGAAGCCATTCCCCTTGTACAGTCACTACCTGTCCTTGTGAAAAGTCTGTCTCCAACTTTCTTATAGACCTTCTTTAGACACTGGAAGGTGCTACAAGGTGTCCCTAGAGACTTCTCCAGGCTGAACAACCCCAGCTCTCTTAGCCTGTCTTCAGACAGGTGCTCCAACCATCTGATCACCTTTGTGGCCTTCTTCTGGACTTGCTCCAGCATTTCCATATCTTTTCTGTGCTGAGGACCCCAGACCCGGATGCAATGCTCCAGGTGGGAACTCAGGACAGCAGAATAGAAGAGAAGAATCACTTCTCTTGTCCTGCTGACCACACTGCTTTTGATGCAGTGCAGGGTACGCTTGGCTTTCTGGGCTGCAAATGTACATTGATTGCTCATGCTGAGATTTACATCAGCCAGCACCCCCATCTGTGTGGCTAACAAATTACTTGTGGCAATAATTCATTATCCTGCAGTTTACAATATATCACTAGGCATGGGCTATTGTTTTTGTTCTGTGAGTGGATGATGGGACACATAACAGTTGAATAATAAGTAGAAAACCACATGTAAGTCTGCTGATATAAGTACTGGGTAACTCAGGATTTCTAGGCCATAGAATCATAGAGTCATTTAGGTTGGAAAGTACCTTTAAGATCAAGTCCAGCCATTAACTTAGTACTGCTAAGTCCACTGCTAAAGCATGTTCTTGAGTGCCCCATCTACACATCTTTTAAATACCTCCAAGAATGGCAACTCCACACTTCCCTGGGCAGCCTATGCTAAGGTTTGACAATCCTTTTGGTGAAGAAAGTTTTCTTAATATCCAATCTAAACCTCTCATGGCACAACTTGAAGCCATTTCTTCTTGTCCTATTGCTTGCTACTTGGGAGAAGAGACTGATACCCACCTCGCCACAAGCTCCTTTCAGGTAGTTGTAGGGAAGAACAAGGTCTCCACTGAGCCTCCTTTTCTCCAGCCTAAACAACTCCAGCTTCCTCAGCTGCTCTTCATGAACCTTGTACTCCAGGCCCTTCAATAGCTTTATTGCTCTTCTTTGGATGTGCTCCAGCAACACTTTTCTTTCTCCCTGAATCATCTGAATAGCCATGAAAAACCACAAGTGAAACAAACCTATCTGTGGTTCACAAGCAAGTCAGTCCTAGCAGCTACATAGAAGTTTCTTCTCATCACAGTCTGAACTACCATCTGAGCTAGTCTCTGTGCTGAAGGTATTCTATTTTCAAATGTGAAATTCAGAAAGTGACAGTCATTTCCACACCACCTCCATTGCAGTTTCCTAGTAAACAAAAAATTATAAATTATATTAGAGAAAGATGGCAGGGTTTGAATTGCCCTACTAGGGCAGAGTAGGAGTACAGCAGTTATCTGATGGTTTTGCTTTGTGCTTGCATAAAGTAGTGTCCCAATAGATAGCTATCCACTTTGCTAACAGGTCTGGGTTGAAAGGTCACCAGATGGATGGTTTGATAAAGTGAGACTATTCCTTAGCTAGCAAAGACTGATGCTTTTGTTCTCTGAACCTTGTGGTTCTGACTACAATAAGCAAAGCCTTTCACATGAAGCATCACAGAGCCTCATGTAACTTTCTGAGACAAATGTAAGTGGTCTAAGCAATAGCCTTTCTGTCTTAAATGCCTTGTTAAATGTCTCTTTTTATAGTTACCAGTAACAAATTCCTTCCAAAGAAGCAGAATAACAATTCTTGCTGATGTGAAAGAACAATTTCTCAAATCCGCTAAAAAGAGAGAGGCAACACATAAAGCCTCAAAGTTTAGAGAGTAATTTTCAGTGCTGTATTTTGGAAATAGGATCCTTCAGAATACCAGTTTTACTAAAAGGAAACAAGCATCTATGCCTGCTATGCTCAACACTTATCACTGAAAAAGCCAGCACTGGAACTAGACTATTTTTTCGCATCCAAAGTTCAGATGATGGGAAGGATGCCTCACTGGGATGCATCACTAGCACAGGTATATTCTCACACACCCATTCTCATTCCCACAATGACAACGGTCAACTGCCTTCTTCAGCTTCTCTCCAAATACAAAGAGGCATGTTAATGAGAGCTAGCACCCAGGACTGGCATTCTCTCCACTAACAAACGGACTTGCTCAGTGTTTTAGGGATGCCTCCTTCAAAATCTCCTGAAGTGCTGGCCTTCAGTTCTCACACTTGCACTAAGACATTTCTTATCAGTACAACAGGAAAAAGAGGTAAAAGATACAGGGCATTGATCACAAAATATTCCCACAGATACACCAAGACTGAGAAAGCAGAGTATTTTCATCCTGGAAGTCTGTAGTCTTTCCCTTTGATCGTTCTTCCCCTCCTCTTTAAATACTGAGAACATTGTCAAGGGGATTCAGCAGTCTTTAATCTGGCAGGAAGGCCAAAGTCTTTTGACAGCTAGCCTTCACCCCCAGGCACAGTGGTGGCTGAGGGCCATGAATCACATCTGACCTCAGGACTGCTGCTGTGACACCCACAGTCCCTGCTCCCACAGGGGATCCACTGATGCCCCATGAGTGCCTCAGACTGTTGCCCCACACAGAGTTCTCCTACCCAGCAGAAAACAAAACTATTGTGCTTCATGCTAACATCCATTACTGTGTGTTACTGATTTGTTTAGGGGGTCATGTGACCTCTTCATTTTATAACCAAGCTTGTTAGCAGAGTTAGATGAAAAATTGGCCACTTACATTACAAAACTGCAGTTTTTTAAGAATTCCTTCAATCAAATCCCTATGCCAAATGCATTTAGATGAGATTAACTAATTTTACCTAACATTTTCTAGGCAGTATTTCCATAAGAACAACACTATGAGATAGTAAGGATGCAGAGATCTGATGAATGACCAAAATAAGGGTGCCTTAGAAATTACATTTCCCACAGATGAAAGAAATCAATCAAATTGGACTTATCTCAAAAACCAAACTCCTATTAGATACATACAAAACCAAAGCTCCCCATATGAAGGCAGTAACTGTTCTCAATAGCCATGGAGCTCACCTGAATTGAATTTTGGGGGAAAAAAAGACAACTTTACAGAACATGTCTGTTTTTCAGTTGAAATGATCCAGACTGGCTCCAGGCACACATTTTCTGTGGTGGGAGTTCTCATCTACATGCAGACCGATAACCCAGCTGGGGGATACCCTCTACCAAAATCATCTTCCTTTCCCATATCACTACTTCTTTATGGTTACGTATTTTACCCAAGCCTGTTCCCAAGCCCTGCGACATTCCTCAATATCCCTGGCCCCATGGGCTGGCGAATGGCACAAGTCACACCAGGCTACACTAGTATGTGATATCATTACAGCTGTTATCTCTCCTTCTGAAGAGATAGGGGACAGGAACATTCTACCAAGGCTGGGTGAAAACTGAATTTCTACAGCTAATCTCAAAAAGCAGCAGCAGATTGGAAGCCTGGTGGGAGGAACACCAGGAAGCTCTTCAAACAAAGACAGTGACATGAGTCCAAGGCAGGGTCTCCACTGCTATAATTTTTTTTGAGATGTGGAAAGAAGTAGACCTCATGCCTCCATGGAAGGAAGGTCCCTGGCAGAGAAAGGAAGGAGTGAAACCCCCAAGGAATCTGACAGCAACTACAGCAATAACTCTCTGGGGCTGAACTTGACTATGTGCATAAACGTTGTGTACCCTCTATGGGGTCTCCCTCTATGAGTTTTCAGAGAGGGACATATACAGCAATAATTCTGTCAGATGGCACCCCAGCCTCCAGTGACCCATGACCCAAGCATCTCATGTCCCCAGCTTGTGGCCAAGAACTGAAACTGGTCTGCCAGCAGCTGGAGATGGCTGGTCCCTGCCAAAGCTTTCAGACCTGCTAGTGTCTCAAAATACCAAATGATACACCAAAAAGCAGACATATAAAGAAAGCTATATTTGATGTAAATTGCTTAATTATATTCATCAGTTACAGTTCTTGTAGTAGCTGAGCAACTAACCCTCTGCTTTCGGAAGGGGCATGTTCAGTCTTAAAATATTTACAAAGCTTCCAGGTAATCATTAAAAGTTGTAAGTGCCACACCTGAGGCATAAGCAAGTTGAATCATAATTCACATTTCCTGAAATTTAACTATTATTTCCAGTTAACTGATCACTGACTGAAGTCTCTGGGTATTCTGGGCATATTTGCTCCACTCTTTATGGAATGTGTAACATTTAAACTTTTTTTGCATTATTTAAGATAGAGTTTCTTTTCATGTTTTCATGCAAGCTTTGTTCAGACAGCCCATAGATTTAAGACATGCTTTTTGCTCAAAAAAAGATGTGTTCTGAGCTCTTCATGAGTGTCAGGGAATTTTTCCTGATGAGTGCATTCCCAGGACACATGAGGAAGGAGTTAACACAGAGCCACTTGCCAACTTGGAACATAGGAAATGATGGATCAGTGTCCTAAATCAGCATGCATGATAGCAATCACATAAACAATGTATGAGTGGGATGATGAATTATACCATTTACAGTAGGTGAAAAGTTGCTTACTTTTTTTCCTTCCCCCAAACTGAGGGTTAGCAGTAAAATGGACAGAAGTGAAAGCATTGTATTAGCTCTTCTTAAGAAGGATATTAATATCTTAAATACAAAGTGTCCTAGGTAGTAGAGATATCATTAAGTGTTTTGAGTTAAGAAATCGTAAGAAATAAAAAGGAATGTAGTTAGTTAATATTTCTTCTGGTAAATTCTTCCCTTTTGTTAAATATCACCATTTAATAATCATATATAGGTAACTCCTATCTTAACAGTACATACAAAGTAGATTATTTGAAATTAAATTTGAAATTAATTCAAATTCAGTTCTCTTATACCATAGAAAAGTATAAGGGCTGATCTTTAAATTAAATGCTTTCCTCCCTGGAGGAAAACCAGTAGCCTATATATGTGAGAATGTAGTTACAATACTGGCACTAGCAAAAGGATTTCTCAGATATATTTTTCCACATTTCTAGAGTTTCATTGGAAAATATGCTGTCTGACCTCCTGAGGGAGCAAAGCATCTTCTTCACAAATTTTGTTGGAGAGCTTGGAAGGAAAGCAGCCATTTGCTTCAGCATTGTGCTCCGTGGGTTGCTAATTTGAGTTTCTGTAAAATGGAACCAGTTTCAAATGCCTCAAACGATTCCTATCAAGGGCTGACATTTCCAGATAAGGAAAACATTAGCTCCTATGTTGTCTTTCTCTGCAGCTTCAGCAGGCTGGTTCTTAGCCCTCTCCTTACCAATATCTCTGCATATTTACACTAGCTTTTGTTCTCTGTGCCAAGTGGCTAGAATTACTGGGAGGATTTCTACACTGTAGGGAAGAACGTGGGCTTTTTATGAGACAGAAGCAGCACGGTAGAAGAACTGAAAAACTGTAATTTTTATAGGTCTTGAGGTGAGGAATAGTGAGTGTTACAAGGGTTATTTGATGGGGTAAAGTCCACTCAGGTATCTGAAACCCTCAAGAGGCTATTGAAAGAAGGAAATTAATTCAAGAATATCTGGCCAGTCAGGTTATATCAGGAGTGGGTTTTGCTAGTGGCTGAGTGGGAAGGAGAGCTATGGTGGTGTTCTTAGCTGTGTGAAGTGGGCATGGCTGAGCGGTTGGTGCCCAGTACCCTGTTTGCTGATGGATCCTGATGACTACCATGGCCTTTGAAACTACTTCTGTACTGATGGTCAGGTCTGGTCTTTGTCCCACTGATGCTCCAGCCCAGCTAAACCAGGGCACTGTTCCTGCCTGGCCCATACACCCCAGCTCCTGGTCCGTGGTATAGGTAGATGCACAGAATTTAACACCAAACACACAAGTTTCACATTTTTCATTACTACTTTCTGAAGGATCTCAATCAGTTTCTGTAAGCACTAGTGGAGGCACTCAGTGTGAGGACTAATAAGGCCACTCTGGCTTCACAGGATTCTTCCCTGAGAAGTTCTGCTGGGGTTGTTCAGAGAGAGAAACGCACTTGGAGTCTCACAGCATTTTACCATTGGTAATAAAGTAACCTGTAATTGAGATCATTCACTGCAACAACAACAATAAAAAAAAAGACCAAACAGTGCCTTCTCAATTAATGTGAGGAGAAGTGGCATTTCATCACTTATGTAAAGAGCTTAATAATATCTAATGTTCACTCAATATTGTTATTGGTGGCTGACCACAAAATAAAGCTAGGTTCATAAGGATTAGTGGCTTTAATGTCAAGGATAACTGGGTTGGAAGATAGTCACTTTAATTTTCAGAGTTCATTATAACTGCTGTTATCTGGTGGTGTCATTTCCATAGCAGCACTAGGAACCCATCATTACTTACCACTACATAAGCACATGACAAAAACGTGACTATTGCCATGGACAGTTTATGACTCACAGGGGAACACACAGTACTGGCCTACTGGTACCGCTGCTGCAGGACCACGGTACTACTTATGAGCCTTTCAGATTTTTTAAAAAAATATTATTATTCTTACCAACAGGGACTGGATTTTTCTCAGTTCAACAGATATTCAACAATGAAAGAACTGAAATACAAACGATGCAAGAAGTTACAGAGCAGATCAACAGAATGAACGGTAATAGCCACCCAGTCCTGGGAATTGTCTTCTGAGTTTTGTGATTCAGCTGTCTTCTGTGTTTCAAACAGTTTAATCTGTTCATCAGTCTTTCTTACCTTTTTAAGGTGAAAAAATGAACAAATCTCCACAAAGTAGGATCATACATATATATGGAGTTCTTGAGGATGAGCTCATTTATTTTAT
Organism: Acropternis orthonyx; assembly: GCA_035583155.1. Classification (NCBI taxonomy): domain Eukaryota; kingdom Metazoa; phylum Chordata; class Aves; order Passeriformes; family Rhinocryptidae; genus Acropternis; species Acropternis orthonyx. The sequence continues at coordinate 32,578,863 of JAWWEU010000081.1, forward strand.
TTTCTGGTTCAGTTTTGCAAATACATTGTCCACTGTTTGCTGTTGTTCCTACCCTACTCTCATTAGGATGACTGTCAGCTCCAAATGGGATGCTGCACATCAACAGCACTGTGGCAGAATGAATTTTAAAAGGTGTGTGCAGTGTTTGGACACATGAGCAAGGGCCTTGATACAGTAATGTAATTTAATCACAATATTTATTTTTTTTCTGGTTTGAGCTGCACTGGAAGCAAAAGTGATTCAAGAAGTGGTTTGTTTCTTTTGCTGGGATGTTTCATCCACTCTTTGACTGGCATTTAAACAAAGGCTCATTTTCCAGGGTGGCCCTCAATACATCATGTAAAACCAACCATTAAGTTGCCACAGCATCACTTATTGCAGAACATTGCTGCACAACCTTCACTAATGAACCGCAGCAGTCAGATTTCTCCCAGCACTGAGAAAGGAAATATTTCTCTACATCTGATGTCTTTCACTTTTCTTGCTCTGAGTTATAAATATTCTAGTGCATGAGCTCAGATGAATAATGCCATACTACAAATAACTAAAGCTAAGGGCCTCTATATTTAAAGGTGAAGAATCTTGTATTTTGGAATATAAAATGTGGTTTTTTCTTTTGTTTAGCAGCTTCCAAATGTGAACAAAACCTTCTATGAAAGAACTGAAACTATGAGGTTGTGGTTTTATTTTTAAACCTAGAAACTCAGGTGCAGATTTCTATCCAGATTAGGATTTAAGATAATGTTACATACTTTAAAAATAAAAAGGGGGAGGGGGGAGGAAGAAGGAGCCCTGTAACTATGAACATGAATGTATGCAATGTCAGCAAAACCCTTCTAATTGATCATTCTGTTTTCTAGCAACCTCACTGATATTGGGTTTTCTTTTGCCTTCTGTGCAACTCCACCATTAAGAAACTTTTCTGATTGCAGAGTTCAAATCCACACAGAGAATCTGAGTTTTTATTGTTCCTCTTTTGTGAGGCTGTGGTTAGTAATGACTTAAGTAATATTTCATAACCTATTTGCAGTCTGGTACCTCCTTGAAAAAGACAGACAAGTTTGACTCTTTCTTTTACAAAACAACTCCTCAATACATCTGTTCTTGGCAGAACTGTACTGATTTAAATGCAAGAATAAGGAATTAAATAAACGTAGGGAACGATTGGTTTTGAGTAACTGAACACTTGTGATACACTGCAGAGACCTTTTTGTTTTGAAAGTGTTGAAGTGAAAAGAAAATTTTAGTTTTGTTCTCCCATAGAATAATTTTGAAAAGCAATGCTAAGAAACCTATGAAATCTACCAGCAAAAAACACCTCTGGCATATCAAGGGATTTATTCATTAGGGACAGTATGACACAGAAACTTGCAAACTGATAGGATTATTGGTGCAGATCTTGCCCATGGCCATGCACAGGACTGTCTTGTTACAGCAACTATTTAGCAGGGAGCCTTTCTCACCTGCCTTTTAAATTTTTCCCTGCCAGAATGCTGCAGGCCAAAACCAGGCATTTTGCATTTGGCTCCTACCTGTTACCATTCCTTTCTTTTCCAGCTAGTAAGCACCTTAACCCTTGTGGTGCCTGCTCTCTTTTCACCCTTGGTGCTCACATTAAAATGGATCATGTTTGAAACCTCTTCACTTTTGAATTGGGACTATGACTGTTGAAACAACTTTAAAGAGGCTAGAAGGTAATATGCACATTTAACAAGATGCATATCATTAGTTTTGGAATTCCTCATACAAATTCAAATGCCTTCAAAAGTGCATTTTTCCTAGGCATTAACATTGCCCAGCCACCAGCTCCAAAACCCAATAGATAGCTCCCACAGGCATGTTGCACATCACTGCTTCAGCAAAGCCAGAGGACCAGGGCCTTTAAAAGGGAGGCCCACTGCAGGAGTAGGTCTGGCACTTCAGTACCAAGCAGTAATAAAAACATCAAATAAGTTCTATCAGGAGAAGTCTGGATCATGTTAATTGTGAGCCTACACAAACACTTAAGACTGCATGACTGTCAATACACAATGGACTGTCCACATCTTCATCAGAAGGTTTGGACACAGATCAAGCATAGAAACTTGTGTTTTCAGCTTGTGCAATAAGTTATTTCTTCATTTTAAGTCAATATAAACTGTCTCTAGTCCTTCTTAGTTTTGTCACCCCCTGAATTACTTTCCTCATTGTTCAACTATTCCTCTACAATACTATTGGAAAGAAATCCCAACAAGTCCAAAGACACCTCCGTTTGAAGGGTTGTGGGCAAGCAACACACTACCAGTGCATCCTACCACTGGCAGTCTCATATACCACCTGAAAGACCTGTCCCAGAGCTGCAAGCCCAGCTCACTGTCTAGGCTATGCCCCCACAATAAGATAGGTTTTGTTGTCTAAGAGAGGACAGGTAGGCATGTAATTTAGGTCCAGATTTTGCTCCACAGCACTCACGTTACATGCTATATGAGCACATTTGCAACAGTAAATCTCTCTCCAGTTATATTCAACCTGCACATAATGTACTTGTCAATTTAAGTAGTATTTTCCAGTTCAGTTAGGTGAGCACGAAGAATGTGTTATACTGAGCTACAATTAACATCAGTTCATGAATAGGCATGAAACTTCTCACACTTACAGATTAAAGACAAAGCTGCTTTTCTGTTTGAATGTATCAGCACTTTGTTGCTGTTACCACCTAAACTACAAGGCTCCAATTTTGACAGTTTTATCATGAAGAACTCCCCAGCACCTCTGGCTGGGATGCATTTTGTGCTTTCCACCATCATGTACCGTAACTGTGTCTTTGTTAACAAATGCCTTCAGCGCCTCACTCTCTTTATTAAGATCTGGCTCCCACAAATACTTGGCATCTTCACAGCCTTGCTTGGCAATTGATGATTCAAATAGCCACATCAGACACAAACTTCCTCACATAATCCTCTGTTCCCAGAGGCTTTGCAGCACCTCCCTGTGTGCCAGAACCCCAGCCATCACATTTCCTCTCTGCCTCCATGTCACCCCAGATTCTCACCCACTAGTTTTGGTTGAATAAGACCCTATCCTTTACTTTACATCTAGCAGTTATATCCAAAGCTTCTCATAGCCTCTACCTATCTCCTGTTGATCCCCAATTCTATCATTGAGGATATTCATGCAACAGTGGCATAGCCCTTACCCTTAGAAAAAATACTAGATTGGGCTAAATAGACATAGAAATACTCTCTCCAAAAAGTTTTGCTGGATGCATCACAGCCTAATTTTATCTCTCCAACTCTGATACTCAAAGCACTTGAAGAAGTTTAGCTGCATGCCTTTCTCCACAGCAGTGAAGAACAGTGTTTGTTCTTTTATATTTAACTTTTACTCCCTATTTGATGAAAATGTTTGCATAATTAAAAAAAAAAATAACCTCCACCAACTAGATGGCAAATCCACTCTTGGATTTGCCCACTTTTGCAGCGGTTCATAGTACTAACCTTACTTACTTTACAAATATTTTACTTTTTCTACACAGCGTAAGTCATGAAAAGTTTCCTTATGCTTGTGAAAACATCCTTTAATTCTTTCTCAGGTTTTTTTGTCCCTTTTCCTTGAGGGAACACAGTGCCTTGGACTAGATGGGTATTTTGCTGCAGTGCTCATTGCTCCAAAGGAATTCCCCAAGCTGGCAGCACTGTCATCCTTTGCCCAGCGCTACACACAGGTATTCCTCCTCCCCTGCACAAAACCACTCTGTTGTTATATGTGGTGTAATCAAATCTTACCCCAAAAAATCAGACATATTAGTGTCTCCAGTGAATTACTTTTTGGCTACACAAAATCTATGTTCAAAAGATCCCTTCTGTATACCATGCACTTGAAAAAGCTTCATAAACATCAAAATCTAAAGCCATACTTTTTACATCCATATATGTGTTTATACACTTATATTTAGATAATCATACATCATTCAACTTTTTTCCACTCCAAAATAACAGCTTATGAAGCAGAATAAATAGCATCAATTTGGCAAAGCATGATCCAACAGCAAGTCCTCTCATAAATGTTTTTTATTCTTAATGCAGTAAAATAACTTCAGTCTGGAGACTATAAAATCCATTTGTAGTTCAAAGTGTTTTAATAGGTTTCTTTTCACATTCAACTGAATATGACTAAGTGACAGCATTTCATTGGAAGTTTTACACAGCTAGCAGTATGTCTACACTAAAACAGTGACTGTCACCAGTATATCTGCCTTAGTGAACTTAAGAGAATCATATAATCATCCAGGTTAGAAAAAACCTTTACGATCATCAAGTCCAACTCTTAATTCAGCACCACCAACTCCACCACTAAACCATATCCCTAAGCACCACATTTACACATCTTGGCAACTCAACCACTTCCCTGGGCATCCCATTCCAATGCCTGACAACCCTTTTGGTGAACTTTATTTTTCCTAATATCCAGTCTAAATCTCCCCTGGCACAACTGGAGGTCATTTCCTCTTGTCATTTGAGAGACTGTCACCTCACTATAGCCTCCTTTCAGGTCGACAGCAAATGTGACTATATAAAACTTATAATTTTAACATTGCCCTAAAAATAACATGCCAATTTGACATGATTTGAACACAAAGATTTCAAAGCACTGAGACAGAGATCAATATGGGCCTGCAATACAAGCTTCCCATGCTTTCACCAGCATTCATGATGTTTACTGTACATGGCAAGTAGTCCATTCAATGCTGAAGAAAGTATCTCAGCACTAAATGCTGTGAACCTAGGCTGAGCTACACTGCCCACATGCCCTTCCTTCATTTACAACCAACTGCTAAAAATTGCCTTTACATCTTCCTATTTGTTTGCTTGATCCCAATTATATTTAACATCAAAATTTAAACAATATGGTTCAGACAAGTGAACAAATCCAGAACTGAATGCCTACCATTAAGCCAAGAACATACAATTTGAGTAATGAAATATTTTAAAGATGAAACTCAATTTTCATTGTATTTTTATTCTTGCTCCTTAATCAAACCCACATGGAATGCATTGTGCTTAATGAAACTACAAGATTAATATTTCAACAAACCAGCCAGTACATAAACCCACAACTGAACCTAAGTTAAAGTTATTTTAAAATATTTTTGAAAAAGCCTTTTATGAGAGAAGCACCCTCCTGCAGGCTTGAGCCTGTTTTCTCTTCTCTTCCAAGACTGATACAGAGAGCAGCTGTCCTTGACCACTGAGCTTTGCCTCTATGCACTATTCCTTGTTTTTCAGTTCTGTTTTGGATTTGACTGGCAGAGAACACATTAGGCTGGAAATCAAAGTTGTTGCCATCCCTTTATTTCCTTATGTCTGAAACTTTTACCTTGGAGAAGTTGTGAGCCTTCCCTCTTTCTTTAGGATTCTATTAACTTTGATTACTTACTATATAAGGGCTTAACACAGCTCCACTTTCATGGCAGCTTTCTATTGCATCTCCCATTTCTCTCTAAAGAGACAGTTAATTATAGTTCATTTGCCAACAACAATTGTTTGAGTACTGCAAGTCCTCATTCATGTAGTTAACATATTTGAACTAAAGGACTTATATAAGCCATAAGAATCCAGAATTTGAAGTCCCCTTTTATTTTCAAATAATGCACAACATGAATTTTAGTCCCATGTTATGTAATTACAGTATTTTATGAACACTATGTTTCAGGTACTTATTAAAGGATCTCAAGAGTATCTCAAATATCTCCCCTCACACAGTATAATTATACATAAGGCTCCCAAATTAGCTTGGTCAATGCACAGTTCAGAAGTTTAACATCTTGAAGTCATAGTCACATGGACATCAAACTTCACAGCAGAACCTAAATACTGCTGCTTTGGCAACTTCTACAGCCTCTTCCACCCTTCACCATCTGCCTCATACTCTCCCACTTTTTGTTTCTCTTCCCAGATGTATCTACACCTTCTTACTCCTGGTCCCTCAAACCATACCTGCAGGAGAGTGCACCACGTTACAAAGCAGCAGCAAAGCAGATATTCCCCAGCATATTTGCTCTTCAAGGCAAGGACTACAAGAGTTTCACATGGGTTGTTAAAAATGAACCTTTTCTCCAAGGCTTCCTCTACGCTATCAGCTTCTTGCCTTAATGGTTATGTGGGGGATACAGCAATGCTGGAGACTAAACATGAGCAACCTTGAAAACGAGTCTGTGCAGTCAAGCAGATACTCCTTATAATTTGAAGCCTTCACACCTATCTGACACTACCTAGCAGCTCCTTTCATCTTCAACTGCAGCAAATCCTCACCTCATCCACATTTCTGTCCCAGCAAGGTCCTTCCCTCTGTATGGAAATGTGGTTTGTCATGCCCTTCCATGACTTTCCTCACTTTAGAACAGCTCCTTTTTCCTGCTGAAGGGACAAGAGGGTAAGGAGCAAGTCTTGCTGGCACTGGTGCAGTTTGGTTGAGAGCTGCAGTCACACTAGGAATATTTCATCAGTCTGTTAACATCACTGCTTTGGGAAAGCCTTACATAACAAAAGTCTGAGCTTCAGTTGCTTCCCCAGGCCCAGCCATAACTGAAGAGCAAATCCCACTATTTGTAAGCAACTGAGTCACTAGGAAAGTGAGAATTCATCTTCATTAAACACATATTTAACCCTTTACCTTACTGCTTATGAAGGTTAAAGCAAGAACATACTTCTGATGGAATTCAATTTTTATTTTTTTTAACACTCAAGTCTCAACTCAACCTAAATGACACACTTGAGTCAAAGGTGCTCACTGCATTCTTTACATTACATTTATTCAGACTAATATGGATCTTCTGCAACCCTTCCCCCACCCCACCTCCCCCTTGCTTTATTAGTGAAAGGATTATTTATGTGGCAATAAGTAGCAATGGAAGAAACTGTGGAATGGGGAGAAGACAGAAGCAAAGGTAAAATAGCTTTCTGTGTATAAAGTGAGGCAAAGAATTACAGAATCACAGAATGACCGAGGTTGGAAGGGAACTCCAGCAACCATCTTGTCCAAACCTTTGCCCAAGAAGGGCCACCTAGAGCAGGCTGCCCAGGACTGTATCCAGACAGCTTTCGGATAGCTTCTAGTATGGAGACTTCACAACCTCCCTGGGCAACCTGTGCAATCGCTTGGTCACCATCACAGTGAAAAACTGCTTTCTGATGTTCAGACAGAGCCTCCTGTGTTTCAGTTTGTGAAGAAGACACTAATGGATAACAGTTGATTGCTGTATCTACGTACATTTCCACAAACTAAGAGTATCCTTTCTCTGCCTCGTGCAAGAAAGCAGCACTTGAAGAAACTGTCACAGTCAGTCACAATTTTGGGATGTGCTCACGGGAGCAAGGAGTCAGTACAGCAAAAGTGATAGCACTCACTGCAATTGAACTTACCTGACTCTATATATTAATTTAGACACATCCAAGTCACTCAGTTGCCAAAATGCAGAGTATTAAATAGCTTCTGCTTGCCTAAATGGGACTACTTGAACAACTTAAATACGCTGCTGCCATTAGTTTGAATCTCCCATACTGTCAATGATATTTCCACAACTAGTGCTACTGCAAGTTACTAGAAAACACATATTTTACTGTGCAAGTGGATCAATATTCAGCATTGAGACTTTTAATAAAAAGAAAAATCCATCCTTTTACTACAGCTGAAGAAAATTCACAGGAGACCAAGTGTTGGTGCAAGAATGTAGTTTCCAAAACTTGAAAGGTAAGAGCCATCAGATGGTAAAAACTGTCATTGCACAAAAAGGCAGCCCAGCTGAACTCAAAATAAAGTGGCAATCATTCACCAATAGTCTAATGCTGTTTTTTCAGGATATGGTATGCTCATTTCAGAAGTTAATATATATATAATTCAGCAAGTAATTACTTTTGTGTTCGCTATACTAAGCCAAGTTTCAGCTCCCTCATTCTGCAGCTAATTAGGATGAGGTTTCAGCACATCACCTCTAGTATCTTAAATAAAGGCTCAACTGCTCTGAGCTATCTTCAATAGTATTAGCATCATTATTCCAAAAAATAAATCCTGGTTACAGCAAAGATTATTTGCAGAGTACAATAAGGACAATGAGCACTTGGCTGAGTCCTTACCTTGTCTGCTACACAGAAAGTGGCAAGAAAATAACCTTATTTGAATGGCATTTGTCAGGTTTTTGTAACTTCTACTTCCCTCCCAAAATAAAATAGAAAATTAACTTGGGATTGCTTAGCAGTTCCTGTTTCCACTCCTAAGAGTCCACTTACAGCTAAATATTCTGTTTGTATCAGGACCAGGTTTCCCTCCTCTGGCTCCAACTACGAGGCAAATCCTTCACTGCATGGCACCATTAACCCACCTCAAATATTGCAACTCTGTCTCCCATTCTGCAGCTTACAGATGCATGTGGCCTTGTGCTGGTAACTTAGGCATCCTGTAAAATATTTCTGTACCAGTATCTGTCCCAAGATTTTGGGAAAAGACCATCGCTACCACCAGAAGCAAAACAAACAAGACTCCAGAAGCTGCTGCCCTGGGTAGGCACTCAGGGCACTTCACTTTACAGGCATTCAGAGAAGTTTCCTGGATATAGCTGCTGAGGCAGCACATAAATATAAATATCTCAGGGTTTCTGGTAGTCAGTTCATGACTTCCAATACTTTATTTGCATTTCATGGGACTCTATGGACTATTTAGAAACTATCATACAGTTGCTAGAAATCGCTAAGTCTACGTTTGTTTCTAGTAAAACAGAACAAGTCAGTTTCACGAAAACACACGTGAAAGGCTTGTCCTTTTCATCTCTTTTAGCAGCATTTTTTTTTGTAAAAGAGATAGATTTTTGCTTAAAACTTCAGCTCAAAATCCAATCTCTGGAAGCTAAAGTAAGCACATTCCTCAACTCTATCAGGTCCAGTGGCATCCTGAGACTAACCAGCCACAGGCTGTGAAACTTGCCTTTGCTCTATACTCCCTGTGCTCCTAGTTATTCTCCCATCACAAAATAAAAAAAGCAAACTCTTTAACTTGCCCATTGGCTCATAATTGCTCCCAGCAGTGCAAGACATACCTAAATCTTTGCATTTAAGGAGATCCCAGCCTAGAAGAAACAAAAAGACATGGGATAATACCTTTTATATTCTAAAATCCTAAAATATCTCTTTTAAAATTCTGAATTCAAACTTCAGCGCCTCCGTACAGATTTCAAGCATATATTTAACAGCTGAAACAATACAAGCAAGGTGTCTGGGTCATGCTCAGACCCATTCAGCTTCAACCTTCAGAATACTTGACAGCAAACTCCTTTCCTGTTCTCCAGTTTGCAAAACAATAAATAGGTTGGTATTGTTTCCTCTGCCTCTGTCCCTTCAAATAAGAGACTTGTACTATTTTGGAAATTCTTGTAATTTACTCAGCATGCTCATTTGCCACTCTTCCAATGAGGAAAGGACTGTAATTGGAATAAACACTCTGAAGTGTCAAAAAAGCACTAAAAAATAAAGCAGCAGTTTAGAGTACACCTCCAGTGATGCATTGCAAGGGAAGCAGACAATGCCAGAGAGTCATTGAAAAATAACGTGTATAAATGCATTTATAGTTTGGCATTCAGACTTTATATTAAATAGCATCACCAGTTGTTTTTCTGTTTCCAATTCCTGCATCATCTTAATCAAAAACTCCTGTTAATGGGTTAGCCAAAACTATCTCCCATTCAAGGCCCCAAGCACTGCTACACACCTCAAGCTTGCTTCATAAATCTTACACTGCAACAAAGTAAGAAAGTTCAAATGCCTAGGTTACTATCAGATCACAAAAGCTTCAGTGCAAGGATAAAGCACAAAATTGGAAGTGTTAAGATCACTTTTACGGTTATCTGAAGGCCACATGATTTCCTGTATCCAAGCAGAAGTGTCACCAAAATGTCACTATTCAAGTATTACTTGTAGGACAGGAGGTACAACTTGTTGCAGGCATGTGGCAAGGACAATTGAGGACTACCAAGAGGCCAAGCAATATCCACTCACCTTTACAACTGGTCAGCTTGACCACCAGGGAACCAAAGCAGGCAGAATACTGGCTCCTGCTGTAATGTTTTAAAGAGAAGGCAGACGAACTCTTCATTCCCACCACAGCTAGACTCAGGTTTGCCATCTGCCATCACACCCAGTCCACTGCAAGTGACTTCAGTATCCTGCCCACCTAGTCTGGGCTGAATTTATACTGCAACAAGCTAAGATGTTACAAACATGTTACACTTAGCAAGAAAAAGTAAGTGCGTGCTCCAGTCTGTGGGTTTCCAGAACTCTAAGAATCTATATGGAGTTTTAACCACCAAATCTGAGTATCTAAGAAGCCTTTATAAGTTCTACTGCACCCCAAATACACACACACAACACACACTCCAAAAGGCTATTTAGTACAAAAATTTGAAACTGCAATTTGCATTACATATCCTGCTAGGCAGGAACCACCCCTAAATTAAATACAGTTGGAGTTCAGTCCTGACAGTACAAGGTGTTTCCCTATAACTGCACTGATTAAACAGTTTGCTGACATGAGACCTCCAAGTCCTTTTTAGCAGACGTCACACTGCACAACATAAAGCTGCAGGCTATTAGCCAAAAATGGTTAGCAAAAAGGATTCCTTAAACCTCCAGCATCCAAATATAGCCCTAGCTGGTCACATGGGCTGCTATACAGTAAGTGCTCCTCACTTTACCTACCCTTTGATTAAACGGTTTGAGCTAAAAAGCATGTACTTAGAATAGCATTTCAGTTTCCAGCCCAATTCCATGAACCGTATAATCTTGCTGTACCTTTCCACATTCAGACTGGCAGAAAGGAAAAGTTGATTTAGGTTTCTAGTGATCTCAGAGGGGACCATTAGCTACAAAAAGCTAACAGAATATGAGATCTCTAACACATATGTGTACACACACACATTTATGTATATATATATATGTATATATAAATATGAAAGCAATGTATCTGCTATACAATGCAGCTGTTGTAAAAGGCTTCCTTGCTAAATATATCTACAGCACATGCTGATTTTTAATTAAAAAAAAAAAAGCCATACCTTACTCCATATGACCTCTACCAATGTGTTTTCCTATTACTCTCATTATTATGGAAATCTGATCAGCCGATTATATCCACCTCACAAGAACCCCACAGCTTAGCTTACACATCAAGAAACTGCAAAATTTCTGAAGAAAGGCAGGCCAGCTATTGCAGTGCTGCCAGAAGTCAGCTTAAACTGAAAAGTTGAGTTTGGTCCTTCCCTTCCCAGCCCTTAAAGCCACTGCCCATGTCAAGTACGGTGCAGGTGTCAAATAAGGTTACGTTATAAAACCTTGCGACTGCACCAATAGATACAGTGTCACTTCTCCTTCCAAAGCCTCCCACCCACATCAGTGAGGATGAAGCCTTGCAGTACCCACTCACTACAAACCTTGTGATCTTTGTCTGTGCAGAGGCCTGAAGCTGTAGCTATTACTCGACTGAAGTTGGAACTCTGAGGTTCCTAAAGAGGAAACCAACCCACTGCCACAAGGCAAGGCCTAAACACTGAATTAGCACACTGACTGCATTGTGTTACATCAGGGCTCCACGGCACGGACTTTTGCGAGGAGTATAAAGTCTTCTATCAAATTCCCATCCCTAGGTAGGATACTATATTGTGTTACACACTTAAAACAACGCACAACTAGGCGCAGCGCCAAGCACATTCGCACACCCACCATCGGCTCAGCCGCAGCGAGCCCCGGTTAGTTTCACATTTACACCGACAGCCAGGCCGGCCCGACTGCACCGGAGTAACCCTCGGTACCCAGACGTTGCGCTATTTTTACCCTGGAAAATAAAAATTAAAAAAAAAAAAAAACCAAAAAAAACAAAAACAACCAAAAAAAACCCAAAAACCCAAACAAAAAAACCCCACCCCAACAAAAGTTCAGAGCGGGAGGCCAGGACAGCAGAGAGTTTTATTCCGAGGCTGCGGCGCCGGTTCCAGCGCTCGGCAGCGCCCGGGCTCGCCATCCCCGCCGTGACGTGTCCACCTGAGGCTCCGCGGCCGCCGCCGCCGCCGGAGACAAAGTTCTGTAGTGCACTGACTGCTATCGTACCCAGAGTCGGAGTGTCACAGAACTTTGCTTCCGGAGGCTCCAGTCCTCCGCCGGGGCCGGCGCCGCAAGTTTCCCTGCCGGGGGAGGGAAGGCGCGCACGGTCAGAGATGGGCAAGGGAACCCCCTCCTGCTGCTGCTGCTCCGCGGGAGACCCGCCGGCCGGGGGAGGGGGGCAAGAAGCCCAAGAGATTTTTTTTTTTTTTTTCTCTTTTAAAGTAAGATACAAAAAGCATCCCTTCCACCCGCCGCCAGCCCGGCGCTAGCGGGCCGCCCTGCGCCCGCCGCGG
>JAWWEU010000081.1:32591334-32603435 GCA_035583155.1 Acropternis orthonyx
GCGGCCGCGGGGCTCCGCGGGTGCCGCTCCCGCTGACTGACAGCGCCGGTGCCACAGCCGCGGTGCCACAGCCCCGGGCATCCCGCCCCGGCCCGCAGCCCCCCGCGGGACGGAGCCCAGCGGCACCCCCCGCCCCGCCAGCCCTTCCCCCGCCGAGGAGCGCAACAGGTCCGGCCGGCCCGGCCCGTCCGCAGCGGCGGCCCCGTCCGGCCCGGTGCCCGTGCCCGGTGCCGGTGCCGCTCCCTCGCCCGCCCGCGTCGCGCGCCCGCCGCTCCATCTTGACTTTTGCCGACGTGGAAATTTTGGGTTCGGGGACGAGCCGCGCTCTTATTGGCCGGCGGCGGGCGGGGTCGGAGGTCACGGCTGCTGTCGCCGCTCCGCGCCAAAGCCGCCTCTGTGCGGGCCCGCCCCGCCGCCCGCCCCGCCCCGTCCCGCTCCGCCCGCCCGGGGGCGGTGCCGGTGCCGCCCGCGGGGCCCGGGGGCGGTGCGGAGGGGAGGGGATGGGGCGGCGGAGCCCCGGCGGTGCGCGGCCCCCGACTCGCCCCGGGTGGCCGCGGGACGGGGCCGGGGGTGGGGGTGGCTATCGGGGCGCCCGCCCCGCACAGCCCCGCACAGCCCGGTCCTGGGGGCCACCCCCGGTATGCCCTCGCTGCGGCTCCACGGCCGCTTCAGGGGTCCCGGCTCCCCTCCGAGGCAGCAGCCGCGGCTGTGGGGTGGTGGGCGTAGAGCAGGAGGATCCTCGGCTGTCTCCAGTTCTGGAAAGAATGTAGCAGCTTTTACCGAAGTGTGTGTTCCCTCTCCCGCGAAGGAACGCTGAGGGACGTATGTTGTCTGAAAGCAGTGTTTGCTGCGCTCCTCTGGAGGAGGTGTCGGGACTTGGCTAGTTTTATGTGGAACTCATAGTGCACTAATAGTACACAACTGCCTAAATAAAGGTTTGAAAATAATTCCTGCAGTTGTTTTTATCTCTTACATTGAATTAAAGCCATAGAACTTAAACCAGTCTTACTGTTCAGCTTGTTCCCTAGGCTCAGATGGAACTGCCAGCGCTGCTAACAGGTCGAAGCGCTGATCCAGGGCTCCTCCAGCCATGGAGGCCTCGACTGTAAAAATGCTCCTTCTGTGTTTTGGGCACCCGAGGAGTTCCAGGAGTAGTTCACTGTAAAGAGCTCTGTGTACATGAAGGTGTTCATGGGAGATGTGCCAGCCCTGTCCTGCAGCAGCATTGCTGTCCTGGTGAACTCCATCATTTAGATAGTCCTTGTTGCAGGACCACAGCCATACCTGTTAACCCAAACCCGCGGCTGCCATTTCAGTATCTGAGAGGGAAATAAACTGAAAAACGCACTGCAATTCGATTTTGTCTCTTCTTCTTTAGTTCCTTTGTGTGCAGAAACAGAAATAGCAAGCCTTTCCTGATCCTTTCATGAAACATATTCTTTCCTACCTGTCTGCACCTTCACTGTGCTGTTCAGTCACCCAGCACTATTTCATCTTGCCGCAGTTTCCCATGTGCAGTGGTACTTCCCATGTTCCTGTTCCCCCTCCATCCCTGCTCCCTCTGCATACACCCCCTCTGCTAGGCCATGGAATAGGCCCCAGCTATGCTGCTGCCACTCAGCTGTGTGTACGGGAATATTGATTTTACAGTGTGTATGCTCTGGAAAAAAAATCAATATTTCAGTAGATTGAGCAGAGCGTGCAGCAGTGTAATGGAGCCCCGCCTGCTAATGTAATGTGCAGGGGTCTTCATTCAGAGATTGAGGTCAGTCAGAAAATAGAAATATGTTTTCTTATTTTATTGTCTGCTTCAGATAACATGTAGGTGTTTATGTTCTAGTGTTTAACTTACAGCAGGGCATGCAGTTGCTTTTAAGTCATATCCAACAGAAGGTCACATATTGCAGGTGACATACACAAAAAAGCATGCGACAGATGTACAGTCCATTTTTTTTAAAACTTATTAAACCCTCTCTTCCCCTTATCCATCATATATCTATCAAATAACAGTTGTGAGGAAAAATGCATAATTTTTGTTTCTGCAAATAATGTTCCACTGTTTGGTGCAAACTTGGCTTCTGATTATGTAATGAAACATGCAATGCTTTAATGAACTTCAATATAGTGGCATGTACTGAAGAGTATCATAAAATAAGTGTAAGTGAAAAGAACAAGGGAGGAGAAATAACCAATATATGACATAAAACCAGAGTAAAAACTTCCATTGATTTTAGTGGACCTGGGATTTCAGCCAGAATGGTCTCCATGATACATTTTCCGCTTTTTAAACCGTTGCATCATGCCTTAAAATGTAGTAAAAGTGCTTGGTGAAATGACTTGAGAAACCACTGCATTCTCAGGCTTGGAGTCAAGATTAGTGTAAACTAACTATTGTTTCACAGCTCTGGGGAGGCTTGATATGGTTTTATCTTTACTTAATAATTTTATGCACTGGTTTTGTCGGAGGCTATTCCTCATCCACCAAAATCTCTCACTGCAGCAGAGTGTACAGAGCTACACAACATGCAGTGCAGGATTATGTTTGTGAAAGTTATGCTGCTTTGTGCTGAATAACATGCATTTCCAGGTGCTACAGGGGCCCTCAGTAAAAAGGCAAAGCTACTTATTTTTTGTCATTCACATTATTATCTGGAGAATGATTTGGCAGTTTTGGCTGGAGAGGCACGCAGGGCTGGAGCAGTAACGTCTTGTTTCATTTACAACTCTGGTTTAGGACATTGGAGAAAGCTTCCAAATGTGAAATACTGCTACCTACAAATGCACACTACACTGGGATTTTTCAAAAGTCAGTTGATTTTCTTCAGTCACTCACCACTGATTTCTGATACATGTTTCACTGTTTTGAAGAAGGGTTTGTTTTAGTAGTAACAGTTGCTGGAAACTGGTGCAGTCACCACTCTTAAAAATATACCTCAGGACTTGTAATATGTCTTAAAATATTTTATGGATATTTTAAAAAATAGTACTGTAATAATGTAAGATAGAAAATATATAAAACCCTCTATAATATGATATTTTACTTAATCCTAGGATGTTTTTCTCAGTTAAAATATGATACACTGCAGTAAGAGTATTATCACAATTTAAATTATAAGGTAAAGCTCATAGATGAAGATTAAGGAATAATAATTGGTGTTGCATTTTACTTTAAGAGTCTATCTGCTTTGTCAGCACGCTTCCAACTAAGAAGATTCAAGGAGGTGGTTACTATGCAAGACAAGCAAAAGCACATGATAAAGAGGAGAAAGCTGCAACTGTTTTATTGAAGTAAGGCTGAGCAATATTTCACAGAATATTAGCCTTAACTTAAAAGGTGGGACAGTTTTACAACAGTATTTACTTTTATGATCAGAAGACTGTTTTCCAGGGGTCCTCCTCTGCCAGCTTTGGGAAATAGTAAATTTGTGGCGGGTGGGTTGTGCTTTTATTTTGGTTTAGTTTGTTGTTGTTGATTTGTTTTGGGTTTTTTTTCATTTTGAAGCAATTAGTACATTATAAGAATTAGTATTTAAATCTAATTGGAAACTGGAGTTATGCAGGATGGAAAATTAATTTTCTCATTAGTTGGAGAACTTTTATGATCTTTGTACAATAAGTACTCAGCCAAAGGCATCAATCAATATTATAGAATGTTTTAAAACAAATGTAAACAATTTATGTTATGAAAATTTGTAGCATTACTTATTGATAAAAGAAAAATGATACATAGAAACTCAGTGGCATACCATTCTAATTCCTAGTTGCTTATTATCTGAGATTGTGCTTGATTAAATATGATTTGTGTTGTATCTGTGTAATTCTGGTCTTCATTACTATAAAAAATGTGGCTTAAAACTTCATTACAATGTCCTAATTGTGAAATTGCCATTGAGTAAATTAAGGTTATGAGCACTGTAATGCAATATTATACTGAATGTTATATTTCCTAGTGTTTAAATTTCCTTGCATCTTAGAATCATAAAATTAATTGCTAAAGTTAATAAATAATGATAGATAGTCTAAGCAAGTCAGTGTAAATCAGAGAAGAATCCAACTTTTCTGAATTCCTACTCTCTCTCTAAAAAGTAGACAAAGTTGATACTTCTTTCTGTAATTGTAGAGATGCACGACTGATATAATTTTCGTAGAATGTGAACATGACAAAATAAGACAAGATCAAGCGTCAAAACTTCAAGATACAAGGACATAATGCAATGGACTTTCATTCAGGTCCAGTGGAAATCTTTCTATTAACTTCAATAAAACTTGTATCAATTTGTACAGTGCTGATATCAAGTGCATGAATAGCTCCATTAGTTAAGTAACTAAAGCTCATAACAGTTTATACCTTAGAAATTTGCAGACTCAAACCCTAGATGTCTCCTAAAAATACCTGCAGAGTCAGAAGGATTCTATATACATTATAGATCCCAAACGGAGTGGATCTGTCTCGGCATTTTAAAGAAGGTATGAATAGATCTGCAAGGCAATCACTGCTGGGTTAGTGTAAGACTATCTGCAAAACATTAGTATATTGGAAAACAACCGGCATTTCAAAATGCTTTTCTTGAGCATTAAAATGAAATTAGGACCTTCCTGAGAAAAATGCCAAACAGACATAAAAAGACACAACACAGTAAGAAAATACTCCCTTTTACCCTGTCTGAAGCTGTTCAGCTTTGCCTAGCTGGCCCAGAAAGAGACCAACATGCTGAATCAATGGGGTTTGGACCTCTCTTGCCCATTTCTTCCAGGGACTGCCTGAGCACTGAGCAGCCATCTACTCTAAGGAAAAGAAGTGAAAGTTTGTCTTCTTTTCTTTTTATTTTTTCCTTCTTCTTCCTTCCAGAAATTCACTTCTGAATCTGAGAAGCCTTCTTACTAGAACAAATACTTTCCCACAAAAAGGTTCAATTTCAGCAAGTCAGCATTTTTGGATAAAAACAAATATACTGTGGGAAAATTCCCACCAAGCTTTACTTTGGAGCCGTTCAGAAAAAAAATAATGCAACAGAGAATTATTGGAATGGCATTTACAGAGGGATACACGCATGATGCTCTATAGAGTTCAAACACACTGACATGGCGGGTATCTAGGACAAAGACTTGAAGGCATTTAACCTCTCACTTTCAGAAATCTCTGATACAAGAAAATCAGACAGAGACAAATAAACAACCAAATTCTGTACCATCCACCACAAGCCACGATTTATTCAGTTTATAAGTTTAATGGAGATTGTGCTGAAGCTTGTCAGTAGACTGCAGGACCAGGACCAAGAAGGAGCAACCAAGAGGTTATTGACGTAAGGGGCCCAAGTCTCTTGAATGATGTGTCCTAGAAATGGAAACCAAGGGTCATACTGCTCAAATTGGCAAACAGCTACTTATGTAAGTGGTCTCACTGAATTCTAACCTGCCCTAAAAAAGCACTGGACAATCTTCCGGCTGCAACAATGTGAAAAAAAAGGTAAATGAATAAGAACTATGCAGGCTGTAATCAAATGCTTCTTGCAGAAATGGCTGGGATAGTCATGAGGTTACCTACTTCTTCCCTCTGCCCTACATTGGTGCTTTGAGCTAAACCAGTTCGTTCCACACTGATGCAGAAGCACTTGCACAGCTATTCCTGTGGTGAAAGCTGTAAAGCCCTACACCATCACTGCAGTTCCTCCAGTGGGCATCTCCCTGTGGCCTCAGTATTTGATTGCAACATTTTCTCATAGAATACCCTGTGTTGGAAGGAACCCACAAAGACCAGGGAGTCCAACTCCTGGCCCTGTATACTGCAACAATCACACCATGTGCCTGAAAGCATTGTCCAAATGCTTCTTGAACTCTGTCAGGCTTGGTGCTGTGTCCACTTCTGTCAGGAGCCTGTTCCAGTGCCCAGTCACCTTCTGAAGAATTTCCTAATATCCAGCCTGAATCTTCTCAAGCCTAGCAAGTCTCAACTGGTGACCAAGACTGAGGGAAAGAATTCATGTGGCAAAGTTTAATGAATACATGTCTGTAATGAAGTTATGCAATAATGCAACTGCAGACTAGTTGAGAGTGCAAAGAATATTGAAGAAAGTCACCTCACCCTCCAAGCACACTCATTTTCTCTAGGTAAAACTAATGTCATTTACAGATACTAGCCTTGTAGGGAAGTTTGGTAAGCATTTGGGAAATGAAAACTATTCTTATATACTGAATAACCAAAGAAGATAGAGAGTGGTGAAAAAAACATATGTGACAGTTGTGTTGTGTGACAGTTTTTCTTATCCTCCTCCAAACCATTTGCTTGGCAAATCCCTTCTTTATTTATTTTTTTTTTCTTAATTTTTAGGGTCTTATACACAGCTCGCGCTCAAGGAGCAAGCACAAATATTATTTGACATCTACTTGCTAAGTACCCAAAGCAATAAAGTCCTAGGTAGTAACTACTATTTAAAAATATTTTTAAATTAATATCTAGTGAACATTAAAAATTAGAATATCTCTATCATATTAATTTCATTTCTACTATCTACATAAAAGCATGAATTTGGGGAACGTATGGTTATTTGGGGAAAAGAAACTGAGTCTCTAGCAGAAGAGCCCTTTCCTCAGTCTCCTTAACCATCATACATCACAAATTCCCAAACAATCCTATGACACAGAGACATTTGAGTAGGAAGGACCTGCTCTAATTGGAAGGCTTTAGTTAACTTGGGATGGAAGAGATGCTACGCTTCCAGATGAAGCCCAGAGCTGTGCGTTTTCCTGGGTCATACCGGTTCTAGCTCCCTTGGAGCCTGTCGCAGTGCTGAACACTTGACAGCTTTGGTATTCATCCAAGATGCAGCCTGACTACTGCAAAAGGTACCCAGCTCCATGATCATATTTAAAACATCGGCCTCTGAGGTAACAGGCTGGGTGTGATGACTCGGAATCCCACTGAATGAGGCATAACACAGTCAGCCTTCGGAGACCATCTGTACCTCCTCCAGAACAGTATGGCTTTTCATAGCAGTCTTGGAAGAGGAAGTGCACTCATCATCAAACCTCCTGGGAATTTCTGGAGAATACAGTTCAAAAGTTTCCTCTTTCACTATTTCCTTATTTTAAAGCAGGAAAAGTATTTTTGTCCTGTCCAGATCTTGAAGAGGTGAAATGAAGTCTGACACTTGAAGTTCAGAATATTAATGGTCACTTAGACTTTCACTTCTGCTCAGGCCTGATTTATGGATTTCACCTTGCAGAACACATAATTCAGATCACCATCCGCTTAGGTCCACAGGAAGAATCTTCAGGCCAAACCATTACAGCAACTATTAATGTTCTGGGTTTTCTACATTGTCAGGAAATGTCAGCGAATGCCAAACTTTTGCAACTGCAAACACAGGGAAATGGATACTCATCTCCACCATCGCTTTCATAATTAGTTGAACAGGGGAAAAAACAATCTTACCAGGAAATCCTCATAAGTCTGAACTACATCTGTCAGCCTTGTTTGCTTGCCAGTTCTTCTGATGAACCATAGGAAATATATTCCAACTCCAGCACAGATTGTTCAGAGGAGACAAGACAGGCTCATTAGCACTGTAACCTACAGGCTGTAAGCATACACACAAAACGTTCAGCTCTTGGATGGGGTAGTGCAGATGCAAACACATGGGCTTGCCTGATGCAATTGAATTATGTATTCGTATTTATGTTGGTCATATAACCCTGACTGTCATTCCTTATCAATGCACACATGACCTCGACAGTGCAGGCTGTTAGATCCCAAGCTCACGTACATCAGAAACCTGGATAGCACAGTTTCCCCTGCGTGCAACTTTCCAAAGAACTGTATTTCTGCTGTGCTGGAGGGTAACTCTGCAGCAAAACTACTCATTGATGAAGTCATCAGTTGTTAATAGAGTCACTTGAAAGAACAGTGGAATTGCTTTGCAAGACTTGCTAGGCAGAGTAAGCCACAAAATGAATATGTTTCTTTTTGAAAACTATATGATTTTGTCAAAGCTAGCTGTACAACACACCATGAAATGTATTTAAATAAAAAATCTGAATAATTGAACAGTGTATTTAAAATTCAATACATCAGAAAGTAAATGAGGTATATTGCATAGTTTCTGTTCCCTCCAGCTACAGTCCGTATCATTAAATGGAGAATTTCACTAATTTGTTAGTTTGTTGTCTATAAAACTTTTAGCAAATTTATATGTGCCCACACTCAGGTGCTTTCAATAAAGGCATTAGAAAAGTTTGACTAAATTATTTTCTTTTCTCATTGAAATCCACAGAAAGATTTCTGTTATCTTCATCAAGTGAAGAATGAAAATGTTATAGACTTTTCCTTTTGAAACAGATTCCTTGGAGTCGTTTACTGTAAGAAAAATGTTGCTCTCTAGATCCCACCATGGCACTCTCTTAGTTTTATGAGATTAGAAATAGCCTGTCAAAATTCTGAAACACAGATGGATTCTAATCATGAGCAGTTTGTTCCAGCTAGAATCATATTTCCTATGTTGCAGGACAGCAGTGGGCAAAGTACTTCATTTGCACCTCACAGAAATGTGCTTTTCCTCCCTGATTTCTCAGCAGAATGCAACAGGACACTTCCTCTGGCCCTTAGCAACAGCCCTTAGCAAGGGCCGACAGAGAAGTGCAAGCAGCAAAGCCAGGACTAGCAAAGAGCTATTGATTTGTGAATGAAAGAGAACATTTTTTGAAATAATAAAAAAAATCAGCTAGTCACAATAGCTCTAGGACAAGTCTAACTTTAGTGACTAAATGAAAAAAAAACAGGCAACTTCAATTGCCATTGATCTTGCTGGCATTCCAAGGGTAATGTTTTCATTATGATAAAATGTTCTTTAGCAATCTCTCCAGTGAGCTGGACACAAACATGCTTTTCTTCTGCATTGGTCCTGCCTATCTTCCTGTTCCACCTATTTTTATACTATTCAAAAATATTTGTTTAGGCAATGCAAACAAAATCCCCCCTTCCATGTGTTTAATTTCCCTTGCCGTTTGTGCTATACTGTAGCACAAGACCAGCAAGACATCTGAGAATTTGATTTCAAATGAATTTTTTTGTCTCCTTTTCAGTCTCCCCTCAGGAAAGGAATCATACAGATTGCCCAAAATGTTAGTAAAAATGTAGGACCTGGATGAAAGTTCTACAGAACCCCTTCCCAACAAACACATAGGCAGAGGAACATAGACACACACATAAACAAAAACACATTTATGTAGGTGGAGAGGCAAGTGTGTTTTGTCCAAAGAAATATTTTTGTGTGTATTAATACAGAATAACCAGCACTAAGTTGCACATATATATATAAATATATATATATATATGTAGCTTATTTAGCCATTTTAAAACTTTGATTCCCAAAAGAAAACAGGTGAAAAGATGCAATTACAAATAATCCCTATGGATCCTCATCTTGCATAAATTTCCATAGTTTTCTTCGCCCATCTTAATCAGGCAATAATTTGTTTCATTCACATTTTTTATAGGGGGGAAATAGTTTGTGTGCTTTTCAACACCGCTCCAAAAATATACAGCAGTATTACATGATAAAATGTATTACTAGCAGACATGACTATTGCTTGTTTTTTTAATGCACCAGCAGTGTATTCATGGGCTGCACAGAAGACAGTCTCTGACTGAAGTCCTGTAGAGTCTCTGTGAAGATTTATGTGATTTTTTTTTCCTGCAGCTTATGATGTGGCAGAATGACCAATTTATGATGTGGGTGGAACTTTGTTCAACACATGAAAATGCCTCCGCTCTGCAGATTATGTTCTCCTGTGGTAAGCAATGTGCTTTCTACCCTCCATATGGCCACCATGTGCCAGCAAACACCAAATTGGTATGTGGGTTAAATGTAAAATAACCACAAGAGCTCCTGAGCCAATAATTACAGAGCTCCTTTTGATATCATTATCTGTACTGTGCAACAATAAAACAGAGCTCGTGTTCTCCCTCTCTTCTCCTTCAGTAGCTGGGGAGCACATTGCAAAACTACCACACACAAATGATGTTCACAAAATGCTTTTAGGAACTTGCTGCAGCAGAGAGCACAGCAAGTTCTCAGTTCTAATTAGATATTAGCTTGAATAAATTCTGGAGATAACAAAACATAAAAAAAAAGTCTTATTCTGTGCATTCACTACATGTATCTTGCATTCTGCTTTGAGCTGCCTGGTCTCTGGGGTAGATCAACTGGTTCAGAGGGCTTCTCAGATATTAAAGAAGTCCTTCTGTTCATTTAAAGTCAAAATGATAAATTTTTAGCACTCTGTACTTGTTTGTACAAGGAACACACATCTCTGTAAAGAGTCTTAGTTTTCATTTCTATCCGGGTGCAGTTCAAGGCTTGGATGTGAGTTGTTTCTTAAGTTTTATCTTGCCACAAATATCTCAAAGACTAGTCACCGTGGTTTTACCCAGCAGCTGAGATAAACTGGGGTTCAGAAGCAAATGGTATCTAGATATGCTTAGCTATAGGCTTAGGACAGGTAGTTCTTGGTCAAGGGCTCTTGACAATTGCTTTGGTGCACTAGATCCCAAGATTTTTGCAACGGTTTTTTTAAAGACTTGAGATTTTTGAAAAGGTAGAATTTAGTGGGAAGGATTTGTTGAACAGGGAGTGCTTAAACTGGCTTTTCTCTTGCCCTTGGCAAATATGGATTATTACTGGTCATAGTTCATAATGGTATTTTATGTGTGATTATGTCTGACTTGCTGTGTTAATGAAAACAAATTGGACTTCTCATCGTTTCTCTTCTGAACATGTAGTTCAGAACATTCTAGCTATCTGGTCCAGGATGGGCTTCCTACTCGTCTCCTTGCACCATCTATAAAGCAATAGAGG
Organism: Acropternis orthonyx; assembly: GCA_035583155.1. Lineage (NCBI taxonomy): Eukaryota > Metazoa > Chordata > Aves > Passeriformes > Rhinocryptidae > Acropternis > Acropternis orthonyx. Next base: position 32,602,188 of record JAWWEU010000081.1, read on the forward strand.
AACACAAATCTGTCTTTATCTGAAAATTTGCAAACATTCCCATTAATCAGGAACAGAGAAGTTGGTACACATATAAAATTCAGTTAGAAAGTAACTCACATGAATGGCGAATTGGATTTTCAGTTTTGTTGCCTGTTTGTCATTTATAACAACTGACAGTGCTCTGATGAGCTTTCGCATTTTCTTCCTTATAGTGTATGAAGTATATTATCATGTTATCAATTATACATATTAATTATTCATAATGTTGAATTAAATAATAACGAAAAGTATGTCTGGGGTATACAAAGGAAAGTTATCTGTACAGGGCAGAGCTCTAAGAGATCTGCCATAAATGCTTTGTAAAGGGTCATAATTTTCTCAGTGCTTTCGGTGTTACTCTCTGACCAAGGACTGGCACCTGAGGGGAGTGAAAGATCTCTCAGAGGCAGCGTCTCCAGCTCTGACTTCCACTCAGGCTGCACCTCTGTAAAACTAACACCTGACATTTCACTGACAACCATGTGACACACCAGACTGCAACTCCTTCTCACCTTCTGTATGAACAATTCCAGCTCAGCTTTAATTGTTATTAAGACTATCAGGCAACACTTGCACCAAAAAAAAAAAACAAAAACCCCACACCTGATTTACATTGGTAATTTACATTTAATTACAGTTGTATTTGTAACTAAAATGCTAGCCATATCACTACCCTTTTTTAATTTTTTTTCCCAGTCTGTTATAAGCTAGTCTTCGGTTTCCTGACCCAGATAGTTCCCATGGATATCAAACACCCTCTAAGTACTAGATTTTTGGAATGACTCTCTGATTTGGCTGACAGACATGTGAAATCACACACAAGGAAACTGCTCCAAACCAGGTTGGCAGAGACTGAAAGCTACTACTATCTGGAGTCTGTCCAGAGATAGATGGGAATTACTGTAATTTTGTAGTCTCAGTCAAGTTCCTGGCTGACCAGTATCTGCATCACAAAGCCACCACTATACCCTTCACTTGGCAGTAATTAGTACTTTGTTAACAATCTCCATAGGGAAAAGGCTAGCAAAAAGCGCAAGAAAGACCTGAGCGAAAGTGATGGGACAAACATCTGAATATCCAAAATAGCTATCTGCAATATCAGTAATACGTTAAATAAACAGGGAAATTTAAAGTCTCCTTATGCACAAACCCATGACTTCATAGGTACCATGAATTCCTGACGGAGCAAATCAGGGAGCTGGAATAGGGACACAGATACAGCTTTCC
>JAWWEU010000081.1:32603527-32640447 GCA_035583155.1 Acropternis orthonyx
AGATACAGCAAGGCATTTAGGCGTGTATACTTGCTTTCCACTTCAGTGAGAGCTTCTTGACTACCTTTGGGTGAAAATGAGGAGAAAAAGGAACAAGATGGATGTCTTTTTTAGAAAACTAAATTATGGGAAGGAAGAAATATACGAGGCTGTTTTTGCTCTATCAGAGAGGTTCAGGAGTTGACCTTGCCCCCTACAAGATACTTTGAATAGCTGTCAGGGTCCTGGAATACACTGAGGGCAGTTTTCCTCTCAAAAGGTGGAATGTGAGGAGGGATAATGTCTGGGGACACAGCTAAACTGAGTTTGATTCAGCTAATAACGAGAAGTTGCTTAAAAGGGTAGAAGGCCATCTGGGTGAAAGAAAGCAAGTATGAAATGACAGACCACTATTTTAAGAATAGCCTTACTATTAAGGATGAACTACAAAACAACAGATTTCTGAAAATTCATAAGCTGGTGTGGAGGCCTCTTGAGAAGGTAATTTAAAGGATAAAAGAGATGGGAACCACTGACAGATACAAAAAAAAAAAAAAAGGAAAGAAATACATATTAAAGATTCTGCAATAAACTGCTCAGATACAAAGGGAAAAGAAAGAACAGTTGCTGATTGATATGGTATTCTAATGTGTTCTTTAGGCACCTGGAAATCAAAGTCCCATAGAAATTCTGCAAAACCAGGACACCTCTCTATGTCTGACTATATAATATGGAAGGACAAAGCAAAACATTTGGGCATACAAGAAGTTACAAATAGTAGGAGGAATAAAAAGGAACCAGAAAATGTTACCAGAGCATAGGATGACAAAACAAGTACAGCTATATAACAGAGAGAGCAAATAACAGACTGCACAACAGAGGCCAAAGTATTCTTTGTTTCAGTCTGCACTAAAGAAGTTTGTTGTGTGCAATGCCTGATAAAATTAGTTTCTGACAGTCAGAAATGCTTATCTAAAGCAATATTCAAGGCCTGACCACATTCATCCAGAAGTACTGAAGGAACTAGTCACAGTAATGTCTGAGCTGTTAGAACTTGCCTGGAAGTATGTTGACCTGAGGGGCAAGAGGGCAATTTAGGATAGAATAGATAGAAGTATAAATACAATAAAGTATCTGTCTGCTAAAAGGGGAAAATGAATACAGAACAGCCAGCCTAGCTTTATCACCCAGAGAGAGACTCCAATAACTCAGTGTATAATATATTTACAAGCTCTTGGAGGATAAGGTGTTAAAAAGTAAAACCATCTCACATCAAGTCAGATTTCCCAGATAACTCACATTCATAGCATTCAATCTGCTGTATCTTTATTTTAGTTAGGGTTCTGGCATGACCCTTTGTGATAGTCTTATGAACAAGCTGGAGACTAACTGAAAATGTTGTCTGATTAAGTGCAAGTAAAATTACCATCTACAGGAGTGCACACAAAAAATGACACAGTTATGTGACACACTTGGGTGATATTTTAAATGGGATCTCACTGGAAGATCTTGTATATCTGGTTTCTGATTGATATGGGTGATATGAGTATTGGAACAGAAAACACGCCTATAGAATTTACAGGTGACAGTGAGGAATAGAGAGAGGAGTTTCCAGGTGCTTTGGAAACCAGGATCTGAAATTCAAAATAGTCTTCAGTCCCAATGAAACAAATGAGGTGGAGTGCAGTAAATACATATCTAAAGCATTATACTTGGGAAGGTAAATCAAATTAACATCTATCCCATGAGAAATAAATGTAATATTTTCAGAAGTACTGAAGGAAAAAAATAAATTATTATAGATTTCAAACTCAATGAACTAAAGCATGGTACTGTTACAGGTATTCAGAGCTAAACTGTGTATAAGAAGTGGGTTCTGATTTGGCCTCCACTGAATGATTGGTATCCTAGTAATACTTATTTTCATCTGTTTTTATATTAGTTATTTTTATCTTTGCACCATTTGTCAAACCGCACACAGTAGCAAATGCTGATGCCCTTTCATGATGTGTAAAGTCTATGTTTTACCATGACAGGTAGCCTTTGTTATGCTCCTCTGGAGCTCTTGGATGATCCAACTTGTTATGCCAGTTCAGAGCAGTCACTTCACCCAGACTTTCCTCTCCACAGTGGGTGTTGCCTTCACAGTATGTTCTTAATGAACACAGAAATCAGAGAAAAAGAAAGATTGCTTCAACTCAATTTTTCATCCTCACCAAATCAATCTTGCTCCCTCTCCCTGTACTCAATACAGTTTGGCCAGGCCAAAAAGTATGGATCCTAATTAGAAAATTATCATTAGTCAAAGAACATGGTGATTTCCTACACATGCATCCACCACAATATAGCAAAAGCCACCATTTTCAAGGTCCATGACTCCCTAAATCCACCTTTGCCTTCAGGAAAGAGGAGCACTACTTCTGCAGTGTCCCTAAATCCTCTCTGAATACCTCTCTGTAGCAGTTTTTATGTTAAGAATTTGCTGCCTGGAGCTTTGGCTTGGGAGGCTGTCTCCAGGACTCTCTCATGTCCTTTTATGATAAAGGCCAACAATTAAACCAGCTGCCATTATCACTTCATTGTAGAAATTGATATCTTCTCTATTAATAATCTGCATGAGAGCTAAGGTTGGCTGGAATCTCTTCCTGCCTGAAGATGTCTGCAGGAGTGCAGGAATTGCTGCAATGTGAAAATGATGGCCAAAATTTACCAGCTAAATCAAGGTGCAAGGAAGTGCTCAAGCTCTTATCTTTGCTGTGTTTTCCAGTTCTACTTTCCCTTTTGCGTGGTTGCGGATTTCTTTCCCTGCAAAACACCCTGCCAGCCCATCCTCCCATTTTGATTTGATTCATAACATTAATGCATGGCTAAGGAAATTGAACTGTGAAGTCCACAGTCTGAACCTTGAATTCAAATATTCTGGAAAAGGAGGGGAATGACTCTCTTGTCATCACTAGCAAACTATGGACCCTTGGCTTCACCTGCAGTTTCTGTTTATGTTCCTTGAGCAAGCTCTACTGTATCATTTCGTATGGAAGGACTTCTTGCCTCAGCATAAGATCTGCTTCCCTGTTACTTCTCCCAGGCATCACTAGACCCATTTGGGCTCTTCACTGACTGCTGTGAGTGAAAGTACTAGTACACAGAGTCATTACAGTCATTAACTGGAGAGAAAGCATGCATACAATTTGTGTTCTCTGCAGTGGCACCATTAATCTATCCCAAGCTTAGCTGGTCTACTTCAATGTCTTTTATCTGATTTTGATTAATAAAACATCTCCAGAATCAAATTCTGCCCATACCCTGGCTAGAGGCTCATGATTCCTTGAAACCCACGTGAGTGAGAGCTGCTGTTAGGTAAGAATGTTAGATGGATATGCTGAGGAATCACTGACTACTGCATCATTAAAAGTACATGTTTCCTAGGTTATGGATAGAGATGATTTCTGCTTATGGAAGTTCCTTAAATATCCCTTTATTATAGATGATACGAAGACATGCTTAGGGCCAATACTATTAATATGTGGGTAAATTATAATGTATTAATGTCTAGTCACAAGCATGGTTGCCCAAAACCTCAAGATTTAAGATTGCCCAAAGTGCCTGTTTTCTGTGGATGACATCAAAAGAGAGGGATTGAAATTTGACGGAAAAGACACTCACAAGATTCCAACATGAATCCTGCCAGGTTTCAGAGGTCTCCTATTTTTTGTTTGACACTGAGTGAGACACTGAAAGTAGACTGTCCAGACTTTTCCAAGTGTAATCTCTGTTGTGATGTCTCTGAAGCTTTCTATGATTTCATACAGCACCATATTAACAGAGTCTGAGCACTGGCACTTCTCTCACCTCTACTTCAAATGTATTTTTTTAATACAAGACCAAATAAGTATGAGTGCGAGAAAGATATCAAGAAAAGACTTGAAAGAAATGGAAGCTATCCAGATAGATGGCAAAGAAAAAGCAAATGGTGAGAAAAAAATAATCTTTTCCTGCCCACATCAGGTCTTAGAAACTGAATTTCTGTTTGCCACTTCAGCATAATTTATGAGTAACTATATAATCATCTAGGTCATAATTACTCATTCGTCTGCAACACATGGTGAATGATGGCAGCACCAGAACGATGCTATCAAAGTCAATAGTCTCATTGTGAACTTATTTAGCTATTGCACACGGAGGATAAGATATTCCTTGCTTAAAAAGCTGCATTCTGCTTTGCAGACATTAGCAAAACAATGCTAAATCACAAAATATATTGTATTCTCAAAACTTCAGAGTAGACCACTAGAAATAGGACAGTGCTGTGAAGTGGGTTGCCTGTTAATGTACTCCACAGCTGGGAAACATGGTGCTTGGAAACACCCAGTCGGAGAGCTGATACCTCCCAGCCAAGATGCCATTGTGTTTCCATCCATAGTGAGATGAGGAGGGTAAAGAAATCAAAGCAAAACAGAAACTATAACATTTTCTTTATAGAGTCCTGAGAATATCATACCTCCACTGAGATATTAAAGGAAATAACCTTGTTCTCAGTTTAGAAAATAAAAAACAAAGGAATAAAGTGCTGTTGTGGTACAGGGAAATTGCTTGTTGTTATAAATGTTATTATGCTTAGTTACTTTATTTTGTATTTTGCTGTAGGTAAAGGCTCCTTCTGATTTCTTTTTTGGTTTGCTGTGAGATTTCTATTTTTTCATCACAAAATAGTCATCAGCTTTAACAAAGTGTAGAATATGAAAGCCAGATGTCTTGCATATCTTTTTGACTGTTACCTGCTTCCATCCACTTAAATATTATAATTTTTCTTTACCTCAAAACAAGAACATTTCCTGATCTTTCTTTTGGCCTCTAAACAAAGACACAGTTTGACTCAAACAATGAAGGATTTATCAATTGTTAGAGCCATATAATCAATAATTTTCAAAGGGAAAATGTTGATATCTGATCACTTGCCAAGCACCACTCTCTGGGAAGGAGGAAATTTGTAGACAATCTTCGAGGGGTGGAGTGCACATCTGTCTTTGCACTAAGGACAACTGGTGAAAAATGATTCAATCCAGTATTTTTATTTCACCATCAATACTAAATAAAAATCTGCTCAGGGTGAAACTGATTCTTGTCATGCCAATGGTGAAATCCTGTAAGCTTTATTTGGATCAGGGCTTCACCCACAGTGCATCACAAGAGTGAATTACCTCTTAATCTGTTATTTCCTGCAAGCTACCTAGACAAAAGGACATTATTCTTTTAATGTGCATTCTTACCAGGGATATCAGATGAAACCTTTAATCAGAGAATGAAACCAGGAGGAAAACTTGACTTCAAACTAGATATAAGAAGAGTCAGTTTTATGGCAATGAAATTATCCTAGTGAATGGAGATATTGCTAATGCCTGTGTGACTTCATTTCAACAGGAGAAGAAGCAGAAAAATAGCAAAGAAGCATTGATAAGTTGCCCAAGTAATGCCCACTGCAAGATCTGCAGTGGGTCATGGTTCACCATTATCTCTAGTACTCAAAACCCAAATGTACTTAGCAGAGTCTGATGCAAGTTTTGCTTCAATTGAGTTACACCAGAAGCAGGCACTAGCCTGCAAACCTGTGGACAAGAGAGGAACCAAAGATGAAAAAACGGATCATGTTCCCAGCTCTTTACTAACTGTGCAGTGTAATCTGATCACAGAAGGATGAAAAAGTTTTTATGACTGTCATCTCATGTGTCATCATGAGAGTAGGATGTAATTTACACTGTATAACAGAGGCATTCCCTGACACTAAATACCTACATGGGTTTTTTTCCCTGGGCACCACCAAGGCAGAGACATGACTGTCTGTAATGGAGGCTGAAAGGGGCAACAGGGTCAGCCAAAATTTAATTCCCAGAAAAACCTTGGAAGGGTTTACAAGCAGCTACAATATAAAGATGAGATAAATAATGGTTAATGCTGTTTGGTTAAGGACAAATTGGGCCAAAGCAACTAAATTTTTAGAAGGTATTCACCATGTGAATAGGGAGCAGAAATAGCTGCCATATCTCATGACTTTAGTAAAAACTCTCTTAATGGGCCAGATAAGTAAATATAAATTAATGAACTTGCCAAAAAGTGGGGACATGTTTGGCCAGAAAACTACTCAGAAAGTATCTATCAGGTCTTCAAAGGGTCTTCAGGTACTTTTCATCATTATTATTTGTGAGGTGGTAAAATATGCATGCATTAATATTATAGATGCAGACCTGGAAAGCTGGAAGGAAGGAAGGAGAAGAACTGAAAGGAATCTTGGCAAACTAAAGAAATTACCTAGAAATAAGATAGAATCAAATAAGGAAAAGATTTTGCAACTTCAAAATTATTAAGGCAAGAGTGATTAACTGCACAAAGAAAGAGTAAGGATTAACTGGGTAGGGAAGAGTGCTGCAGAAAAGGGTCTGGGGCTTACTGCAGCTCGAAAGTCAAATAGAAGTTGACAAGGTCCCCCTGTTATGAGAAAGGTAAGTATCACAGTGGGATGAATAAAGAAAATTATTGTCTGTAGAACATCTGAAGTTATATTCCACTCTACTCAGCATTAATAAAACCTCAGCTGGAGGCTTGTGTCCAGTTTTAGGAAATTAGTTTCAAGAAAGATATAGACCAATAGGGAAGAGTTTGGTTTAGAGTTCTTAAAATTGGGGATGCTTCATTTAGAGAAAAGAAAGCTGAACATCTAGAGAAAAGAAAATTGAGTCATGAAGTATTTTATGGAAGACCCCAAAAAGGAATGAGGTGATCTGTTTCCCATGTAGGACAGGACAAGGATTAGTGGGATTAAAATGAAGAAAAAATTAAACTAAACATGAGAAAAAGCTTTTTCTAACTCTAAGAGTAGCTAAGTACTGAACTGGAAGTTTAAAGACTCAGTTATGCAAACCACTGAGGCAGAGGGATCAGAACTAGATGATTTTCACAGGTTCCTGCAAGCCTCATTGTCTGTGATGCTGTGCTTATTTGGATACACCTGAGTTATTGAGGCAATAAATATTATCAGTACATTGTAACAAAATTAAAATATTTCATATACATATGAAAATGGTGTGTTCCAACACCTGGTTTTTTAACAGCTGCCATAATAAATTTCACCTACTACTCAAGTGATCATATACATTTCCCCTTGCCATACAAAGTAACATTTTTTTCATTATTATTTTCAAGGCTTCATTTAAGGCTGTATCTTGTGAAAGGAGCTCATGCTCTAAAACCTGCAGATGCTTTCATTTTTCTAGTAGTTTTGAAGAAACTCCGTTTAAACCCTTTTAGTTTTGGTATGACAGAAAAAGCTAGAGGTCTTTGCCTGGTGCTTTAAGAAGGAAGTGACTCATTTTCTGAGAATAAATATACAGCCATACTGTACATATATGAAAACACATATATATTATATTTACAGTAATACTGTGTATTTACATATTCACTAATACTGTAGCAGGTAGTAGAGAGAAGGACATTTTTGTTATCTATGCCATCCCTTGCTATGGCAGTGCTACTCTTTGCAAAACATTTTATAGCAGTTTTTAATGATTACTGCATATAATGGTTGCATATGTCTGGAGGGTAACATCAGCTCGACACGCAGGGTGATGTGAGCAGTCCTTTCATGTTTTATGGGTTGCCTGCATGCTGTTGCTCTTATATAGTTCTTTGAACACAGTATGTAAAGTACATATGCCAAAACGAAGCTATGTAGTCATTCCAAAAGAGCAGGAAGAAGGGAAGGAAGGAAATACCTGCCTGTTAGATACATTAGATGAAAATCACATCATTAATAGTGTGTTCAAAGGCTAAAGGGGAAGGATGTTTGCAGCCAGCTATCTCTGAACTCTTGAAAAGCAGCTCACACAAATGCATCAGCATAACTGGAAGGAGGATCCTCTCTGCCAAGTCCTTCCCATTATCCACAGCAGTTTCAAACAGACATAAATCAGTGTCCAAAGATAATCCCGATTTCTAACAGTGTGGAAGAAAGATCTGGACCATTCTTTTCTTTTAAGTCATGCAGATCTAGTAATTGTCTGTCAGTATTATGAGCTACTCAGAAATGTGAGAGCGTAGGGTTGTATCAGTGGTTAATTTGTTTTGTGTTGCGCAATCTGCAGTAAAAGAAAATGAGCACTTATAGCACAAAAGACTTTTTTCTTTTTGTGTTTGTACACACAGGTACCGGGCCATCTTCAGAGCATTACGTCTGTCTAACACAGTCACTGTCACTGCCATGAGAGCTCAGCTCAAGGGAGCAACGGATAACGAAAACCTGAGGTACACCTGCCAGACTTGCCTTCCTTTGCAAGGCTGGCTGAACATCATCCTATGTCCTTGTCTTTGCCAGACCACAAGCACCAGCTTACCTGATGCACTTTCTACAGGAGCTGCAGGTCTTTCCTGCTGTGATAGCAGTAAGGAATGACACAGATGTTGCTCAGGAGCAGTGGCAGCCCAGGCAGATTGTACCTCTCCTTTCACAGCTGTCACTTCCTGCAGGTCTTGTGCTGCACCCTCGCTGTGGCACTACAGCTGCTCCTGAAACTGCACTGGGGGACTCAGCTGAGTTAAAAACAACCTTTTCTTTTGCTGAGTTATTTTTAACTTGGATCAGTTCCCTGATCCAGGTCATCATGTAACTGCATGAATAGTTGTGCCAGTATGTGCCAGCGTATTTGCAGGGTGGAAACAAATGGCTGGTGGAGGGAAGGAGAAATCTTGCTTGTTGGGAGAAGCTACTAGCAGCCTACTCAGAACAGTCATGGTGTATGTTCTCATCCAGGCTGTCTAGCCAGAATGGGGCCTAAAGTCTTTGCGCTGCATGGTGAAGACACTCAGGCAGCACCCAAAGTGCAGTGTTTTGTGTTGCTAGTTCGTGTTTTGGGAAACCTGGGTGGCAGAATGTCTAAGCCATCAGGAAGTTGGACAAAGTACCTTTGTCACTGGCTTTATCAGCTGCTTTGCTCACGTGATGCATATGGGCTTCATAGGGAGCTGGTCAAATGCCAGTTTACAGTATGATTTTGTGAACTTTACAGTATGAAAAGTATGTGTATAACTGATAATCTCTACAGTATCATATATCAGCTGTTAGAAGCTGCAATTCATGTTTAAATGTATAAGGTAACAGCTTACATTAGGTGAAAACTGAATCTTCCCACAGGTGGATGAGGTATGAGCTGAGCACAGGAGAGCTTGCTCTTCAGGTTTCTAGACTGAAACAAGGCTACCGCAGGTAGTTGCCTGAGTAGTCCAGAGCAAGGCATGTGAACCAGCCTACATGGAAAGGGGAAGATTTTGAGGCTGTATCAGTAGTAAATATGAATCCAGAAGTAGTATGCAAAGTAAATGAGGGAGAGAGAGAAAAATTACCTGCTTGTGCATATGCAGGAATTAGTAGATTCAAGTCAGGTCAGCTGCCCTCAGTACAGCAGCAGGGAAGTTACTGCCCAGGAGGGGAGAGCCCAAGCCAAGGCACAGCCCAGGAGCAGCACAAGCAACCTGTTCCCAGACCAGCCTTCTGCAAACCCAAGGGCAGCCCTCAAAGTCAGGGTGCTGCTGGGAAGTACCAGTTCCAGTCCCAAAGATACCTCAAGTCTCCCAAGTAAACAGAAATAAGCAGTTTCCAAGATATCCAGTTATTGCACTTTGACTGGAATCATGTTTCACACCTGCCCGTCCTACAGCCTTTTCTTTCCAATCTCATAATTAAAACTCCTGTCAGAATTCTTGCTGAGTAAGCTGCTGCCTCCTTCTGTCATTAAGGTTGTTTGGTACTGCAAAAAGAGGCAAAATAAGGATCAGCTACAGAAGTACCAGAGTCAGATAAAGTGATGTAGCATCACCTCAGATAGGACTGCTTCTCAAAGCATGTTCAAAGCCAGGCACTGCTTACTACATGCTATGTTTTGGAAAGAAGTTCTTGCTGCCAAGTATGTCCTTTACCCCACCCTATTTCTTTCTATTGCAGAAAAATTAAATACCATGCATAACTGCAGGCAAATCCCCAATCTTCCAAGAAGCAAACTCTGAAATATGTGATCTCAACAGGAATTGGAAATTGGAATGGTATTTTGAATGAGGTCATACTGGAAATTTGTCTTCTTGAAAGTTGGTCTGTGGCGGCATTGTATATAAACCTTGTAACCTCCTCACATACCTGAAAGGTGATTAGCAAAGAATCACTTAATAGATGCATTTTTATTGAATACATATTTTGAAGATTAAATTTTTAATTTAAATTGTATTGCCAGGTGATCATAAGGAAGCCCCATCTGAACATTTAAATAGGATTTGGATCCATTGGAAGTATCCTTCAGACAGGTCTCAGAACTGTATGGTTAAGCACCTCTTAAAATGTCGCTGTTCAAGAGTGCCAGAATGAATCCTTAGCAAGGTCAACCATGTTCCTGACTTCTTTTTCTTCAGAAGACACTCCAGCATATCATGACGCTGTGATCAGCACAATGGCAGTTGACACAGTGAGGACCACATTGCTAATCTCCCTGTTTTGCAGAATACATGTGTTCTGTGGAGTATTTTCTGCTCTGAATCAGGATGTTTGGGAGTTCGGATCAAATGTTCTTATTGAGAGAGTCAGCCAGCTAATCTCCATGCCAGGAAATGAAGCGATCTGATGTCCTGAGGTGAAGCTATAGGAGGCTGTATGAGTCCAGAACAACTTGAAATCTGCTTTCTAAATAATCCTTGTTGGTTTGGAGTGTGTATTTTCTACCACAATCAGTATTGTCTTGTTTTTATTTTCAGGCCTTATCAAGGGGATAAATGCAGAATTGGATACTTACAGGTATGATTTTACAGATTTTTATTTTTCTAAGTTTGCAAAAAATCCTGAATGCTGTCTGAAGGTGAGAGAGTAACACTTCATACTGGCAAGTTGCAATTTGCTATTCTGCCTCTGAATCTTGGGCATTGCAATACTGAAATTAAAGGTCCTGGAGACTGAAAGAAGCATGTACTGTTTGTTTGGCTCTGAGGATGAACTGCTATTAGCAAGACATTAACCTCAAAAAAATGAAAAATTTATGCTGTAGAAATCTTTTAAAATTTTATTTGTCTCATTAGCTTGATAGGTCTCTATCCTCTGATCTTTTGGAGAATGAGGAAACTCCAAAAGTAAAAACCCTCTCGTCTTAATTTTGAAAATATTCTAAGAAGAGTACCTCTGTAAGATGAGTATGAGCATAGGGCCTGCTTGCATAGACAACTTGTGCTTTCCAGTCACTGTCCAAAGTACTTATATTCTTCCACTGACTACAGAAGGCCCCATATTTAAAGAATTTCACCCCATCATGTGAAGATGCTTGGAGTTCAATACAGAATTTCTGTGCTTAGGAGCCAGTTGCTCAGGGTAAAGGTGCCAGGGAAGGATGCTGAAATCCCAAGCCATGGTTCTATTGGTTTGTACAAAGGCTCTGCATGCATGGCTTGTGCTGGCACAGAGACCAAAAGAGCTAAATTTGGTCAAATCTGAGTATAAAATAGGAACCCTGTTGATATCAGAATACCAGATACCAATTAAGAGGTCCAGTTAAGGGCCAAGGAAACAGCAAATATTCTGCTGACTAGGCAGTGTCCACTACCACCCTCCAAAGCCTGCAGGACATGGGGACAAGGCATCTCAGCAATGAAGGGCACTGACAGTAAGGTCAGGTCACCTCTGCCTCACTCCATACACAGCTTATGGGATTGTGTTCAATGACTACATGAGTGCCAAAAGCACCATTTTGGGGTCTCCACCACCTTTATCTGAAGAAATTGAAAGGATTTATAGACTCTATATTCTAAAAGGCCTGGAAAGGAAGACCTCTGGCTTTTTTTTGCCTTTGAAGTTTACACTCTTTCTTCCCCTTATCACTAGAAGTTTTTCCAGAGCAGAGAATAAATTTCACCATCAAATATTAGACAGCTGTGTAAAAGAAGAAGTATTTTTCCAAAGAGGAAGCTCAAATGTTTCTCCCCAAGGCAATTCAGGATCAAAAGAAGGACACATTGATTTCTCAACTAAAAGCATTTTCAAATGAGAGTCCCTTACTCTTTGGAGTTTTTTAGAAAATGATTTGCAGATGGCACATCTCTCCTCGGTGTGACTTCTTCCAGACATGGGGAGCATTTAGCACATCCGCAGTTTAACGGCAATGCAGCTTGATCCTTTATGTACCGACTTAGTAAATGAACATAATACTGCAAGAACCTCCTGGATAAATAACAGAAGTTTCCTTACAAAATGATCAAAGGAAATGCTAACAAAACCCTGCCACAGGCACAATACAAAGTACCAGTTTATCAACTATTTGTAATTATTTACACAAGAAGGTTCCACAGAGTCCAAGGAGGCACACGGTGCCAGCTGTGACGCACAGCCACATACACCTGGAACTGAGAGCGATGAGAGGAGCCCAACCTCTGTGCCCCTTGAACACAAACCTACATGAATGCTATTGGTGTTGTTCTGGGAAAGCAGCTCAATGGAAAAGTCTGTTTCAAATGCCCTGGTCCATATAAATCAATAAAAAAATGTGTGGATTTGGCAAAATATTCAGAGAAGAAAACCCTAAAAAATACAGGCAAAATCTGTACATCTGAACTACAGCTTCCAGATGTATATCAGAACATGTAGAAATTATTACTAGGGTGAAAATCATATTTCTTTACTTGGCTTCATGTCCTGTCTCTGTCAGCTGTGTTCTCACCATGAATTATGTCCATAACTTTTGCTCAGTTTAACCAGTGAAAGATACACATGTGAAAAGATGAGCTATTTAATTCTTGAAGTTAACAATGACCCAGTCCTGTCAAGTGTAAAACTAAATTTGCTTTAATAAGAGTTGTTAAATAATAATGTTGTGTCTTTGTATGATGTATCTTTGCCTTAAAAACTGAGATATGAAAGGGCACTCTACAATTTTTATAACTTGTGAATGCATATTAAGTGAATACCAATAACACACACACATATACATGCAGTGGTTGGAGGAGTTCAGTAAATTACTCTATGGCATAAGGAGACATTTAACAGCAACCAGTTGAAGACAGCATTTCTTGAAAAGTGCCTCATTACATTTTGGGATGCTGATCCAGTACTAATGCAACAGGAGGGCTGCCTCCTGAACCAGCAGCAAGATCTTCTCCGCATAGAAACTTCGACTTTCACTCTGGGTCTTCCGTCCTCATGCTGAATTTGTGGTGTGCATTTCTGAGAAACAAGGTTGCAGTCTTTAGGGCAGCGTGACATTCGTGTATATGCAATTCAGACTGCTCCAGCAAGAACATATGCCCATGTTTTTGGGAAAGGATGGTTTTTTCATTTCAGTGTGAAAGCCTTTATCAATGTGCTAGCATGTGAGGAGTCTCAGGAGACTGTTTGGCAGGAGAATTATATATAAAAATATTATACTACAGCCCCTGAGAAAAGAAATTTAGGACAGGTCGGTTAAGTAAAAATATCTGAACAGTACGTCATCAAATCATTAAGAAGACCCTAGCAGTACTGTCTCAGTGCACAGAAGTAGTAAGAACCCAGTTGAAAGCCCAGTATTTTTAGCAGTAAAGTGCCAACTGATTTTGTGAATTCTGAATCAGGATGGTTTTTGGAATGAAAGAAGGGTTGTAGCTGGATAAGCCAGAGGGAAATATGTTGACAGAAAATTCTTTTCACCATCAGTAATGAATTTGTTGACAGATATTATGTAGAACTGGGTACAGACATTGCCTGTACATGAATGATTTAACCAAAAATTACTACATACGCTCTTTCAGAAGATTATATGACAAAAATAAACATCTACAGGGAGAACAAAAGCATCTCTGAGCTCCACAATTTATCATGTTTCAAAGGAGTCTTAAGCTAAGAAAATTTACAGCTGAAAATGTCATGGCTGTGCTCTCATAGGCTTAGTCTTAAAGAAGAATAACACAAGCCCTCTTTCTATCTAAAAAGACAGCTTTAAGTAGCAAAGCAAAATAATTATCAGGCAAGTTTTTCTGCCACATAAGGCAGTTGAAAGATTTATAGGCTAACTCTGCAGGCTGGTTTCTTTTTAATTTAAACTAAAGCTACCAATAAAAGGGAAGTATTTCAACAAAAGAGAAAGTAATTCAAAATTATATTTGAAAAAAACCAATTTGGAGTTTACAGAAAGAAGTAGCTTTGAAAAATTACGTGGGGGTTGTAACTATACCTGATTGTTCTTATGAGAGCTTACAGTTGGGAAGCAGCAGGCCTAACCTGTTTCTCCTGAATGCAAATTCTTCACTGACTCAGTGGAACGATGTTGTACAATGTCCGTGCTGGAAGGGGATGGGCAGCAACAACCTCATAGCTGGCTTTGTGTGCTGAAGGAACAGGAGTCTGGCAACTGTCTGAGCAAAGTTAAAGCCCCTGACTGATCAAATGCCCCTTTGGCATCCAAGGAAGGGAGTAAAGTGCAGAGATCAGGAAAGACAGAAGTAATTTCAGCACTGAAGTAACTTGACAGCTGAGAGGAAATGGACTGGTCTCTTGTTCCTCTTGTCTGATTCTGTTGGGCTTGCTACTTCTGTGGACAAAATGGAGTGAAAGGATGGGAAAAAGCAAGACAACATGTCACTTTACCTTTTTTGCTCCTATTACTTGTTTCATCTTTTTTTACTTAACACATGAAGTGAATAAAAGTGGCCCTTCTTTCTCCACTTTTAACCATCTTCTATTACATCTTACAGATACCTGGTTTCAGAAGAGTTTGTTCTTCCAATCATGCTCTCTTGAGGTGGACATGAGCTCCTATGCATTGTCTTATGCTCCAAGTCTTTGTCTTTGGAGAGTCAGTTCTGAAAGTAAGTACATCTTTCACCTGCTTTCCTATGATCTCTGTGTGAACCAGTGGTCAATCCCCAGTAAAGGTATGTTTGTTTATCCTTGTGAATGCAAACATCACAATTCAGGGACACCTTGTTATAAAGCCTATAGCCTCTGGAGGCATTTAGTTACCTATAATAAGCAAGATCCTTTTTGGTCAACCATGCCTGACAGTACTGAAGTTAATTTTAGCCACTTGCTGTTTCCATGAATCTACAGTTTAGGTTCTAAGTCATGGGCTCTGTCCCAGCAATCTCAATGAAAATCAAGAAACGTTTTATTTCTAGAGTTAGAATGAAACCTACCACAATAGCATTCCGTATTGCAACTTTGTAGTCTGTTATCATCGTTCTTATTCAAAATGAAGTTAGACACTCTCAGCCTGTATTTATGATCAAGGCTGCTTCAGAATAATGTATATAAATTGAGTTTTATTGATCATTTAACATCTGCTGGCACTTAAGCATGTGAAAACATAAGCATGAACAAAAGCTTTGCAAGTTTGCATTTTTTGATGCTTTTAAAATTATAATTTATAATCAACTACACTATGTTATGTTTTCTTTATCACCTTCATAAAGATAAAGTAATGTTAGCAGGGACTTGGATTACAAGACTACTACACGATTGCAAAGACTTACGCTTTTATGATTTATGGAAGAAAATTTTCATTATTTTTCCCTTACATCTGACACAATTTAATAGCATTTTGCCTGATGTGGTAGAGGGTATGTGCTAAACTATGATAATTGCAAACAAAATTGGAAGTGATATAAAATAATATCTTCTTACAGTGCACACATTGCCAAAGGTGGTGAGCAAATGGCTTTGTCCAACTTTCTGATCATAGAGTTTTGACCTGTCCTTTCCAACACTGACTACCATAGAACATGTGCAGGTGCTGATGCAGACCCTTCTCACAATATGAACACTTCACTCACAACTGTTCTGGGTACTCAGACCCCTCCATGTGAGTGCAGCTTGAGCAAGGAGTCAGTGTTGGAAAACTGTAGCACTGGAGCAAAATAAAACAGCAGGGCATGCAACCCTTACAGGTGTGCATTCAAGAGAGGCCTCCACCCATCAGCTAGGTGTTGGGAAATTATATTCTTGTAAGAAAATGTGGGTCATAGGAACTGAAAGGAACTGAAAGAAGAAAGAGCCTTTGCCAATAAAACCTCTAGCAATAAAATTGCAGGAGGTGAATGTCACGTTTTTTTTTTTCCCCTTTCGTCCTCAGGTGTGATGGGTTATAAAATTTGGGCTCCTGATATTGCTGCCAGCAACTCTTTCTCTGGTGCTTTGCTTTTTTCCATTTAGAGCTGCAGAGGAGGATCTACTCATTGTTTTATCTCCAAGGGTCTCCTCAGTTCTGGTGGAGTTACAAAACCTCTGCGAGGCTTTGAAAAATCATGAAGGTGAGACAACACTTGATGCAGAGAAGGGTAATTGTCCTTTTCCTGCCCTCACTTCTTTTCCTTGAAAACATCACAACTTCCAACAAAATATGTATAGTGTGATATGTAGTCCATTCCAAGTTGCTTGCCATAAAATTGCTTCTGAAGTAGTTACTGAGGTTCAAATGTATCACAGCAATTTTTTTATTTCTGTAGTCCATGTAATAAACTGCAATCCTCAGTGCCTGAAGGTCGTCACCCCTCTGTTTTCATAAATGCTTCCCAGTCCTATCCTGTAACACCAAACAAAAACAAAATAAAACAAAACAACAACAACAAAAAAGGAAAAAAGTAGAAGTATACTATATAATTTCCAGGGAAATACAAGAATGAGATCTCAGGAGCTTCCAAGTTAAATACATTCTCTGAATTCCATACATTCATCATGTAGTTTTTATTAGGCCAAAAATGTATTTAGAAGATTTTCTGTGGCTCTAGGCTGAGATACATTTTCTATCCATATAGAAATGTCTTTATTTACTTCATCATATATTGCACTGTTCTGCAAAAAAAAAAAAAAAAATCACATTTTCTCCATGTACCAGGAACAATGTCTATCAAAAACACTTCTTTAAAGCATAAACTATTTCAGAAATAAATACCACTATATGTTTAAAAAATGCATTCCTCTGGCTGCGACTGCTAAACACTCCACTCGATGCAGGAGTTTATGCTTTAAATAATTCTGACTTCCCCTAAGGTGACTGAATGTATCAGGATCTACTGTAATGTTCTCAATCTGATCCTATTTTATGCTATGTATTCAAAATCCCCACTTTCTCCAAAGTAAAATATGGATAAAAATTGTTAAGCTGAAATTTGATAGGTAAAGTTGGGTCAGAAAAATCTTGTTGATGAAATTGAATTTACTGTAGAAGTTTCCATTTTCCATAAACACAGTAAACAATATTTGTTTTTCAATATCAATTAATATAGCTAAGTGAGAAATTATACACAAATTTTCTGCTTTTTGTGGTTGTGTAACAGCTGCACTTAGTTTGAAATTCCACCAGATATATTAATTACCCAAACACAGTTAACATTTTTTGTTCATGAGGGTAGCAACTTGAGTCTTTGTTTCTTAATCAATTAAGAATGTTCAGTGATTTTTGTTGCATATTTGTGTGTTCCCTGTTTGGGTGATCCTACCTCACCCATCAGAATAGCCTGAAGATACCCTCAAACTGGTAGTTTATGGAGCAGAAACAATTACTACCTGATCAGAGATTTCATAAAATGTTACATTGTTTTCCTCTTTCTCTGCACTCCATAGACATTTCTCAAACCATTCCTCTTAGACCAGAAAACGGTAAGATATATTGACTGGCAGGGAAGTTTAGTACAGTTCTTACTCGTTGCATTCACATGGAATAATTGAATGCACATGCAGAGTCTGATTTTAACGGGTACAGTCAGGCCCTTATCTGATTCACCTAAAGGTCTCCTTGATAGGGAATTGGCAGTGAATTTCAAAAAGCCTCCTTCCTACCTCACATCAAGCAATTTTCCACCCAGAGGCAGGACTGATTCAGAGGCAGTGTTAAGATTGTTCATGGAATATATAGTGTGATACTTTTGACACTTTTAAAAGATCTTGAAAAGCTGAGATCAATAACTTGCTGATTTTTTAACGTATTTGTAAATATTTAAGTTTTTTATTAGCTGTATTATCGCATCATATATGGGAGACTCTACCATATGTTTGCTAGAAAGCAGAATGAAGAACTGCTGCTTTGCATTTAGTTTCTTTTGTTCTTTAAAGGGCAAGGGTAATGCAGAGCCTACCAAACTCTCTCCAGCTGTGACTGTGGCAGTGGCCCAGCAGGGTACCACTAAGAAGTTTAAAACTCCAGCTCTCTGCCTGGCTGCATCCCTCAGCTGCCCAACTGTGTGGAGCTTTATGACTGGCTTTCAGGACTAGCTGCAGTTACACATTTGGGGATTTTTTTACAAATTATTATTTCCATAGTAATATTGTACTCTTCTACTGTAGCAATAGCAGTTGCACTTGGTCATGCCTAGTTCCTCCTTCTCCCCTTCTCTTGACCTCACCTCACTAAAGCATGAGAACTCTACAGGGAATGGCACTCCAGGCCAAGGGAATCCTCCCCAGGGTCCAAGGGTCAGAGTCAAGAATCAAACACAGTAGCCTTGACTACACAGCTCCATATCTGGAAATACTGGCCTTGGTCCTCCTAAGAGGGGCCTTACTGGCTTGGCTGAAGCACAAGGTGATGCTACGTTCCAGCTGCCCAGCAGGAGAAGGAATGGCTCTCTGCTAAGCATGTTTTGTTAACTCAGAACACACGCTTCCATTTATTTAAACCATATGGATGTATTTCATATGTTTATTACTTTTCATATGACTGAGACCACCATAAATGCTTGCTATGCCTCTTTGCATATTCTAGTTTCCTGAAGCAATTTTCTCCTATGTTTCAGTTAAGTACAAGCTCCACAAAACACGTTATTAATTACAGATATGGGTTCCCTTGTGCAGTATGATGTGTTCCCTCTGCACATTCATTTAAATGTCTGTTGTGAAACAGTCATATGTACAGTGATATTTTACCTATAAACTGTCTAAAATAAAAGCCTTTATAATTAAACATTGATCAAAGCTTGAATTCTGTGAAGAAAAGTCTCAGTTTTGTTAACAATCTTTTCCATACCCAGTAGGTGCTTCATAACATGCTAAAGACTTGTTGGGTCCACTGGGAATACTCACATACCTTCAGTTAAACTTGCACTGAAGTGATTTGTTATGTTATGGTAAAGAAATATCTTCTTGCAGAGCTGTGGTAGGTGGTAAAACCCCAGTGATTAAGGTCCATCTCTATGTTTGTAAAATAGCCTGCTGAATCTAACCAACCACAGTGACAATTGGATTGACACAACTGACTCACTGGTGAGGAAACCTTTGAATCCCAAAAAAATGCTTATTTTGAGCAAGCTCACATTTATATTGGCTTTAAACAAGTAATATGCAGATGAAAGGGTGTGCAATTTGTTACTCTTTCATTTATTGCAATTTCCGAAACCACTGTTTTCAATAGTGGTCATAATACTTTTCAAATATCTATGCTCTTCCGCATTGGGAAAGTGATGGAAGAGTGAGAACGCAGAATGCACTCATAATAAGAGTAGTAATCAAACTCAGAGATGCAATGTTATTTTCAGGAGTGCCTAAAACTTTTCCTTGCTGTCAGTCTGCCACAAACACTCACTTATAATTAAGACAGAGAGGGGTCAATGGTTAATAATCTCATTAACCAGTAATTCTTGAACAAGTGAGGAAAGATATAAGTTGGTGAAGAATTAAGTTGGGGAAGGACTACAGGTGGTGCAACTCAGACTCCTGATTGCTTCTCACCATGCTGAGTCATCTGTATTGCACAGTGACTGCTCTGATGGGATTGAATTTTTTCCCTTGTGGAATTAATGATACGAGGGGCAAGAAGTAAAGAATTTGGCCCAAGACACTTTTAAAAGCTTTCCAGTCTAAAGCAATATGGGAATCATGCTATGCTGTAACTACATCTTCACAGACCACGTCATTATACTCCGACATGAACAGAGCTGCTGTCACAAATGCTGTCTGTAACAAAATAGATGTTTATCATTGACACACATTTTAAAGCAAACCCAGATTATTGTTCATTTATTAGCATTAGATTGTTGTCACTAGGTTACGGTGCTGTGAGTGTCTCTGATGCAGCACAGCAAGCTAAATCTATGGAGCTGCCTCCCTCAAGTGCCTAAAATAAGTATCGAGTGTGGAGGTTTCTGAGATGTTCAGTTGAGAGAGGAGGTGAAACAGCATATTTAACTAGGGTCCTACCCTTGTTCAGCTTGATGGACAGTTAAATCCATCAATTAAACAGAGATTAGCCTTTTGCCATCAGTCACCCACACTGGGTGTGCAAGGTCCCCCACACACCCATTCTGAACAACTCACAGTCAAAAAGCAAGAAGTGAGTGTGTAGAGTTGAACATCAAATTAGGAACTGGCAGTTGCCAAGGTGGATTTTAGACTTCAAAAAGAGATCTAGAAATTGTGCCCTAATGATGCTCCTCTCCACCATCCAGTCCAATTACTATTGCCAAGTTTGCATTACAAAAGCTGGTGCCCTGGTCTGGTCACACTTTGCTCTTTTCCCTGCTTTCAACTCCTGTTTGCATCTCCTTCAGCCATGGCCAGGGATGGGTGAGGAACCTGCCATGGAAAAGTATCCTTACACCAAGAAGAAAGACATGCCAGAAACTCCATGAATATCGTGCACTGCGTGTTGACCAGGCACCTGCAGTACCCAACTCTGCCAGACAGTGAAATCGTGCCTAAATGACAGTAGGAAAACCCACTGCAATAAAACACCAGAGAAGAGCAAGCACCGTCCGCTCCCTGGTGATGCTGTACACCCCTCTGCCAGCTGCTTCACTCCATCATTCACAGAATTTTCCTCCAAGAGACCCTGTAAACCTTGGTAACCCTGTGTCAGTGACAGCCACACTGAGGGGGAGTGTTGGCCAGTAGCTGGGTTGTGCCTCTTGCTCCATGGTGCTGCAGGGTACCCCTGAATGCCACAGAGAACAACCTGATGAGAAGTGTCAATGACTGTGAAAATGGAACGTGGATGTCACACTCCACTTTCATTGTTCCAAGACATCTGCAGGTGTGTCCCCACTAGAGAGAAGGTACCCATCTCAATTACTGCTCCTGTGCCCCAGTTGCAGAGCAGGGGAACACTTTCCTAATGAAAGCCTGTGGTGTAGGCACAGATTGTGTCCAAATCCTCCAGACTCCTTTGGAAATCCCATCATTTCAAGCAAGCCTGCTACGCTCATCACAAGGTCGAGGTGCTGGCCTAGAAGACAGTGACTTCAATGACATTTGCACAGCAGTGATTGAACACCCCATCACAGCTTGTACGCTGGAGCAGTCAAAGCTCAAGGGTGGCTATGGACTGCAGGAACAGAATAAAGAAGTAGGACTCTGATGCCTTTTTGCCCCACATAGGAGGTGTTGCAGCAGATCTAGGCAGCATTTTCCCACTGGCAGCCTTTAACAGTACAGCTTGTCTTCTCAAGCTGCTGGCTTACCTACTTTTCTGCTACAAGGTAAACATCTGGTTTTGTGAGGGCAAGTTCCAATAAAGTCAGAGGAATTATCTTATGTTACAAGTAGGTAACACAACATGACCAGTGTTTGGCATTATGACCCCCATAAACTATTTTTACCTGGTAGAACTCTGGTCACTGTAAGGCACGTTAAGTCAGAATTATAAAAATAGGTGCACTTGGGTACTGGGTATTAACTTGCATCTCTTGTTTCTTATCATAAAAAAGGTAGCTTGTGGCTTTGCCAAGAAACCAGTGCCATTTAGGCAGTTTGCAGCTCCCTCAGAAAAGTAGACAAACCAGCTTTGAGTGAAGTCAGCTATGCAACATAGCCCACAGTCATTGAAGCTAGAAGTAAAAGGTTCACTGTTTTTGGTGCCTCTGCCATACAGGAAACAAAGCTTTGCATACCTATACTTAACCCAAGTGTTTCAGGGTTAGTTTTGTTTCCAGAGTCAAACACCAAGAAGCTGATGTATTTATGTGCTCTGAAGCACATAAGTGTATTTTAGTAGTTAACTGAAACCTACCAGCATTCTGGTGACACCAGTAACAAAATAATGCAACAATCCACAAAACATTATTTAAAATGGCCCTGATTGTCAGGATGGGGGGAGAGGAGGAGGAGAGTTACCTTTATATATGTTCAAGGCAGTTACCTGGAAATGAGACAGCAGAAGTGAGAATTTAGATGGACTGCTAACCTAGAAGCATTTTTAAAGAACTGTTTAGTTTTTTAGAGAGCATTGTAATAAAGGAACAGAAAATTGAACAAATTTTCTTTTTGGTATGTCATATCTCCTATGGTTTTCCTACCCATTGTACGGCAACAAAGCTGTTAGAATTTAAAATACTTATTTTTGGAGCAGACAGAGGTTTTGGTGGTTTGCTTTGTACATTTTAGTGTCACTTATGAAAAAATCTAATGCAAGTCACCATCTGAAAGACCAAAACCTGTAGATATTGGGTGCAGGAGGCTTCAGTGTTGAATTAGTATTGTTTCTATAGTTCAGACAATCAAAATGTTGCCAATTCTGTTTTGCTCTTGCCTTTTTAGAGTTTAATGATACTTTGGATTTTGCCTGCTGTTTGTTTGTTGTTTTCTAGTGCACTGGAAACGAGACCAGTGGGTCCAGTGAGGAGCCTCTGGCAGCACTGAACTGCCTCCCTCGCTTCATGTACACCAGTTACAGCCTCTCTGAGCCTCCCTGGAATGACATTGGTGTGAACATAACTCTGTTCTGCTCTGAACCATAAACAACACTTTGAAATTAATCTAAAATCTGCCTCTTTTCTCCATTTTTAAACTGATGTAGCCAGGCTTTTTACTTCCAACTTCATTTCTTAATTTCAGTCGTATGTTACCTGGAAAAACAATCCCCCAATGTAATCATGTTTTACTACCCGATCTCTCATGTTCAGTAGTGTTTTCCACATATTTCTAGCAAAAGTAAAAGATTTCAAGACCCTAGCAGGATCCATAGTGGCCATAAAACCCAAGAGGTAGTTTCTTCTCACAGCTACACTGATGCTAAGAAAATGTAAGGAGACAGGAGAGACAATATGCTGTTTTTGATAGACCTGACCTGATGTGTCCAAAGCCCAAAAAGTCTCTTTTAGACATAGTGATTTCCTGATAGAGATAGCAGCATGCCTGTTTCCCTTCCATGTACATGTGACTGTGTTGGCATCACCAGCATTCTGCAGAGTCCAAACCTGTGATTAAGGGGTTTATTCCAGGTTAGAAGAGAATAACAAGGCTTCCAAGGATGCAGCCTACCTGAGTCTATGTGATTAAGACAGGTTTCCTGGGACTGGTGCCAAGTGAGAAATATCTTTAGATAAAATTCAATATCCAGGATGGCCACTGGACTTGGAAGTTCTGTGAACTGGTGAAAACTCCCCCATGCATGGAAGTTACAGGGTCTCAGAGAGGTGGAATAGGATGGGAAAGTATAAATAGTTGTACCTCTAACCATCACAGTATTAGAGCTGAGTAATATACAGACTATCATTTCTGCATCTGAAAGAAACACAAATGAGCTACTACTATTACTGAGCAGTTCTTGCTCTTCCTTCCCAGGCAAATAATTGGCTTTACAGAAATTGTAGTTGTGCTGAAAATGAAGGAAAACGTAGGGAACCAGGAAAAAAGAATGATATGACAAGACAAGAAAAATATTAAGCAAAAACATAGTAACTTTATCAAAATCATTACAGTATCTTAGTAGCTTATGTAAAATAATAAGATGAACCACAATGGATTGAGGGTTTTTTTCAGTTTCCTTGCACCTACATATATATGCATAAGTCTGTAAATTGAGTACAAAAAGAGCATAAAAAATTCCTGTTCTGAGCTGACACTGTTTTATATCCATTTTGCCTCAGTCTGGGTGACTCCACAGATTTAGGTGCAAAAAACAGCAAGAGCAGGGTCTGAATGCAGTGCAGTGATACCTAATTAGTGACACATGTAGATGACGTAGTTAGAGTCCAGAGAGAAAAACTTGAAAGAAAAATAAGATACAAAAAAAGGTAGATACTGGTAAAAAGTGTAATAAGTGAGGCCCAAGGAGTGATTTACAGTAAGAAATTCAAGAAAACTGTGATCTTGTTGTTGACAATTTGCAAACAAAAGAGGTGAAATATCTTGGATAAATTACTCATTATCACCAAGTTCTAATTAGAACACACCCAAGCATGCGTCAAAAGGTTGAGGGGAGCTTTTTTAGTTAATATAAGCAGTTTTGATCTGCCTCCTAAAATGCTGTAGTGTATTGCCTCAAGACTTTTCTCAAACTGGAACTTTCTTAGGATGTTTATCTCCACAAACAGTTTGAGGGTATCCCCATGTGTCAAAAAATATTCAAATGACAAGTTTTCTCCTAACAAAGGAAAATGGCATCCCATGGATTGTACTGCTAATTGCAGCCATGTATTTCTTGACGATTGATTATGGCAATAAAAAAATTTACTACATGTACACATCAAAAAAGAAAAATAATTAAAAATCACACTTAATGACTGCAGTTCTTCAGAGCCTGCCAGGAGAACTGGATGCCTCAAAATGCATTCAGATAGCACTGATTCAGTATACATAAAATCCATCTGTCCATAGACTCCATAAGGCAAATTATAATTCAAGTCCAGCATTTTGAAGACCATATTCCAAAAATCACTGCTAGGCTAATATTTAATTGATAGTCCTATCTGGCAGCAGAGTTATAACAGACTTTCTAGGCAGACTTTGAGTCGATCAGTTACCATGAGATTTGGTCCCCTATTCTGTTGATGCCTGGACTTTCTTTTTTGTGCAGAGGGACCATGTCTTTGAGGCCATGAATCTGATATTTCTCACTATTATACCTGCACATGGACAACCATATGCACAAGTATTCTGAAAAGCTGTGTTAAGCATTTGCACTTATGTGATTAGTATATGCAAGCAGAGCAGTTGCAATCAGACTGTTATTTGCTCTCAAAAACATGGCCTAAATTCTTGTGGAAAACAACAGCAGATTGATTCTAGACAAAAAAAAATGGAATTTGCAGACTTAAATCTCTCTGCCATGCTCCTGTCATGACTATTGTGAGGAATATGGATATTCTGGAAGATGATACAGAAGCAAAGTGGATTAAATGTTATTGGTAAACATGAATAATTATAGATTAACCAAAACATAGTATGTGGCATAGCCTAATTTCTGTCAGGGTGGGAGGTACAGAGTCTCTGACCCATGGTGAAGCAGGACAGAGAGGATGTTGCTCTAGACTTGGACTTGAACTCACCCATTCATACGGAGGTATTTGGTGGTAGAGCCAGAGAGCTAAAGGTGGCTGGGCCTGATGGTGGCAATGGCATTCCTGTGCTTTAACTGTCTTAGTTATTAAGCTCAAAACACCATTTGAGCTCGACCAGTTTCATATTCAGTTCAGATCATAAGGCTGCAAGTAGAAAGAAAGGAGTTATGGCATTAGGAAGGAAAATATCAATGATGAGCCTCCTTCAGGAGTGTCATGACACTTTTAGAAGCTTTGGAAAGAGACTTTCAAACTGTGAGCTGTGTTTTCAGAATTTAAATAATTTTAAAATAAAATTAAAGTATTATTTTACCAGGACAAAAATTTCAGCCATGAGAACCTCTGCACCTACAGAGCTGAATCCAGTGAGGGGAGTCTGTGCCATGGTACCAGGAGAGTTAAAGAAACAGAAATTCTCCATCCAAGCAAGGGAGAGCAGCTCTACAGTTCCATTTTCTCTCATACCCAATTGTGTGCATTCAGACCTTGTATTAGGAATAATCTATATACTTGCCTATCTTCAAGAATGAACACTCTTCTAAAAATCTGTACCCTAAGGGTCTGCCTCCTTTGTCATGCAAGTGAGCTACCCCCACCTTTTACTGTATAAGCCACAAAAAATGATGAAATATACTTCTTTTTTTTTTCTCATTGCATACCCATATGTTTGTATAGTGATAAGCTTAGCAGCCAACAGGTGCTGTTAGTTTAGGATTCTTAAACAGAAACCCAAAATCATCTTGTATCTTCATTTTTCTGATACAGACAGATGTGAAAGGTCTTCAAGTTACTGAAGGAGAAAGTTTTTCTCTGCATGCCTTGTACATTAACAGTTTTTGAATAATTGATTCCCTTCTGGGGAACAGAAGCAGAGCATTTTCCTCTACCTGCTGATCATTTCTGAAACAAGATACAAGATCTGGTGGACCAAAAGTCCTTTTAGGTCTGTATGATAAGGGCTCATCCCTTGAATTGTTTAATTCCTAATAACAAATAGTAGCCCCTCAGGCACAGCATTTATTGGAATAAACCAATATTTTGTTTTGCTTTGTGGAGGAAGTGTAGCAACCAACTATGAAGAAAAACCTAAGGCATTGATAGCAGATTTTGAAAGATATGCATAATTTAAGGATTACATGCCTCCTATTCTTAGGTTTCTTTCAAGTCAGGGCTGTGTTTAGCAGATTAGGCTATTAAATGATAATATGTGTGAGTTAGCTATTCATTCCTGTATCTAGGTCTTTGCAAATCATAACACATCTCTGGAAAGCAATCTTCTTTCATTTTCTAACTTCTGAGCTGAAGAGTTTTGGTGTTTGTTTTTTTTTTTTTTTTTTAATTTGCTTCTGGAGATTACACTGCTAGATTTTAAATGGTGGTTTCAGTTTGCCTATCCAACAGCAAAATCACAGCCGAAATTTCAGAATAGAATTTGAAAATGTTTTTTCCTTGGCTTGTATTCTTCTAAGTCTGCATTCCTGGACATGAAAATACCCCTTCATAACAGCATAGGAAGCAAGATCTCTGCCACAAGAAGAAGATAATTTAATCCAAATATAGAGGATAAGAATAAAAGATCAGGTGAAGAGGTGGTTGCAGATAGTGCCTGGGGGGGAACTTTGAGTGAAGTCTAAGTGGATGGAAGACATCTGAAGAGAGTTTTGAAAGCAAAGGAGGAATTATTTTAATGAAGGAGTGTTTGATCAAAGTGCAAAGTGTTCCTTGAGAGTACAGAAACCTCCAGCAGAGGAGGAAAGACAGAGCATTAGGTGAGAATTAGGCAAGGGTTATGCCTCATCCCCATGAAAAGAGTATTGCTTATGTAATTTATGCCAGTAAAAAGCATGTGCTGGCAAAAATAATTTTTTCTTCATGAATACATCTGTTCAGCAAGTGATGAACAAGCAGTTTTATCCATATATACATATACACACTCATATCTAAGGAACCTTTTTGTCAAAGAAAGAAGGTCACAAAGACAACCTGCAAACCTAATACAGTACTAAAGACGCAAACATTTCCTGCACAGATCTTGCCAAAATTATGCCAGAGGGCAGTGGAGAGGAGTAGAGACAGTCAGGACCCCTCACACTACTTGAAAGGCCTTTCCTTCCATGGTGAAATGTAGGCAAGACAAAAAATAAGGCTGGCTTGAATAGACAGGGAATTTATTTGAATCCAACATAAAAGAAAATCAAAGATGGTGTGAAATACACAATTATCAGAGGGGCAAGATAGAAAAAGAAGTAATCAATGAAGCCTGAGATCCAAAGCCTTGTATGTATCAAATTCAAACTGTCATCAGATGAATATGGGCTCTGACGATTCAATTTATGCTGAAAAAAATCTTCTAATTCTGAACAGTTCACAGTTTCAGGTAAAACAAAAAAAAGGGTAGCATACATTGAAAAAAGGCCATTAGTTCTTCCGTGTGGTTTCAGCCCACTGGTGTTTACAAGACAAATGTGCTAACTTTCATGCTGGGTGTGGCGCTTTGCTTAAGTTTTGGTGTGTCCTGATTATTCACTTTTTTCCTGGCCTTACAAAATTCATCTTTTTCAGCTCCCCTCCTCCATCACCTCCTTTTCAGTAAAAATAATGTAAATTACTTCACTTAGTTTCTGCTAATACTTGGAATAGTGTTATTTGTTTGAACAACAAAACCTCACCACTAACTAACTAATAATACTGGCTAATTTTGCATCCAATAATTTTGCAATGCATTGCACAGATTTGTTTTGCACTTTTATCCACCCGTACTAATCAAGAACTGCAGTGGTCAGAACAGCTCAGGAATTAAGAGCATTGTAGAATATTGAAATCAGACCTAATGTCTTGGACTAGACACTGTGGTGACCTAAATTCAAGAGGTAATCCCTGTCTCAAGTAGTTTGTACTATAGACTATACCATGACAGAGATTGCAGAATGTAAGATTATGATTTACCTTCATGAAGCCCCTTCTCTTCACAAATGAGTCTTTCTTGAATACTATCACCTAATAAGATCATTGTTTATTTATACAGCTCCCAAAAGCTTATTAAACATTTGAGGGCAGAAACAGGCAGGATGCAGAAGAGAGGCATTTTTTAGTCTGATAGAATGGAGATCTTGCACATCAACTGTTAATTTTCCTTTTTTTCTTTTTTTTTTTTTTTCTATTTGGTTGGCATTTCCTATAGCACAGCACACTATTTGTTATATCTTCACAATGATTAGCAGGTGCTGCTTGATGCTGTTTTAAAGGTACAGAGCATGATACATTATGTAAATTCAAAAATATTAACAACTTCTTCCAAAAGGGATTTCCCAGTATTTTATTTGAGAGAAACTCAGGTTCAGATCATCCTCTTTAATGCCAGAAAAAAGCTCAGAAATTACATTCATAGATCTTGTCCTGTAAACCTGTCTACCAATGCTGCTTGTTTTTTTACTGGCAGATCATTAAGGCATTACCTTGACAGAAATTTATTTACCTATTTGTAAATAAAAATGGAGCAATGGATATATTTCATTTTGAAATTGTATCACATGGTTCTATAATTAATTTGGCTCAACTGGCCTGTGATTTCATTTGTTCCTATTAATGTAGAAGCATGTCAGAGCTTACAGAAAGTTAATCACTGACACTAAGACATAGATGTTATACAGTGCAGTGCATCATTTCCCTATTTATGCTGAATGTGAATTACTTTGCTACAAGAAACTTGAATAATGCCCCAAATCCCTCATACCTTCAAGCACAGATGTACATCAGTTTGAGATGAAATATAATGCATTAGATCATTTGTAGGTGCTATCTCAGGGATGAATTTGACCCATTCACCCTTTATAAGCTCCAATGACAGAAAGCCAGATGGGCCAGGGGAGCTGGATGGGGCTTGCACAGGTGTGGAGGCACAGGTGGACTGTTCTTCAAGATCCTCAACCCCCTCTTGACAAGTCCCTGTAGAAACACCCGTACTCATGGCACAGTCTAAACAGGCATGAGATTTTCCAACTCCCTTCTGGCATCACATGCTTTCACTTCGGTGTCTTAATCTAAGCCTCAGCATCCAGATTCTAGAGATGGCTTAGGCAAGCTGTGGGCAGCAGAGGGTAAAACCATCTTCCAAGGAGCTACACAGCTGTTGCTGAACGGTGAAGATGCCTGGCTTGCCTAAATCCACCCCTGGCAGTGCCTATGGTCCTGCTTCCAGAGGTGCCCAGGCAGCATGAGCTGGAGCCCCTGCCCTGCACCAGCTGGCAGGTTCACAGGCAGCCAGAATCTCCCAAGTCTGACCCACTTTGGCCCTGCACACAGACATATAGCAACAAGGCTGAGCTAGAGCAGTAACTATCATCATCCCTCTTTTGCAAGCAGCCTAAATAACCTGAAGATTTCCCTTCTTGGACCAAAGGGGCTCAAATTCCTATCTTTTATATTCATAATAGCACCAGGCTTCTGGCTGGGCTGAGTGGTTTGTTCAGCCTTTCTCTAAGCGAAGCTGTGCCATCAGGCAGCACAGCAAGCACAGTTCCCACGATGGTCGTGGATTTTCCAGTGACTGAAAGTGTGAATACCACCAGCACCCACATCCTGAACACAAAAATCCTCCCTTCCTGTTGAGCTCGCCTCCCACAAGGTGACAGCATCTGGGTCCCCCATAAACCTGGTAGTTTCTTTCAGCTCATGTGGTGGTCATAGAGACAGATGATACATCTTTTTATGTGAAAAAAGGCCGAAAATTCACGGTTTCCCAGAGAGAATGTTTCAACCAAACAGATCATTGAAAGAAACGCAAACACTTTCACTGTGCTTTTACTAAAAGAAAAGGGGGGAAAAAAACCCCAACCCCCCCCCATTCCTACAGTTTCTTAAAAACAATTAATTATATGCATGATCTGTGTGGAGACGACACCAGGTTCAGCGTGCCAAGAGGATGTCAGCATGCAGCTCTGAGACAGGCTCTCCAAAAGCAGCATCCCCGTATTCAACTGGACTGCCTGGAGGACTAAGGGTTAAATGAGCAGGACAGGAAAGAAAGAGGTGAGAGGGCTTCAGGATATGGGGCCAAGGACAGCTCTGGGTTTTGAAGCCTGCAGGAGAAGGAGAAGGAGAAAAGAGGAGGCTCCTCAGCATTTCAGGACAGGGTTTTGCACTTTGGACTTCCTTAAATGCTCCCGTGTGCAGAGAACGCTCCGTATAAACACCATGCTCTTTCTAGCAGGGATTTTTGCCAGATTCCCCTGCTAAAGGCTGGGGCAATGTAAGACTGCAACTCCCAGCAGTCTCTGAGTTATTTTTTCCCCTCTGACAGCTGGAGGAAAAGGAGAGGTTAACCCACTCTGCTCGTGGAGCTCCCGCCAGTGATCCTTATCCCCACACCTAGATACAAAATGGGAATTCTTTCCCCCCAGCCCCAGCCTTCTTCTCCCATGCCTGTCCCCCAAAGCCTCCATTTCTTCTCTGATTCCATCATTAAAAAGAAGTTATTACTGAAACTGAGGATTACTTGTTCACAAAAGTTCCCTTCATTCTGTCATGGTTTAACCCCAGCTCCATGCTTGCTACAATAGAGAAAATTAACTCCATACCTGCCAAAACCAGTACATTTTCTTAAAGTGAATGACTAGTTCAGAACAGGGGCGATATGATGGATTTTGGTTTAAATCTTGTCTGCAGAGAGAAACATCTGACATTCCCACAGAAACATCTTTGGATGTGTAAGTATTGAATGTACTGAAAGAATAGGCAGGTGATGTGGAGGAATCATGAAGACCTCTGTTAGTTAATCACTTGGACATCTCTTGCAGTGAATGGCAGCAACTCAAACATGCCCTATTTATTCTTGACAGCTGTCAGCATTTGCAAAACCACAGAAAATACTGAAGTCATAGAAGAGGTAATGAAGGCATAAAGACCTAATATGATTTACTTTGAGGTTGCTTATGAAGCCATCACTGTCCCAATTAAAAGATTGCAGCAGATGTTTATCTTGTTGGTACACACATATGTGGTTCTGCTTATTAGGCACACTTAAAATCTAGAAGGACCTGGCACTCTCCACAGGGACTTACTGTGAAATATTTGCAGGTCCTTCACTGATAATTTGTAGACACATACTTAAAACATGTTAGAATATATTTATAATAATATGGCTAAAGCGAACAAAATAATGGCAGGTATTTCATGCTGAATTAAAGCAGAGGCTTAACAAATATATTTATTTGCCTAACAGAAAAGTTGCTCTTCTCTACCTACTGGAAGGTCTTGTCTTTCCTGAAAACCAGATCTCACCAATCCATTCTCCAAAAATTGTAACTTTAGTCATTGTCCCTAAAAGATGACAGATGACCTGTCTCCCAGAAAAACTATGACATTGGCTAACAGTGTCAAGGCTCATATTGCTAAAAATTAATTTTTTGACAAAATATATGACAAGGTATCACCTTGGTACCACCAGGGTACAACCTACAGTGGTCAGCACAGAAGTGTCCTCTATGGTTGGATCTTGGTTTGAGTGCTGCCACATTTCAGGGGTGAACTCTACCATGGCCCTGGGGTTCCGCAGCTCTCCTCAGGGAGAAGCCTAAGCCAAGACCTGAGGCTGCCCAGGCCTATCCCAATCCCAGGCTGGGGTGGTGAGACAGGTCCTACCTGAGAGGTCCTGACCTGCTGCCCCTGAGAAGCTGCCATGGTGCTGGAGCCCAGGGAACACCCAGCCCCCATGGTACCCTGCAATTACTGCATATTGACTAGGAGATATTATTGTAATATGTAATTTTATAAACAATAAAAAATAATTACAGCTGGCAAAATAAATGAGCTAGGACTGTTTTCCAATGCATTATACAGACCTTATGTATGTGTGTGTGTGTGTTTTCTTGCTGAATTTTCTGAATTACAGTGAATAAAACCCCCCAATATGCATCAGTTCCTGGCTACTTGTGCCAATTAGCCTGTTTCTAGAAAATCTGTTACAATAACAAAAGGATGCACAAAGGCAATCTGGCTTTATGCTATCAAAGTGCACAGAATGGAAGAGATCTACAGAAGCAATGGTTGCCTGAGGATGCTCAGGCTTGCCTTCAGCTCCAGGAGTGCTGATGTGGATGGTACAGAGAGAAGCTGGGTAGATGGGGCTTTGCTTCTCCTCTCTTTATCCCAGGGCCTGCTAAGCCCAGGGATCTCCTAACCAGCCCACCAGTAAATAAAATGTTATGCTGTTTTGGAAATCAAATGGGAAACAGAGCATCTTTATGCCACTGCATAAACCACCAATACTGTGTGCAGAGAAGTGTGGAAACAGGCAAGAAGGTGGGTGGGAAGTATGGACTAGCTCACATGAAGGTTTGGACTGAGAAAGGTCTGTAATATTCCTACAACAAAGAATGTTTTGTTTTGTTACTGTTTCTCATAACACAGATCATATGATAGATGGGACAGTTAATAAAATGGTCAGATAGCAGGTTACCCCAAGCAGCACATGAGGATACTGTGAAGACCTAAAGTGCAAATGAATTCAAAAGGGAATTTGATGAATTCACAGGAAATAGGCCCAGGGACAGCTGAAAAACATGATGGCCCAGATGGAACGTCTGACAAATGAAGACCCCGCGCTCTCCATTGCCAGAAACTGGAAGGGCTCAGCATAGAAAGGATCCTACCCCAATCCTTACACTCTTTCCATCAGTGCTGGGAACAAGTAGATGTAATGAGTGCTGTTTATAGGCTGCAGCGATCCAAATACTAAATAACAATTCCACACAAATAACAAATCCACTTACTATTAAAAATAGCAGTGAGAATCTGAACTACTTCCTTATTCTGTCTGAGCTCTGGAAGGAAACTTCCTTGCAGAACCTGCTGCAGGAAGCTTAATATAAGGACAAGGCACCGTGACACCCAGGAGACAGCTATAAGCGAAGACTGAAATCCATCACCTTTGGGAACAATGCTGAAGGTTTTCAGACCCTCCTCTGTGACATACGTTTCCTTCACAACCAAGGAAATCCTTCACTTCCTTTTGTGTGTGAATTTTCATAGAAATTGTAATTTGTTTCTTAGACAGATGGAGTGTTTGAGTCAGTCCTTCTTTCATTTTCATTAAGAGTAGAATGGGTTTTGTTGGGTTTTTCAGGAAGAGGGAGGAATAATTTTGATAGTTCCTCCATGAGATCTTCTGTATTGCTGATTAAAAGGATCAAAATAAAAGGTGATCGAAACTGCCTATTCTAAGCCAAGAATTGCATTTCTGGTTCTAGCTGTGAGGGCAGTTGTTTAGGGGATTTTTATTGCATTACAGAAATCTGTGTAATACCATATACAAATGCAGTTTATAAATAAATAGGTTTGGGTGAGTGTCTTTACTCCTCATTTATCCAGGACATATAGACTAGTGTGATGATAAACTCAGTACATGCACATTCAGGATCTCTGGTTAGGCTAAATGTTTGCCTGATTCAGCATAGCATGCTTTAATAATGTAATTCGATTTTTCCTCATTTTTAATGTTATTTCAGTCTGTTAACATAATTTGGTGAGCTATTATAGTTGTTACAGCTGCTAGTTTTGCCCCTAATACTGATTTCACTTATGACCTCAGTCAGAACTAGATTTAAAGTTTGAGATGATGTAAGTGAATAAGGATTATTAGATTTATTCATATGGCAATTTAAATAAGAAACGGCCTGGCTTAGAATAAATGGTAAATGAAAAATGCATGTGATTTATAGACCTGTCCACTTTAAAGATTTATACACAGAGTAGGATGATTAAGTAAGAGACAGAGCTGATTACATAAAATATGTAATTTTTGTAATGCAATATTGGAAGCAAGCTGCTAAACAGCACCAGCATAACAATGATTGCCCAAACAGCTTTTATTACAATATTACTGTACAGCTGGTATGCAGTCATGTAAACACAAACAACAGACTTGTGACCATTTCTTTTCCTTGACAATTGGTAGATGTTGTTATGTTCCAATGAAAAGCATCTTCCCCTCTCAGAGACTGCAGTACCATCTCCTGGAAGCAGGCTGTGGGACTGGAGTTGTCTCCAGGCTTTGCCTATCCTTCCCATTTAAGAGCACCATACTCCTATGTGTCTCTGCTTTCCTGCAAATGTGTGTTCAAGCACTCCCAATGCTGCATGCCAGGATTACTGATCTTACATTAAGCTCCTGTATCAAAAATAGGTAGAGATTTCTGAGACTTGGAAGCAGCAGTCGTGCCTTTCTCTCAGGACCTGTGAAGGTCCAGATGCATCATCACATAAGCAATGGGATGAGCAAAAATCCTCTCACTTTTCTTCTACATACCAAAAAGAAAAGCTCTTTCTTTGCTCTCTGTAAAGTTGGAAAAGCAAAGACTAAATATATTTCCTTTCTTGGGTTTTAAACCTGAAAGAAGCTGTTGTAATTAGTCTCTCTACCTCGACATAGTGCAAGCTGTGGACTTCCATTCAGCAATTTCATCTATATTCTTCTTTAGCTGAGAACTCAGTGAAGCCCTTAAATCTCACCAGGAATACAGTAAAAGGCCTTCATGAATGACGCTGGTGAAAGATGCTTTAACATCCCTCAGGTCAGAGCATTGCTACAACCTGTTGTGTCTCCTAAGGCGCCATCTGAGCACGTAAGAATAACACAGCAATATTACCTGTGGTTATTGTGGCATTTTTGTGCATATGTGTATTTTCTCCATGTGCAGGTTTGAAGACCACATGGGAAACATACATACCTTGAGTATAGGGATACTAGGCTACGCCATTCTACATAAATTAATACACTTTTTATGAGAAAGCTTAATAAGTGTGTTCCAAGACAGGGGGTCTTCCATAACATAATTTGCAGAGAGCGAATTGACCCAGAAAATTTTAATCTAAATCCCAATCTGATTTGTATAGAGTAATTTAATTTCCTCCCTAGTAGTTGTATGGATTTTATCAATTATACCAATTAAATTGTCAAGCAGATTTATTGACCAGTCATCTACAAGACACTTTCTTTGATGTACTATTCTGGTATCTTCAACTGGTCACGAATGTCTAGCCTTAGTTTTTTGGTGTCATTATGTTCAGCTGAATACTCGAAAGGGGAAGTTCTAATAAATGAGTGTTGTGAACCAAATATTGAAATGAGGATCAGAAGCTTCTTGTTTAGAATTTCAGACACAAAATTACAGGTAATGGCAGATGCAATCCATTTAGATGTTTAGCCATCCTACATGGAAACCACACATTTGATTTCTGACCTCAGAGCTGCACCTCAGTTAGAGATCTCCATGCTGAGCTATTATCTAAATGTAATAATTCTTGCCAAAATGCACATCCTGTTAATTACAAATATGAAAGCTGAGGCATAAAATTAAAGGTTGGATTTGAACTTGACAATCTATGTTTTTCAGTACGTCGTATTTTCTCCGTTGCCTGAGCTCTAGACAAGTGGCAAATCTTCCCGAAATAACCTTGTCAACCATTCTAAAAAAAAATATTATTAAAATAAATTTTGATTTATCAGAACAGATTACTAGAATCAGATATCTTGCTTCCATTGAGTGAGTCACAGTGCAACTTCTGATTTCTTTGTAACTTTTTCCTAAATTTCTTCTACAAGTTTGCTAAATGAGAATACTACTGGAAAAAGAGCCAAGAAGTTACAGATCTTTGTAGTCAAGGCAAAAATAGAATTATGGAGTTGATGTCTACAAGGATTGCTGTGGAGCGTATTCAAAAGTAGCAAATTCTAATGCAAAAAGCAAATGCAAGTAATGAACTTTATACACATTGGAGTGTTTTGGTTCCCATTTGGTTACTAGACAAGGCACCATGACCTGCAGACTCCCCTTCCATCAGCAGTTCAAAGAATATGCACCATAGCCCTTAACATGTTTGATCACCTAGAATATTCTTCCAGAACTAAGGAGTTTTTAGATATACTGAACACCCAGCATGAGTAAGAGAAGGCAGAGTTGTCTACCATCAATAAATCTACATCCTGTTGTGTTGGCTGCAGGAAATCACAAATCTGGTGGTCGGTATTATGTCCTTTTACAATTAAGCCTAAGATTTTTCTTTTCACTGTTGGCATAGGAAGTCTGAATTTTTGGTTCATGTCACTGTAATGCTTGAACTCTAGTCTTAAAATATTTTGAGAAGTTTGTAAAAAGCAATAACTTACATGAGATGGTAAACCGTTGATATGTGAAAGACAAAGAACTTTTGGAAAGAAAATAATTTGTTGAAGTAATGAAGAGCCACTTGGACCATTCCAGAAATACTTGGCTACATGCATAATCTCAGTATTTTTAGTAAGCATGACTGTGAATGTATGTTTAGCCAACAGCTCAGTATTACTCTAGTGAATGGTATCAAGAAAGATATTTCATTATAAATATAAAAGATAAAAAACAGCAAGCTATGTCAGTGCCAAATACAGTCCAAATATTCCTCCTTAGCTGCTGGATAGCTCAAGACTGTCTCTCTGTCACACCCTTTCCTATTTCACATCCATGGTTCCTCCTTTTTCTCTTCAAAATTCCCAGCATTTCTTGACAGCATTCAAGGCCAGGTTGGATGGGGCCCTGATCAACCTGATCTAGTGGGAGGTGTCCCTGCCCATGGCAGGGAGGCTGGAACTAGATGATCTTTAAAGTCCACTTCAGTTCAAACCATTTTATGACTCTATTATTCTTTGTGTACATTTTAAA
>JAWWEU010000081.1:32643641-32690996 GCA_035583155.1 Acropternis orthonyx
ATGAGAAGTGAGCTATGTTAAAAGCAAACAAAGGCATCTATCATGGAAAATAAGTGCATCTACTTGAGGAACTAGCACACCATAGATGTTGAGCTCTCAGTTCCGCACTTCAGATTGTTTCCCAGTAACCACCTTGCACAGATCAATCCAAAGTGCACTACTCCTTCATTGTAAATGTACAAAATGAAGGAAATGGGACAATAGACTGCATGGATTCATGATGAGGTAATAGTTAGACAAAAGCTGGTTGTGGTGCTGAGCTGTTGCTGCAACTCACACGTGTGGTCTCACAAAGTCCAGGCTGCCAACTGCAAAGAAGCAATAGTCCAGCACCACTCACACCCTACAATGTGTTTCTATGGCCATGAATGGCATTGCAGATGTTTCTGAGACAATAAAGAAGCTGCTTCAAATATTCTACTGAATACAGTGTAATTCACGTTGTAAATTCAAATATTACACAGATGTGACTGCTGATTCCATGTAGAATTTAGAATGAGTCTGAATAACATAGCAGCATTTATTCACTGTAATAACTTAAAGGCAATGGACATACTTTTCTAAAAGGAACAAAATAAAAGGCAAACAGGGAGGGCAAAACCTGTGTGATGTGGTTGTGCCAGGCAGTAGGAGGCATCTGATCCAACTTACTATAGATATGACTAAGCAAGACCCTCTAAAATAAAAGAGGGGATTCTGAACAACAAATAGCTTTGTTCACTCATCTCCTTCATTGAAAAAACATCTGGTTCAGTAGATTTCAACCCCATGTACTTGTAAAATTGATTCTCAGCAGAGGTATTGATATAATTAAAAGTGACAGCAATTGGCATGTTATATGCTGTAGGTAGTGGTTGCCTATGTATGGGAGTCATATCACTACACAAGAGTAGGATCATTCGAACTATCACAGAATCATGGAATATGCTGAGCTGGAAGAGACCCACAAGGATCATCAAGTACAATCCTTATCTCTGCACAGGACCATCCCCAAGAGTCACACCATGTGCCCAAGAGTATCGCCCAAATGCTTCTTGAACTCTGTCAGGCTCAATGTTGTGACCACTTCCCTGGGGAGCCTGTTTCAGTGCTCAACCACCCTCTGCTTGAAGTACCTCTTTCTAATATCAACCTAAACCTCCCCTGACACAACTTCAGGCCATTCCCTCATGTTCTGTCACAGGTCACCACAGAGAAGAGATCAATTCCTGCCCCTTCTCTTTGCCTTACAAGGAAGTTGTAACTGCAATGATGTCTTCCCTCAGTCTCCTCTTCTCTAGGCTGAGTAGACCAAGTGATCTCAGCTACTCCTCACACGGCTTCCCCATCTTCATTGGCCTCCTTTGGACCCTCTCTAACAGCTGAATATCTTTCTTATGCTGTGGCACCCAAAACTGCCCACAATATCCAAGGTGAGGCCGCCCCAGTGCAGAGCAGAGCGGGACAATCCCCTCCCTCGCCCGGCTGGTGACGCTGTGCCTGATGCTCACCAGGACATGGTTGGCCCTCCTGGCTGCCAGGGCACTGCTGACTCATATTCAACTTGCCATCAACCAGGACCCCCAGGTCCCTTTCCTTGGCACTGCTTTTCAGCCTCTCATTCCCCAGTCTGTGTGTACATCCAGGGCTGCCCCATCCTGTGTGCAGAATCCGGCACTTCCCCTTGTTGAAATTCATATGTTTGGTGATTGCCCAGTCCTTGCCAGACTTTGCTTCCACTGAGTGTACACCTTCCATTTTCTCCTCACTTCCAAGAGAAGATTCCTGTTTGGCCAAGCTGGCCTTCTGCCTTGCCTGCTTGACTTACAGCATGTTGGGAATTCCTCACTCCTGTGCCCTTAGGAGGTGATGTTTCAAAAGCGACCAGCACTGATCGATCCAGGCACCTGCAAAAACATTTTCCCATGGGACCTTACTTACTAATTCCCTGAGTAGCCTGAAGTCTGCTCTCCTCATTTCCAGAGTTGAGGTGTTGCTGGCACTTTTCTTCTTGTCAACAGAGATTTTAAACTCTATTGCCTTATGATGGCTGTGGCCAAGACTGTCACCAATCTCCACTTCTCTCATGAGATCTGCTCTGTTGACAAGCAGCAGATCAAGGGGAGCATCTTTCTGAGTCAGCTCCCTTAGGACCTGTTCTATAAAGCTGTCATCCAGGTTTTATAGGAATCTTCTGGCCTGGGGTTGTACCAGCTGTGGAATGCTCCATTAATTTCTGGCAAGTCAAAGTCCCCCATAAGGACAAGGGCAATTGACTTGAAGGTGTCCCTTAGTTCCTCAAAGAATAATTTGTCAGTGTCCTGGCCAGGGAGTCTATAGCAGGCTTCCACAATGACATCCACATTATTTGTTTGCCCATTTATTCTTACCTAGAGGCTCTCAACTGTGCCTTTGCCAGCTGTGAGCTCCATTCATTCTAACCCTTCTATTACATACAGTGCCAACCCCCCCCCAACTCTTCTGACTTGCCTTTCCCTCCTGAAGACCCTGTAACTGTTCAACAGGGCACTCCAGTCCCAAGACTCATCCCACCAGGTTTCACTTACGCCAGTGATGTCAAATCTCTGGGACTGGGTGAAAGCAGGTCTGTCTAAAATAATAAATACTTGTCAAAGAGTTCACTAAATTGGTATTACAAGGGTATAAGTTTATGCCTGTAGTGAGGAAGAGTATTTGGACTGAGAATATCACAAGCCTCTTCTTATTCCACCTCTTTTTATGAATGTATCAGGACAATGCTGGCAGTACACTGTAGTTCACAAAGACACTGCTTTTTGTATGACAGGTACAGTTGCTGTGCTGACCCAAGACCAGCTCATGGCCAAGCCTCTGCAAGTCAAAAGAAAAAAACTACCATTTTATAGCCAGTCTGATTCAGACATTTCCCACTTGAGGTATAGAATTTCCCTTGGCTGCTGCTCTGGACCCTGGAGACACAGGTGTTTTCAGAGGACAACTTAAATCCTAGGCAGTCTGAATTGTCTGAAGAAGATGTTTGTGTCAGCCTTGACTATAAACATTTAAGTAACCAGTAAAAGCAGGGGAAATAGGACAGCCAGCTTTCTGGCCTTTGGGCCTTGCACCCCAGTAAAAAGGGTCACAAACTGGAAGGAAAATTGGGAAATATGGAAATAAACACTCATCTGGCATCCCCTTCAAGAACACAACTGTTCTGGTCTCATATTCTGCAAGAAACCAGCATACAACCAGTAAGAAATTGCAGATGGAAAACCAGCGTCTGAGGCTCTCCCAGTCAACTGCTGCTTCAAGCTATCATTACCTTCTCTGAAATAGTCATAAATATCAAGGCAAATTTGAGGGTTGTATATTTTGTTACTCTAGGATTTGTCCTGGATATTGATTTTATTTTGTCAGTCTGGTGGACTCATGCAAATAAACACAGTGGGTCTGTGTTATTTTATTAAACCTGACTCAGAGAAACAAAACTAAGCAGAATAAAAACTGCCTAGGAATCAAGGGAGGAAACAACAAAAGCCTTGTAAGAAGCAAAGTTAGAGGGGAAAAAGGAAAAGAAAGTCTGTATTCCTTTGTTTCTATTAAATGTGTAAAGGAAGAGTCCCTT
Source organism: Acropternis orthonyx (assembly GCA_035583155.1). Classification (NCBI taxonomy): domain Eukaryota; kingdom Metazoa; phylum Chordata; class Aves; order Passeriformes; family Rhinocryptidae; genus Acropternis; species Acropternis orthonyx. The sequence continues at coordinate 32,647,225 of JAWWEU010000081.1, forward strand.
TAAAATATTTCTTTTTCTTTCATCCTTGTTTCTTTTTGCTGCAGCATATCATGCAAGTCCTGCAGGTTGGCTAGACAACTTTGTGCAACACCACATGAGTGGCAATGAATCACAGTTCTTTCTGATGGCTTTCAGTTTTTAATAAGGCATTTGGCTTCCACTCAAGTTGAAAAGATGGCATAGAGATTTTAACAATCTTTTTCTTCTCAATTTGTAATTTTCTTCTTCACACTAGAAACATTGAGGCCTTTCATTCTACCTAGTCTTCAGATCAGATATAATACAGAAAACTGGAACTACTTACGGGTTAAAAATTAAAAAAAAAAGATAGAAACAAAATAAATAGACCTTTTTCATATTACATGCAAATCTAAATAATCCTCTTCCTCCCACAGTCTGACCCAATTTTGTTTGGGTAGATTTTGTGCTTCTAAGCCAGGCACCTTTGAGACTGCAAACTTAGCAGATACTGCTGAATATGAGATCACAGCACTTGCAAAATCAGGTTTGAAGCTACTGCAGTCATGGCACTAAAATGTCCAGTTCTTGTCTGTTCTAACCAAAAGTCCTCCCTTAGCCATGCTCACATAAACCAAAAACCAAAGCCAAGAGTTTCATTCCTTCAGCAATTTCAGGTATCAGAACATCTGCCCAAGCTGCATGAGGGAATGTCCTATCCATAGGCAGGAGTATTTAGGTATGTTCAACTGCTTATTGCCATACATACTTGAAAAATGGATACAAATTATTAGCAGGACATGGGCAAATGTGCTGATTTTGTGCTTTATTGCAAATAAGCTAGAAAGAAATCACTAATTGCCAAACACAACATGACACAATGGTTGAGGGACAACTATTGTTTTCTACCACAGAACACAAACCAGTAAAGGGAAATATTTGCAGAGTTCCTTCTTTTCTTCTTCTCACTCTTTTCTTAATCCTTACACCTTCCACAAGATGAAAACACCGAGCACCTTTACGAAGTGTTTTTCAGAACTGCAGTCATTGGCACAACTCCTCTGCACTTTTTATTGATGCTTCCTGAGAGTAACCTAAAATGCCACAACAGCCTAATGCTCCATGAATTCCTCCCCTATTCAGCTACAAAAAGGAAATTATAGGAAAATCTTAAAAATATTTTTTAAATTTTGTGTCCATAGTGTGTCATGTGTCTTTGTTCTTTAACCCTAGTTCTCTAGCTTGAAGCAGTGTACCTTGCACATTTAAGAATCTTCCTTTTTGTGTGGAATTTTTCATGATATGATCAAGCAGCCAGGATCCAGATAGTCCTCTAGCATTTTCTAGATGCAGAAATTTATTCAAATATAATGAAATAATCCAGGTACCAAAACTAGCATTTTAATCACTCTGCAACTTAGGATAGGTTTATAGTAGCAGGCAGTGGGATGCAAACAGGAAAAGCTCTGCAGTGCAAACCAGCTTGTGTGGTGGATGTAACCTTCACCCTCTGCATGCTCTGGAAGGTTTGTTCCAGGCTGGCTTCATCAGTAGTTGCAGTGCAGCTTTTTGTTATGTGTCTTCTAAGGCTGTTCCACAAAATGAATCAAAGAGTAGGAAGGGAGGGCAATCAGAGACTTGCTTCAAAAAATACATAACTCATCTGAAACAAAATATTAATGTAGATGAATGCACACTTAAGTTTACCCTTATGAATAAATGGACGGCCATAGCTGTGGCGGATTTAATCTGACATAAATCAAACTGATGTAAAGATAGCAGAATAAAACCTTATTTCAGTAGAAATTTCAAGAGAGTTGTTGTGGAATAAAGTTCTGCCTTTTTTACTGGCTGAAACATTGAGAAAATACTTTACATAGATTCAATAACTCCCTGGAGTGCGATTAGCTTAAAGAGGCAAGTTCTTGGCGTAGCGGGGGAAGTCCCTTCAGACCAGCAGGTCAGCCAAGGCAAGCAGCAGGCTATATCACTCATACCAGCACTATAGCTGCACCCCAAGAAATGCTCACAAAAAACCTTTAAGAAAATGCATTCTTGGACATCATGTCTGGACACGATGCCACTGGCACAAAAAAAAAGTAGCATGAGAATTTTACAGCAAATGCACAGGAATTTCCTTTGTGCAAATTCTCATCTGTCAACAAAACTGAATTGGCAACACCAGTTCTCTAAAACTCCCCCTTGCCTCTGATTTCTATTCCTCTCCTCAGGAAATTAAGCTCCTGTTTCCAATCATTTGGTCTTTTTCTACTTCATCTTTCCTGTTGTTTTCCTAAAATGTTGTGTTTTCTATTTTTTTATTTATCAGCTGCAGTAATCTTGAATTTTGCTGTTGAGCTGAAAGCTATTTCCACTGCAGTAGGTCTGGTGGTAGATGCTCTGAACAGTAAACCAACTGGTTCCTCTGAATTTTTCACCAGACAGCTTTATACAGATCAAGGCAAACTGAGAGCCTGTTTTGCTGGCAAAAGGAGGAAAAGGAGTTGGAGCATACATCCCCCTTCATCCACGAATAAATGGAGAGCTGAACATAAAATAAGAAAGATCAGTGAAGATGACTTAGATGATGAAAATTTTGTCCATGATAGCAAAAACTGATACATTGACCAAACTAGGCTACATAAACAGAAACCTACTCCTTTGAGGAAATTCTTCAAGGGTGTCTTGGATACATATTCAGCTCCAGAACCACAAAATGTGGATATTGTGAGGATAGGCATCTAGTGCTTCTGATGCAAGCTTTCCTACAAAAGTAGGACAGAAAAAACTTCTGTAGGAGCATCATTCACATGTTCATTCTGCTGCTTGCCACAGTTGTCTTAGTAAGGTCTGCTATCTTTCAGTTTCCATTCTTTCATGAAATTTATCTGCACACCATATCCCTATGAAAGGTGGTAATTCAGTATGGCACTGAAGTGGGACAGAACAACAACAACAAAAGACTGGGAAAGGAATTAAGGATTGAAATCCTACAAATAAGTAGTTTGGAAGTTTGAACAAACCTTCTCAAAAAAAAAAGTTTCCTGTCATAATTGTTCTTTAGATTTTTTTCATTAAGAACACTTGCCTTTATGGCCTTTGTTTGTTAAATTTAACTGTCTCTAATTATAATTTTCTTTTGTTGGTGCAATTGTGTGGCTAAGAGGTAGCTCTACTTCCCTTTTATGCAGAGATAACCAAGATTTATAAGCTTGCTGATAATAATTTTTTAAGACTAGAATATAAGAAAAAATTGATTTCTGAAAGTGAGTTTATACTGACAAACTGCAGAGAGTTATTTAAGTATCAGTTAGCCTCATTCTTCCCTTTCATTTCAGCCTTTTCCTATTCTGGCCTTCCTTTGTGAATCACTTCTTGGACAGGGAGGTTGCTCAGAGCCACTGCTCCGCACAACATCTGACAGTAACAGCGAAAAAACGTGGTGACCAGCCTTGGTGCTTTCACCATCCTACCACAAACTTTGCCACTACAGGACAAGTGCTGCTCGGAGCCCTGTCCACACCCCATTACCAAAAGTGGCAAATGTTTTGTGGAAAAGGCTGACATAGACATCTCATGTAACACCCCTGTAATTGTCACTATGATTCAATAGTTGTTCATGTTGATCTCTACCTGTATGTGTAGAGTTTTGCTTAAGAAATCTTATTGAATGAAAGCTTTGGGGTACTGAAGACAAATTAATAATTATTTTCTTTGAGAATTTTTATCTTAGAACTTGCTTCATATTTTGATAGCTCATGGGAAAAATTAAGCCACAGTTTACAGAAAAAGGTCAAGAAAAGAAAAGATTATAGGCTTTCCAGCATTTAGAAAGGAAGTAAATATGTATTACGGTATTCAAATTATTCTTTTTTAAAATAGGAGAAGTTGCTGATTCTTCTCAGCACATACATAAGTAAAGCTCATTCAAGCTCTTCTGAAGCAGAAACAGAAACTCTTCTTCTTGTAACAGAAAATTAACTCTTCTCCTTCCACTCTCATTAGTGGGTATTTCCCAAGGTGCTTTCATTTATTCCTCTTAAAACAATTTCAGCACAAAGGAAAAGCCCCAACATCAAGACACAAGCATTGTCCCAGATAAATGACTACTTGCTTGCTAAGCTCCTTTCCATAAGCCAGACTCCAAAACCCACGAATCCAAGGTTACAGAGTTGTGGCATAAAACTACCATACTATTATGAAGATGATCTCCAAGCATTGGCACATGATGTTAATCATGTATTTCAAATCCCTCTTGGAACTTTAGCATTTACCCAGTAAGGAAGCAAAATTACTAGTATTTTGATTTCCTGAGAAATCAAGTAAAGCTGAAAATAAACTTTCAGGGGAGATTTTATTCACCCTTAAAATTATTATTTGGACTTATCAATCACAGAATCATTTAGGTTGGAAAAGACCTCCAAGATCATCAAGTCCAACCTTTGACCCATCACCACCTTATCAACTAGACCACAGCATTAACTGCCATGACGGTCATTTATTGAACACCCTTAGGGATAATATTTTCTTTCCCCTTCTGAACCAAAAGGCTTCTAAAAAACCCCAGTAAAACCTGTGCTTTCTTCAGTCTGAGTACGATGCCTGATTAGGAGGCAACCTCATAAAGCACATCGGGTGCCTACAACTGAGGCGTTACAAGGGGTAAACACCAAAGAGCCCAACTCGGTCAAGCTGACTTGATCACAGGATGCAGATCCGATCGGGATGCAGATCACGGGAAACCTCCACGCCTAGTTCCCTCAGCGGGGCCCCGGGGCTCAGCCTTCCCCTCCTCACAAGCGATTGCCACTAGAAGCACATCCGTCCGGAGAAAACTACCCCTCCTCGTCCCCGTGTTTCCAGGGGGAGGGCGGGGCGGGGCGGGGCGGGGGAGGCGGCTCCGCCCGCTGCCCGTGACGTGCCGGCTGCTCCCGGTCCGCAGGCGGCGGCAGCGGCGGCGGGAGCGGCGGTGAGCGGGGACGGGGGGCTGTGTTTCTGTCTCTGTGTCTGTCTGTGTGTCCGTGTCGGTGTCCTTGTGTCTGTGCGCAGCTGGAAGCGGCGGGGCGGGGGGCGTCGGGCCGTGGCTGCCGGTCCCGGGGGTCGGCGGGGCGCTGCCCGGGCTCGGTAACCCCGGCCGCGGCTCGGCTCGGCGCTCGGCTCCGCCCGCCCCTTCGAAGCGTGTTCGTTCCCCTGAGCTTCGGTGGAGGGCTTACGGCGGGGTGAAGGGCTGCCCTTGGCGGTGACTAACGCCGGGCATCGGCAAAATTCGGTTTGAGTAATTACTGAGCTTGTTTTGAACCGCCGGGTTTTGTTTCACTGTAGCAAATCCATAGCCTTTGGCAACTGTGGCTTTTACAAGGGTGTGCGAAAGCTCCGCGCGGGTGTGTGTGTGTATATATATACACACATGTTGTTATTATTGTCTATATACATTATATAACATGCGTATTATTTTGTATACTAATATACAAATATATAATGTGTATCGTGACTTTTTTGTGTGTGTTAAATGCATCATGTGCCTTGTACTGTTTTGTCAGTCAGGATACTACCTTATTGTTGTTTTTAAATTCCGCGTTTTCTAAGTTAAGAAGCATGAGAATTTTTAGGTGCATAGGAAGACAGCCTGTGGAAACACAGGATGCAATTAAAACTCACCAATTTGTAAAGCAAAGGAAGTTGCAGTGACTGAGGGTTGCTGGGGTAGCCGTGGGACGCGTTCTGGAGTTGGGCAGAGAGGCGCAGGGGCAGCTGCCTGTGCTTTTCCTTGAGGCGCCGATGTTTGCTGTTTGTCTCACCGCTCGCTGGGATCACCCCCGTACAGACAGAAAGTCGCCATCAGGTCAGCACAACAGGCTGGGGGTACTCACAGCTGTCAAGATGTGGCAATTCTGGGTAAATATTGCCTAGTCCTGCTATCAGGGTCGAAGGGGTGAAGGCGGACGGAGGTGTGGAGCCAGGCCATTGAGGATCAGGGTCTGGCCCGCTCGGGTTCTTTGAGGCTCCCACCTGGCACATGCCCACATCACCCACTGCCCAAGGGAAACAGCGGCGGGAATTTTCATTGCCCACTCTGCTTGTCACATTGACAGAAATAGCCCATGTGAAGGGAAAGGTCTTCCTATCTGTGCTAGGGACAACTGAAACTGAAAGTGATGCAAGGCAGGGCTTTCCTGAGTTACACAAAACTGGATTTCCTTTAGAAAAGTGGAAATACCAGTGTTTCCTTTGTGTTGAAGATGCAAGTAATAATTATAGCTGACTCAGCCTAGGGTATTATTTAGGATGACTGACTTGAAATCCAAAAGTCTCTTGTTTATCATGGATCTTTTGTGTTGAATCTAAGGAGTATTTACCTTTTAATGAATTTAAAGATCTTGCATTGATACACCATGCTTGTGTTCATGTAAATAAGTTTAAGTGTGACCTTTTTTATAGATTATTATTGTTTTAAATTTTATTTGGATAATAATTATATTTTAGTGTTTTTTGAAAAAGGAGAAAAATGTTCTGAAAATATTACAACTAAGAATTTAAGAATTTGTGCTCCTGTACAATTGCAAAACAGCAGCTGCCAGCTTGCAGATGCTCTTTTCTAAAATTAGCTGTTTTGTGATAGAATCTGTTGCATAAGTTTTTATATTTTAATAAAATAGTAATTTATTTGAGCCATGTGGTTCATTTATTTATTCATTGATTATACAATTAATAGGGGATGTTTATGGTACAGTCAGAGATAGTTCAGTAGAAAGCTGGAGTAGCATCACTTCACTGTGTTACTGTGTTTTAAGAAATACTGCCTAAGTCCTGTCACAGCAGACTTTCATTTTTCTAGTTTTACTTTGTTCCGTACCTTGCAGGCAGACCTGTGTAAACATTGCTTTTACTCATGGAGACCTTTCTCTCTCATCTTTCCATACACTTAGAAGTTGTTTTCAGGTGTGCTTTTCCACATTAACTCCTGTAGAACAGCTCTTCTCAAGGCAGTGTCATTAACCAGTCCTGGTGTACCTGCTTAAGCTAATTCTGTGCTCATTGCATGCCCACAGAGATGTGATGCCGGTAGCATAAATGCAGCCTAGTTGGATGTCAGTGATGCCCTGCTGTGCCCCCAGTTTCAAGCATCCTGGGATTTCCCTTTCCAAGCACAGTGCCATGCAGTGCAAAAACTACAGAGGATTTGGGTCAAACTATAATTCTCAGACATAAGCTGAAGTGGAGCATTAAATCAAGCCAGCAGTTGGTAAACATGTGATGTGACCTCTTGGTGGACTGTCACCATTGAGCCAGGACTGGTGATGTGACTGATGCAAGGTAGTAGCACTGAACAGATGAGGGCCAGAACAATATAGGGCTGAAGGCTATGTTCCCAGAAATTTTAGACTTCGTGCTGCTCCTTCTGCACGTGGATCTCTTAGATAATAGCTTTTTCACCCAGAAAAAGGTCATGTCAGTCACCAGTTTCAACATTCCTGCATCCTGTTTCTAGCTAAGCAACCCTAGAACACCTTTCCCTCATGCTTTCCCCCTTCTTCCCCTGGCAGCTTATTGCCCCTGCCATAGAGCAGTATTGCCTTTGGCCCATGGGGCTGAGCCTGCTGGTACAAAATGCTCTTGCTTCAGTGTGGTGTTCCCCTCTGGCCACCCATCTCCTGGTCCTCTGATCCTGTGGAGCAAGAGATAATGTCAAGGGTATCAGTGCAGAAGGTGTGGCCTTTCTGACTGTAAAGGGCTGAATCAGTCTTGCAGCCTTGTTTTAAGCAATTTTTGCTCAATAGTTTTCCAAATTGTCATAATTTCAGGCAACTGCAACCTGTTCTGCTTTTATTATGCAGTTTTGTAATTTCTCCACATGAAAGAAGGAAACACTTCTCTGGAGAGCTGATTTAAAAAAAAAAAAGGCAAACAAAAATCGAAAACAAACTAAAAAGGTCAAAACACACACCGTAATAAACCACAAAGCAAACATTTACTCAGCAGGATGGACTGCTGGGAGTGTTTCTTGCTTCCTGGAAGTAGGTGGTTAGGATAAGACAGGTGACAACTTTGGTGTATCATATCTCTGCAGTATGTCATGTGGATCTTATTTCCATGTGTATGGTATGCAATATGCATAAGCTTTTGGCTTTTGTAAACAGAGAAGTAAAAGAGATCTCATTAATTTAGGATATTGTGTTTTTTCTTTCTTCTCATTAAACCTTTTGCAAGTTTTTATTGTGTAAAAAAAAAAAAAGCCTCTCAGCAACTTTTTTTTTCTTCTCATACTGAAAATACAGAGAGGAAAGTACAGCTATGTGTCCTACAGGAATTTCCTGACTTCTTGGAAAGATAATTCTTGGCATAGAGAGGCAAATCATGCTATATGACTACAGGGAACTACATGCACAAGTTTTGTGTGTAGTGTTTTGCCTCTGGATTTTTGTAGCATTGCTTACTAAATCTCTACACAGAACTCAAGAATAGAAGCACCTCCGTAAGTATTCTTCCCCAGTTTAGAGGGAAAAAAAACCAAACCCAAAAGAATCCTTGATACATGTGTTTATAAAACATTTGTGTTTTGTGTATAGACCTTGAAGAACAGGGAAGCAAAAATAAAAAGCTTATCATGCTACTTCTTTGGTGGCTGCAGGAGTAGTTGCTCCACTGACAGAAAATAGTTTGCCATCAAGATTTCCTTGTTGGCATAAGCTCTCACAGAATCACAGACTTGGTCAAGAGCTCTCTGTGCTCTTAAAAACAAGCATATTTGGGAGGGAAAGAACAAGCAGAGAGGCTGCAAAGACAGGTTGAAGATGAAACCACTTGCAATAGCCCTGGCACAGACCAACCCTCATGGTGGGGGATGTTGCAGGTGGAGCAGGGTGTCCAGAGTAATGCTTCTGCAGTGCATGTAGCACCAAAGTGCTGCCCATGCAGTGTCCAGCAGCTTGGTCAAGGATCAGTTGCCTGGATAGGGGTGGCTTGTGCCTTTCAAGGTGACTGTCCAAAGGGATCCAAGACACGTTGTATAAGGCTGGCACCCTGACGCATGACCTACAGTTAATTCACCCTCTTCTTGGGCAGCAGCCAAAGAGTGACTAGGACACCTTGTGATCATCCACAAAGACCCCAAACATTCATGCCTAGCTATCTGAGTCCTACTTGCCTAGATTTCTGCAGATCAGGCTGAACAGTGGTAGTTTTAGTGGAACATAATCCAATGATATAACCACAAATGGTCCTGCATTTCTCACATTGTTCCTCCAGAGATCCTCTTTCAACTTGGAGAACTTCAAAATAGTATTTCTCTTCTTGAGGTCTACTCAGTGGCGTGTCATCAGAGAATCCTTACATGTCCTCAGGGCTCCTGGTTTCAGAAACCACTTTCCTTCCTGCCTTTGTTGTGCATGTTGTCTACAAAGTGGGCTCTAAAGGAATCAGTAGCCCGTACTGTCTGCCAGCCTTTGTGCTGGCCCTGTGCTCTCAAGTTTGTGGGTTCAATCCCCATACAGGCTGTTCACTTAAGAGCTGGACTCAGTGATCTTTGTGCCAGCTCAGAATATTCTGTGAATATCCTTCAGTACTTAGGGGACAGTCACATAAATAACATACATGCTACATTCTTGCTTGGTTTCTTCTGTTTTGCTGAAAGTCTGCTGTTGAACAGGGTATGTCTTTGGGTTGATGCCATGCAGGTGTTGCTCAAGGTGTCTGCAGTACACTGGTACTGCACATTGTCCAGCTGGCACCTCAGCACGACTTATTTCAGACTGTCTCCCAGCATGGCAGATGAGTTCATCAATAGACATGAACCTTGCAAAAATCTTTACAACTCAGCCTCACCCTGTGGGCCTGACCCAAAAGGAAGTACTTGGCTGGTTTGAAGGGAGTTTCTCTTTGCTCCAGCATCTTCATGTGACGGGTGTTAGAGATTGCCACAGAGCTGAAGAGCAGGATGCATACTGATGAGTTCCATTTGCTTGAGAACAAATAAACCAACAATGATTTTGATATGGATCTTCTCTCTGGTAACTCTTGTGCATAAAGAGAATGCAATTTACTTTTCATGCCTGCTTTTCTGTGGTATGAAGGAGTTCCTGTTCCTTGGCATTGAAAGAATTTGTGGCTTAAGAAAATTACTTCTTCCTTTTACTTTCTTCTCTACCACAGATGCCTGGGAAGATACACTCACTTATAGGTAAAACTACTCTTCAAACCAAAGCAGATGTTCTATTCCTGTAGCAAAGCATCTGTTTTGCTGTGAGGTTGATAATGAGTAATTTACCCTGACTTCTGTTTGTGTGCTGCCAACCTATTCTTCAAGTTCCTGCCTCTCCTTTCCCTCAGGGAAGCCCTGACTGCTCACCTACCTTGCTTCTTGTGTACAGCAACAGTCATCAAGTTATAAGTTTCTGCCTTCTAATAGTATCATCCTTTTAATTGTGTAATGGTGCTTTACGGTTTTAAATTAGTCATAACTTTAGATTCTGTTTTAATGAGATCTTCAGTTGTCTTCCCAGAGGGGAAGGTTTTGTTTTCCAAAGAGCAGTGTGTCTTTTCCCAGAAGAAATTAATTTCTATTAATGAGGTATGAAAAGATGAGGTGGTAATTGGAGTGCTGGGGAGTGGTTACAGAGAGAAGGGAGATATCTGCAAGTCTCAGGCACTGAAGAACATGCTGATAATGCCAGAGCCTATGACGTGCCAGGCACTCATGTTTATAAATAGTCACATTGGCATGTAGTGTCATTGTGATCGTACTTGCTTTGAGAAGAGCTGAATCTAATAGCCTTGTCTCTCATGGCACAGTCCAAAATACCCTCACGTGTCTTCAGACATGTGAAATAGTGAGTCTGGTGTTTAACAGCTGTGACAACAGTTGGTCTTCTTCCCAAGGATTTTTGATGACATTGTATTTGTTAGATCTGTCTGGTCACTGATTGCAGGTATGACTATTTGGAGTTGAACCAACAGGGTTGTTGGAGAGACAGGAAGGCAAATCCCTTATTCCAGATGGGGTAAAGCCCCTTGTCTCTCCCTCTCTGGGTGGACAAAGGTTGGGGTTCCTGTGAAGATGGCAAAGAAGGCAGCCAAGTCCCTGGCTTAAACAGTCCCTCTACCTCTCAGATCACAAAACTGGGTTTGGGCAGTAAGGCTGAAGAATCAGAGAGGATTTATAGCCAAAATATTCCTTTGGGGATTTTATGAACAACTGTTTGATGCACATAAATATTTGGGCAGAAACAAGGCCTTCCTAATCTGTTTGTATGCAAGGAAGCTTTCTGTTTGCTATTTTGTCATCATCACAGGTAGGAAGGAAGATCTGTTTGACCTGCTGGCCAGGAGAAGGATGTCTACACTGGGTGTGTAGTTGAAGGCTCAGTCTTAGATTAGGGATGCAAGATCCTCTCCCAGCTGAGGTCTTTTTTGGTGAACTTACCGTAGCTGAACCACCAGTAAGTCAGTGCTAGTAGTCCAGGTCAGCTTTCAAAGAAAGCATTTTGTTTTCCTCAGGAAAACTACCCATCAATACTTGCACTAAACCTTGTAACTAATGCAAAATAACTGTAAAGATTACTTAGAGTACTGTGGGCTACCTTTAAGAAAACATAAAGGCCATCTTAGGCTTAAGTCAGGTTGGAAAAGCAGTATACTGTACTATAGGATGTGTTCATAAGCAGAGATTTTCTTTCAAAGATGATTCTTCTATTTTCTCCAGGATTTCCAGAGCCACATATCTTTCTGTCCAAGGCGAATTTTTCACATTAGATATCTTTTCTTAGAGTAATAGGTTTGCTTGAAAAAGTAAGACTCGGGGATTTACAGCATCTGAACAACACTGCAACAAACACTAGCTGACACTGCAAAATTATCTTTGCCACTTGAGGATCACTAGAGGCTCCGTCATTCCAACCTTGGATGGTAATTGACTTGTCCTAGACATCTGAAATATAAGTCTGGGGGGCAGCGTGGAAAAATCATAATTGAGTTCAGTGTGTATGATTACTCCTCATTGGATTTCTAACAAAGACTAATTCTAGGGAGCACTGTCTTTTCTCAATAAGCTCCACTAAACTAGGTAACTTTCAAACCTTTAATTTTATTCTCTCTTTAATGTAAATGAAATCCTGGATTTCAGCAGTCAGTTGATAGCGAGCTTTTACAGCTGCAAAAGCTGTGTTGATTTTAGGCTAGATGACAACCAATCTCATTCCTGTTCTCCTGCTAGAACCATAATACAAACCCTGTGAAGGACAGTACTATCCTTACAGAGTGCTTTTCGAGTATGTAAGGCACTTGCCTGTATGTAAAGTGGTGCAGGATTTGAAACTCGCCTATAAAATGGAATGTGTCCTCAGTAATGCTTGTTTACATCTCTGGTGTCAGTAGTGGCCTAATTGTATCAGTGATGGAGTAGCCTGGATACCTGCAGTGGGAATTTCCTCTATGGGCTTCCAGCTGCAGAGGATGTGCAGTTATTGGTACCTTCTGCTCCTCTTCATCTGGGCCATTTGTTTCATTGAGTTGCCTTGATTGCGGTTTTGTTCTGAGGTGCGCATGTAGCCCTGGGCTGAAAAACCATTGTCCCTGCAACATTGCTGTGTTTCTGCAAAACAGCAGAGCTGGACAGGATCTCTTGGTGGCTGTCAGATCCCACGAGCCATGTGATAGACCTTTATTATGGATTTAACTGTAGAACCACAAAGTAGTATTTCAAATACATCCATACATAATGTGTAGGTTTCAACTGGTTTAACTAAAGGTGTGCTTATATAAATTGACACTTGTTCTAAGACTGGATTGTGCTTTTTCTGGCCTGAAGTAAATATACTTAAGTGAACTTGGAATAAGCCTTATTTAACACAAACTTAAACCAGTTTCATCTCGATCCATTGTTGTCCCATATGCTTGCGATACAAATCTGTCCATTCTGCTCATTTAGGCAGCACCAGTTCCATGAGTGGGAAGTCTTTCTCCTGCTGAAGGCAGAAGTCATCCTTCAGACCACTTAGTGGTCTATTTGAATTCATTGCTGGAAAAATATCACATGGGTTTCAGCACTGTAAAAGCAAGCTGTGGGCCCTACTTGTCCTGCAGGCATTAAGTTTTCTACCTTTGCTCCTCTTATCATTTGACCTTGAACCAGGGTTTGTTCCAAACTGATCAACAACTTCTTTGATTTGGCTGTGATGGCAGAGCAGTCAAACCCAACTGCTGCTTTTCGTCTCTACCTCCCATTTTTGTGTGTTTAACATGTCTCCGGCTGTTGTCTCACAACTTCTGAATGAAGCCTATCACACCAGAAATGTGCCTTCTGTGCCAAGAGTTGGCCGAAAGGTGATGTCAGTCTTGTAAAGTCATGAGGCAGCAGCGGGGCGAAAGCAACCACAGTCACGTCTTAACATTTAGTTAGGCACAAAATAAATGAGAAATAGAGAATCCAGGGACATGGATGAATCACTGATTTTCAGCCTGTTTTTCCCATTGGTCAGTTTCATTAAAAGTTCCTGCTCCCAAATGCTGTTTGCTTCTCAGACTGGTCTGTTTTAGTAATAAATAATACTACTTAGAAACTATTTACTTCCAAAATACTGTTTTCCTGCCTCTGGCACAAGCTAGCACAGAAAGTGAGCAAAGCCTGTTGAACAAGCAAACTGCCCAGTTGAATTCACTGTTAATATACTCCTAAGTGGTAAATTTGATGGTCGATAGATCCAGCTCACAAACTAGTGCAATATGTGGATGCAGCTACACAGATGCAACACCAATAATATTCTGTGGTAACAGTGGGCCACCTGATGCATTCTTCAGGGGAAGAGAGCACAAAGAGTGAATTGCCACAGTGCGAAAGACTGGATGTCTGATCCAGCTACACTATTGTAATGATCTCTCATGGGTTTGGTCAGTGAACACAGCAGTTTAAAGAAAGTTGCTCAAATGCTTTGTGGGCACACTGTACTGACTGCGCTATTTCCTGTCTTACCCACTGTTTTGAGCTGCAGTTAAACAGACTACTTATGATCAGCCTGTCTCAGGATATTACTACTTAACTATTCATTTTATTTTTGACTATATCTGTGCTTGGTCTTTCCCAGTCATCTCTCCAGACGCGCGTCATGAGACTGGGACTTCTAATTCTGTGGTTATGACCAAGACATCTCTTTTGCTTCACTTTCCTCCCTGTGAACAAGACCAAGCACTAGCACTTCCTGGACTGAACCAGGTGGTATGTCACAGAAATAGCTGTTTTGATAGAATAAGGAAACCTTCAGCAGGAAGGAAGCCAAGCTAAAACCGATAATGCTAAGTAACAACAACTCAAGTAGCAGACAAAAATTGTATCATAAATTAAAAGAGTTTGAAATGAGCAAAAAAATGAGAAATTTCTGGCATATGAGATTCAATATGTTCCAGTGGGCGAGTCAGGAAGGGAAGGGTCAGGTGATGGCAGCCTCTGAATTTGAGAGACAGAGAAAGAAATGTTGCAATAAGATGGCGTGGTGTTTGCAAAATTTGCTCTGCTGACTCATCAGCAAAGATGTAACTTCCATCAGCCCTTCTTTTCCTGTGATAAGTAAAAATCAGTTATTACAGCAAGATACCTTGAGAAAGATGCTATTTTAAGGCAACTTAATTTGACTTAATGCAATGAAATACCTAGTTCCTGTGAGAAATATGAATTTTTGGGAGAAAAGCAGACATACATTCTCTGAAGCCTTCTTTGGAAGAAGCATTTAATATTTTTCTTAGTAATTTAATCTGTATTCTGAAATGCTGATACTTTAGTCTCTCTTTACAACTCCCATCTTGTTGTTTTGTAATCCAGCTTTCAAAAGTAAGAGCTGTTTTGATGTATTGTTTGTAAAAAATACCTACGGTGGCTTATGTGTCTCTGTTGGGGTATCTGGTAAGATACTGTATATCATTTATATGTGTACAACATGTAAATCTTCACTCATCACTTTTGTAATTGAACAGAACTGTCACTTGGAAAGTACACGGGTACTATGTCAGGAAGTGGTTTTAGCCTGGAATTTACTTGCTTCTTTCCCTTTGTTTTCAAAGGTAGTTTCGGTGCCAGTGGTGTGCCCTTTTTGTGTATCAGTAAGAAGCCTAGTGCCTGTCCAGTATTTTCCACATTAAATACTGCTGTACCTGAAAGCTGTTTAAATTTGCCAGATTGCCAAGGTTGCTCTTTCTTCTGAAATTGGTTTCTTCTAGCTCAAGGGATCTCAAAAGGTCTCTGGAGAAAGCATGCTTCCTGAAACTTTACCTTGAAGGTCACCAATCCTTCCCTCCAAAGACTGCCTTATTTCTTTGTTGGCCTTCTGAAAATGCCCTAGAAAAAACCTGCCAAAACCTGTGATTATTTATGCCACAAAATCATTTCATGTAGTTTAAGCTACTTACTATGCACCATAATAATTAGAAAGAATAGCAAAGGCAGGCTCATGTGAAGACCAGCTTGACAGGCTGCATGGAAAACACAGGAGCCAGAGCTGCAGGAAAGTTTTGAGTGGTCTCCAGTTTGTCTGCAGAAGCTGTGGCAAGCATCAGCCTTGATAATTATTGTGACAAAGTCAGGCATGTATTGTTCTTTCAGTGTTTTTACCCACAATTACTGTTCTCTAGCCATTGCCTACAAGTCTGAACTGCCAGTGTTAGCCTTCTCAGTATTTTCTAATATGAAAAAACTGAAGTAATAGTTGTTCTGGGATCAGCAACCCACTGAAAGTGCAGAATATACATGAATTCCTTATATTGAGGATACATCTGCGGTTTGAGACTGAAAAACAAACAAAACAAAACAAAAAAAGGAAAAAGAGGACAATGAGGAAACATCTGATGCTCTCTCCTACTGTGAATGGATTTCTTAGTACTTCTTCCTTGTTTAGGCTTTTGGAGGTTTCAGAGAGGCTTGGAGGGTGAGTCATGCTGCTGTCCAGCAATATGGTATTAACTTGAAGCAATTCAAAGCATGGTGTAATACCACTGTAACTGGAAATCTGTGACCCACACCTGACACTGTAATCCATGTGGCCATAAACAAGCATTTAGCAACCAAATGGAGTGAAATCCCATAGGAAAGGAGTAGTTAACTAAGCATCTTGGCAACAGTGGCTGGAAGTCAGAATTTCAAGTGCAGTCTCAAACGTGTGATTTTTTGGCAGTGCATTTCTACATGGCATTGTGGTTGGAGGGAAGGTGTGTGAATTCTGTCAGTGGTTTGAAAAGCTCTTTTTCTTTTAAAAGCAATTTAGACAGTGTGCTTGTTTCCTGCTCAGCAACAAACTGATTCTGCTTCTACCATAATACAACACTGATGAAACAGGTACCTTGAGCCTGGAAAGTGAGATGGATTCACTAAAGGGGTACTTCATTTTTTTTTACTTCACTAAGCAGTCTGTGCACCCCTGGGCACTGTGTAGAGTTTATTTGAAAACGCTGATGTAAAGTCTTTCATATTCTTTTCACATCTGACGAGCAGACCCTTATGGTGATTTGCTGAGGGAGGGTGAAGGGTCATCAGGATAGGTGAAAGAAGGAAAGATACTTTGTGATGTACCCAGTCTGGAGTTTCAGTCCTCCTCATCTGGTTCATGGACAGTGAGGAACAGAAGGGAACTCATGGCTCTAATCAGCACCATTAGGTTGACCCCAGGTATTAAAGGGGACCAGGTGAAGTACATGGCATTCGCTTGCACTGAGACTGAGTTACTCTGCATTGACTAAAAGTCCCTTCTTGGGGAACAGCATTTGAGCAAGATTTTTCTCATCAGCAAGAGCAGCAGTTCTGTGATAGCCATGTACGCAATTGTGTAAATGACAAGCTCTGTTATGGTGTGGTCAGTTTGGCATCATGTAATGGTATACTTTATATAGGTGGCATTCATTTATACACATAGAGTTTTCATATTTTTTTCCTCAAAACAGGGAAATAAGCACTTAAAGTGTTGCCTGTTTCTTGTACGTTGAGCTTCCAATGTGAGTCAACATCTAAATCACTGCTGGACTAGATGGACCTTTCCATTGATACATGCAGCATGTCTGATCTTATGATTTCAGGCAGTATTTTGCCATAAACAAGTTCACATTGCTTTCTCCCATTTGTTATCCTTTCATTTGAAACTTATAGTAATGTTTCATCCATGCTTCTGACTTGTAGTGAGTTAGTACTGAAGTGGAGGTTTAGCTCCTTTATTTCCTATTCCCTTGCAACAGCAGTGGCACAGACATCTCTCAGGTCCTCTGATCCATGCAGGAGTTGGGAAAAAGTCTCTTTCTGTATCAGTGACTTTGCCTGCCAGTGACTGACCTTTAAGAATTAGTCTAGAACCTGAGGCTTCTGCAAATACAGTGAATGCTCCCCAAAAGAAATTTGCATTATCCTATCCCAAATCTAAATAGTGGTTATGTTTTAGCATGGAATTGAGTTTATGATAGTCTTTTTTTAAAAACTCTCTGGATCTAGCATCTTCTCTTATCTTCCTGCTCTCCCCCTCCCACCATCACCCCTGCATGTGTATCTTCCTTAAAAATCCATATGGATCACTTGCCTTTCAGAAATATAGTGTGGTCAGGTGCATATGGACATGTTCTGTGATACTGAACTCCATGTATTGATACAGCTGAACTTCCTATAGGCTATAGATTAAAATTATTATGACTTTTTGAGTCTTAAGTAAGCAAAACATAAAATGCAGGAAAGATCTGTAACCTTTTACAGATTAAATTTTTATCCCTATCTCTTGGTCACATTGAAGCCCTGAATAAAAATTTCATTTGATACTGATGATGGGAACAACCTTGAAAGTGCAGCTGAGGACTCTGGTTGTGACTGGATAGTACTTTCAATCATCACCAAGGTCTAAAAATAAATCACATTTCCCCATTAAAGCCTGAAGGTGGTCGTTTAGTGATATGATTAGAAATAACCAAAGGTGGGTGGATGGATGAGCTGAAGATCAGAATTTATCCTTGAGGGGAAACTCTGGCCACGTGGGATCTGTGAGCACTCCCAGAGCAAACAAGAGCATTGTGTAGGCCACTGCACAGCAATGAGTGAAATGATAAAATTTCAGTGCAACTAAACACAGCACCTACTGAGGCAGCAAGGAGGGTTTCATTTGCTCATGCTGTTCTTACAGCAAGTTGTCATGGTTTTTGTCTGCACTACAGCTTGAGTTTTCATCTTTCAATTTGGAAATGTAGGGGAGAAGTTACTTCCTCCTTTAAGAGCAATCCATTTACATGATAAAAGGGTATTCCCCTAGTAATATTAAATTACCTGTTTTAATTTAGATTTTAAAATATGAAGTAATCTCTAAAATATTAAATAAAATATAATATTTAGTATTATTTATCTATTACACTTCAGAGAAAAACTGCCGTTCATCTGTTTTCCCTAAGAAAAGCACTGCAGTACTTGGGTTTGTTCCCCCCTTCTTCCTGATTCTTTTTTAGACAACGGGAAGTATGGCAATTCATCCTACATAATCTTTTTGCTTTTCGGTGGTTGTTGTTGGCAATTGTTCCCTGGCAATTTTGTTGGTTATACAATTAAGAACCACCAAAAATATGTACTGCAAGGAGCAGTTGATACATTAAGTATATGAAACTAATAAAAAAAAAAAAAAAAAGAAGAAGTCTTCAGACTGATAGTGGATCAGAAGCAGAACAAAAACGTACTCAAACCAGGGTGGGGGGGTTTTCCCAGTCACAGCAGAAAGTGTTTTATCAAAATTACAGATCTACCACTACCTTTTTTGATTCTTTTTCCCAGCACTCCTTCATTTCTCTGTCAGAGGAAATTTTTTTAAATGAGTTAAAAGACCAGCAGCAACCTTCTGTTTGTCTTCTGACAGCTGCTTCTCTCCATCACTGCTATTTTGAGTAGGTTTTTTCTCAAGCTAAAAAGATAACTTTTTAAACAGAGAATTGAACTGTTCTGCTTCACTGGCTTCTATATGTGTTAAAGAAGTCCCCAAATCTATATCTTGCTACCAGACAGAATATTGCATTCAGTGTGTTTGCAAGTGACTGCAGCATGACTGGGCAATCTTGCTGAAATCAGTGGGAAAAGGCAGCTTTGTGGGGCTTGTGCTTCCATTATTGATTTTTTTTCCCAAGTTACTTGATGAGCTGATGTATTTTAAATATTTTAGGAAGCTTTTTTGTGTTGAAATATTAAATTTTTGTTATTAAATATTTAAAATTGTGATGGCTGTTTGGAGTTTAAACTGTTCTTTCTAACCTGCACCAGCACATAACTCAGTCATTAGAAAAACAGATGACAAAATGAAATGTGTTACTTCAGCCTTGTCATTCACTAGCAGTGTCAGGAATGAGGTATTTTGGGCTTACATAATTTCTTACTCAAATCAGTTTAGAGACAGGAGAGAAACAGGCTGCAGAAATTGATGGAATAAGGATATGTAACTGGAAAAAAAAATTAAATTGCAATTTTGGAAAAAACCCACAGCATATTCAACCAGAGCAGGAAGGGGGGTGGCGGCGGGGAATAACCTCAAACTCTATAGGTTTACAACTATACTCAATGGGAAGAGGTAGCAGAAAGAGTCTTCTAACAGCCTGAGCCCTGCACAGTGCAGTGTTTTTCCTTGGTGCTTAGTACTCATGAGGTTACATCTTGAATCCTGTGTCAGTTCTGGTCCCCTCACTTGAGGAAAGACATTGAGGTGCTGGAGCAAGTCCAGAGAAGGACAAGCAAAGCTGGTGAAGGTTCTAGAGGGTAAGTCATATGAGAAGGAGCTGGGGCTGTTCATTCTGGAGAGGAGGCGGCTCAGGGGTGACCTTATCGTGTTCTACAACTGCCTGAAATGAGGTTGTAGCCAGGTGGGGTTCAACCTCTTCTCCCAGGCAGCCAGTGACAGGAGGAGAGGACAGTCTCAAGCTGCACCATGGAGGTTCAGGTTGGACATCAGGAAGAATTTCTTCACAGAAAGGGTTGTTAAGCATTGGAACAGGCTGCCCAGGGAGGTGGTGGAGTCACCATCCCTGGAGGTGTTCAGGAAACGACTGTACGTGGCACTCAGTGCCACAGTCTAGCTGACAAGGTAGTGATTGGTCAAAGGTCGGACTCAGTGATCTTTGAAGTCTTTTCCAACCTAAATGATTCTGCGATTCTCTGAAAGGCCTGTGATGTGGGCATGTGCTCTCCTGTGAGGTAAAAGCCATTTATCTCTCCAAAAGGAAAGTTGCTACTATACTTTTGTAATAACATCAGTTGGAACCGATGAGCCAAATTCTTGGCCCCACCTTGCAGAGGTACTTGGTACTGCTGAGTCTGTGCAGCAAGAAGTGTCTGAGTGCTCTTCTATGCCTCCAGCTCGGAACATATATGTCAGTTAATCATAAATACATTGAGTAATGTAAAAAAGAAAGTTTATTGGGAGTGGGCTTTTGATAGTCCTCTGTGCTTTTATCAGCACCATTCCAGCTATAGAAGTGAAATGATGGTCTTATCTTTATGGAGATGAGAACTGTACAATGGCACCCTTTAGGATGTCTGGAGTCCTGTGTATGAACATTTTTATTTGGAAACACAGTATCCTATTTTGATACAATTGGTCCTTTAGAAATCTGACAGCAAAGTGTTTGTTCCAAAATAATTTCCTGGTCGAAGAAATGTATGTGTACTTATCTTTGTGCCCTGTTTTATTAAAATGGGTGGGGTTTGTAATTTGAAAGATAGGTGTGTTTGTAAGAGGCATTGGGCAGGGGTGGGGTGTTCAGCGCTCCTTAGCTGGGCTTGACCTAAATATATAGTTGTATAATAACAAGAGCAGCTTCAAGCTCCATATCGCTAAACTTTAACAACAACCATGTCCAAAAACACAGCCGTGTGTCTGCCCTAGTCACATGTGAACATTTTGCAGCTGGCTGAGAGCAGCTCTAGGGATTGCCTAAAGAAAGCTGCAAATTCACCTTTGCAGGCAGTGCAAGCTGCCTGCCTGGAGGAACACACAGGAGGAATTTACTCAACCTCTCTTGCTCAAGTGGCATTCATCCTGACCATGGCACCAGTGTAGGGAGTTATACTCCTGGGGTGAAGGGGGGATCCTGCTTCGGTTGGTTTGGAAAGAGGAAGCTGACTTTTAACAGCTGAGGAGCCAATAGGATGTTTCTGAAGCTGGGAGTCTGTGTAGGTATTAGCTGGCAGTGGCTGGCTGGCATGTGGGAGAGGTAATAGGGAAAGGCAAATTGCACATAAATTGCAAATCCTTTTCCCATGGCAGTTGTTTTCAGGCAGGTGGTGTATATGTAAGCTGGCAAGTAAAATGAAGCTGTCTTGGTCTTCCCATGTGGGTATCTGTCCTGAGCAAACTGTCCGGTTTATTGGACTGCAGAGGTAGTTAAAATTTTATTGGGATTTTCAGTGAAAGAGTACATTTAGAACATAAGTTAATACCAGGATGTTTCAATTTGGTCTAATCGTACACTTCCTTACCTGGAGGTTTTAAAACCACAGACACCGTTAAATTAAACCTGAGTTTTAGGGAGCCTGCAGGATCCAAGCAGTTTGTCTCTCCAGTTCTCTCTTGTTTCAGGGAAATGGTTGAGAGGGGCATTTGATTGTGTTGACTGAGTTGTTTTAGAGTGTCTGGATCTCAGCTGCGGTCACGCAGACCTGTGCTTGGGCACCTGGGAGAGAGGAACAGGCAGTACTGCCTGGGCTGTGTTTGTGCACTGGGAATGCTGGCTGTGCGGAGCTGTTGGTAGGTGGGTGCAAGGATGAGCCCTGAGACAGCTCTTGGAGCAATGAAGAAAAGCACTGCCTTCCAGAGATGGACAGGCATCACTGGACTGTCATGTATGGCAAATATACACAGAGGAGGACTGGCCTAGTGCTTCTAAAATGGGATATTTAAAAAAAAATGAATGCATTCTGAGATCCAGTTAATGCAAACATGTTTTCTGGTACATATAGCACTAAGCCTGGCTCTTTCCATTGTCTACTAATAATAATGGCCAGACTTCGTGAACGAAGATCTGGGGAAGGGCTCTCCCCACGTGGGTGTGTCCATCCAGTCTGCGCAGTGGATTTTTTAGGTGAGGCACAGCATTGTCTACTAGTAAAGAGCAAATTGATAAGGATGTTTAAATAACTACTAAATGCCAATCTGATGCCTGTTCTGGGTTTTTTTCAGGTAGATTTTCATTTTGCTACAAACCAGTAAAGATGACACCAAAACATGAAAAGCAGGTAAGTCATGTCTAAGCTTTAATAAAAAAGCATTCAAGTTTGGCAGTTGTGGATTGAATTTCATTAAGATTCACGTGGATCAGGGAAAATTGGTTATATTCTTCATCCTTTTAGTTGCCAGGATACAGAACATTCTGGAGTGATACAGTGCCAGTTCCTTTTGTTAAAGTTTGATGGAAGAATCAGATATTCATTCAGAGTAAGTGATGCTGTGCATAAGGGGCCCAGACACTGAGAGAGAAGAGAAGGACTTGGATGGAATCTTCTTTTCATCAATCTTTAGATATTTTCTAGGACCAGCTGCATGGACCACAAGAGTCATACTTGCCTGTTCTCTTTTGCTCAGTCCAATGAACACTGTAAGTTTCAACAAATTATTTTGTCTCAACTGATTGTCTCTTATCAGTCTTACTACACAGCATGCATGGAATGAAGATGCCAACACCCCCAGTGTAAAAAGCCCCGTGTCCCTTGTGGCCAATCCTTTACTAATAGGCAACCTGATGGGATACACTAATTTTCTTGGAAGCTTTGTGGAAAATGACTCTTCAGGAGTTATTGACTAATCAGATGTATAACAGGAGCACAAGGTTATCACCTGATACAGTCCTGAGCACAGAGATTTGAATTAAAATGCAGCTGGAATGATTAATGCAAATAATTAACCAATGTGAGATTATTTTTATTCCACCTCCTTGTGGTAGATTTTCCCCCCATATTAAAAATAGATATTTGCATGACAGATTTCCTATTTTCCTAGTAGGAAAATGTTAAAGAGACCTCTCAGAAACACACAGCTTTTGTGGTCAAATTCTGTATAATAAAGCTTCTTGCTTATCCTTGTCTCTGAGCAATCCATTTCATTTTGCAGAAATATATCTAACAAGAGAAAGGAGAGAGGAGGAAGAAAATTGAAAAGAGAAAGACTTGTGTTTGCTTCAGCTGCCTTTTTGGTATACTCTTCCTTTTGAGGCAAATCCAAATGGGAACATTTAAGTTTTCCATACTTGTGTCTAAGTGACCTCAGCACTGCCCTTTTACTCTGCTGTCAGCACTCATGTTCTTTGGATAGGTCTGTAACCATGAAGGAGAAGGTGTAAATGAAGTTTGGGTGTCACTTTGGCCATTTTGTCATTTATGTGTTACCCTGACTATTTGGACTGCTCCCAGCCTTGAGGACAAGGTAGCAAAATGCCACCAGTGCCAGGCTTAAACTGGCTGTTTTAGCCAGGAATCAAAAGGCGCATCCAGCCAGAGAAACTGCACTGCGAGTCCTGCTTGTTAAGTATTTACTACTTTTGCAGCAGATTTGAACATTCTGAATATTCATGAGGATGCTCAGGCCAGTGTAGCTGTTGGGATCAATATCAAAGCTTGAGCATTAGCAGTTTGGAAAGGATGTGTTTTGTGTTTGAATTTAACAGTTTCCAGAGAGAAGGAATAAATGGAGATGACACTTCAGTAGCTTTCTGTTGAGTCTATATTGTTCCCAGTGCAATAGACCTTCATGCCCAAGCCTGGACACTTTGAAGTGTCAGCAGCAGGTTCTGGTTTTAAGAGAATTGTTGCACTGAAGTGTTACAGGACACACATTCCTGAATGCATGATATACATGCATATGTTGTGCCCCTCAATGTAAAAAAAACCACCCAACACAATCAAGCAAAAAGCACAAAACAAAACTGAAAGCATATGTCATGTTGCATAATAGCTAGATCTGCAATTCTGGAAAAACCAAGCAGGACTGGGCAGGGGAAGAAGACACCTTGGAAAGGATTGCAGCTGGCAAAAGTATAAAGTTCCTGAAACCTTGGCTCTCTTTGAGCTGAACTTCCCATGTTGTACAGCTGAACTGCAATCCAGTTTTGTGACAAATGATGAAGTTAGTCTTCAAGTGGGCTGTGGGAGGAAGAGGTCAGCATCACCTCCCTCAGGTGGACAGTGTATTACTTGAGGATAGATATGTCTATGGAGAATACCCTAATTTTTATAGCAAGACGGGAAGGGAATGGACTGTGTACAGAGGATAAAGGCAACTATTACCCTAAACTGCTGTAATTTTGTGATTGACTGTGATCAGTGAATGCAGGGTGGGCTGAGCATAAAACAGCAGTCTCGCAAGGGAATATTCTGCCACCTAACTCTGCTTGGACCCTAACATAGCCCTTTTGTGAATATTGGCCTTTACGAGCCTACTTTTCTAGGTATGCGAAAGCATAAGCACCTTTTCTAGTAGTGGGTCATCATTTATACAGGGCAGTTAGGTCTGTTTTGATTAAATTGATACTGTTTTTTGTGGAGGATCTTGTATCCTGGAGAAGACTTAAAGCTCAAAAGAGAAGGAATAGTCCACATGTGCAATGCTACTGTTTCAGAGCAGCAGAACCTTTGGAAGGGGAATTGAGATTAACACTTCCTAGATTCAAGAGTTATATACTGGAAGTAACCCTACATCTTGAGAAACGCTGTACATTTTGATTTTTTATTTCTAGTTGCTTAATGTTTATCTTGCTTCATTCTAAACTTAGTAACTTTGGTAAACAAAGGAGAAAAAAAGGAACACACAGTGTTCTGCTGAAATCCTGGTGTTTTAAATGAGAGCTGACAATGACTGTGTGTGAGTGATGTAGTTTGTTGAGGTGCTTTGCTGTTCTGCAGATAGTTTTTACTCTAGGCTCAGTGCTTTACTGCTTAAATACCTGCCTGCCACATTGTCTACAGCAGGTCTCCGTTTCTCGGTGGGTAGAGTCTGAAGGGCTTTAACTTCCTCCATATTGAAACTCAGTGATTAGTTAAGTACAAGTTAAAAGAGTACAGAAGTTTTTGTGTATATCTTGTGGTCTGAAATGATTTGCAAGGTGAGCCACAGATAACCCACAGCACATTTGATAGCAACTTTTAATTATGGTACTTTGGTATAATAAAAGTTTGAAAGAAGCATTTTACTTCAAATACTATTTTGATTCTGTACAAAGGAAAGGGTTACAGAAGGTTACTTGGAAATGGAGTAATCTGGGGAACCTGGACCAAAGGAAGGTCAATGAGAAGCTGATACAGCAGTAGATGAGAGGAAGGGGACAGAGGTCAGGTTATAATCAGGCTGCCTGCAGTTGTGACTCCTGGGCAGCAGCAGTTGGAGGGAGGAAGACAGCTTGTCTTGTTTTAAGCTTCCTGGCATAATTCCTCTTCTTCCACTTGCAGGACTGATGCATGTAGTGCTCAGCAAAGAAAAGACAGTATGTTTAGAAGTGGCTGCAGCTTTGGAGAAGAGTGGAACACAGGGAAATAGGAGTTTGGAGAAGACAAAAAATTGGCAGAACCTAAGACTGTGAATATGAAAAGATGTTACAGTGGGTCTGAAAGTATGATGTGTCTATATATGTATGCCAAATATGATTGACAGTGAGGCAGGTTAAGAAAAGCAACCACAAAAGTGGTTGCCTTTCCTGTATCCAGCACATTGCTCATGATCTCAGGAGTGGGAATAACTTCCTCATGTCTCCCACCAGTGTTTTTATAACAGTAAAGGCATGACCCTCAGATGGTAGAAATGATTACAGCTCTGTTCATTTGTTCCTCTTGTGTCACGCTGGCATGGGGTTAAAAAGCTGCAGGGAAGAATTGGCCCTCCAATGCTCTTCAGTGAGGAGAAAAGCAGCAGAGGTGGCAGGAGCCTTTCAAGTGGGCTTTCTTTAACAAGGTATTTATGATACTCTCCAAAAGGGTATCCAGCAATAATGCAGAAAACACCGCTGTGATGAGGAGCTGGGCTGAGTGAGATAAAACCATGGTCTGTGTCTGGCCATCAGGCACAGCCTGAAATAGCATCTGGAAAACAGAGTGGTAAATGACTTAATCCAGACTTTGAGCACCTCCCTGCCATGTACTGAGTGCAATGGCTGTTCATATAAATACATCTGTTCATATAAATACATCTTTTCCTGTCAAGGTTGTCATTGTTCCCCTGTTGGTCCACTGAAGGTTGCCATTAGTGACACATTGATGTGTGTGGCAGGGAGGACAAAGAGAAAAGCTTATATATTTGATGTCTGTGGCTGGGCATGAGAAGACACATTTTGAGAACTTTGTAGTTTAAGATTTCTTGATTTATGCAAATATGTACTAAAAACCCGTGTTATTTACCAGAGACACTGTCATTCCTCCCACAGCTGAAACTTGTACCTGGAGATCTTGTGCAGTGCCTTACTCTCACAGGGAATTTATCTACAGTTTAAAGTGATATGCTTTTTCTTAACTGAGTCATTGCTAAGTGTTTTGCTTAGCTTTTTGGGTGAATAGCTTATTTAAGCATCTGGAGTAGGGAAGCCTGCTTGTTTGTTCTGGAAGTAGCAGGTACTTAAGCACAGTTTTGACCTTTGATTTTAAAGGAATCTTTTCCATCTCTGTATGAATATACAGATTTAGCAGACTTTTTGGTTTTTGTTTTCTGTTTTTTCCAAAACACAAGTTTTGGTCATTAACTGAGGATACTCAGGAACATTTAATTTTTCAGTGTCTTCTTATTCCCCTTAGTGATGCTCAGTTACATTACAGTAATGCTGACAGGCCTCTCTCTCTCTTTTGGAATCCCTCTAAATTATTATATAAATGTAGAAATTACAAGGCAATAGACTAGATATGACAACTTCTACAACAAATAGTCTGTATCATTGTCCCCCCAATATGGGGAATTATGCTCTGCAGTGCAGCTGTGTTGCTTCCTTGGACAGGTGGATAGTCAGATTGGAACAGAAGAGGTGCTGCCTCTTTGGCTGTACTCTTTGTGTGGGAAAAGCCATGCCTAGTTCTTTGCATGTGTGATTTTGAATGTTAGGTTTTTAATTTGTAGCTTCTGAGATCGCATCTCCCATGCATGAAACACATACGACTTTTCACAGTATTACTTAATTCTGAAATACTCCTTTTCAGATACCAAATTGGCAGGGAATTTCCCAGACATGTGGTGTAGCTCAGATGATTCATTGCTTTTTTGCTTCTCCATTTACAAGGTTGCAAAATGCAATAAAACAGTAGTTCATCTTTTAATCTGAGCACAGTAGTTTGTGGAACAGGAGAACAATCAAGAGTCTTTAAGGCTGCCTTTGCCTTCTGACATTAAGTGCTTCATTTTTATTATGCACTTGCAGGAATTTGTAACTGTCTTGGTGAGAGACCCCAGGACACAGAAAGAAGACTCATGGCATTCTTACATAGACTATGAGATATTTATTCACGTAAGTATAAAATTATCACCACAGATTCTTTGGGCTCTTATTGCTGTTTCTGTCCAAGCCAGGATTGTGTTTGGGGTATCAGTGGAATTTTCTGTATACTGCTTCTGGAATGCTGGAGGCTATTATTGTCCTTTTAATAACTGAGGTGCAGGGAAACAGGTAAGGTGGGTTGGCCGATAAGTGTGTAAGAGGTCTGACAGAGTTGGGAGTTGAACCTCTTTTGTTCACATGTGCATTCCATGATGTCTTGCAACAGAGACAATTCTTAGCTTTGCTTATCAGCCAGAAGACTGTCACAGTCAGGGAAATCTTACTGTTATAGAACAATGTTGATGTTCAGGTATTTGTGGGGAAACAACTTCCTTTTATAGTAATTATTTGGTTATTTGTACTTTAAATTCTCCTCAGTTCTTTTTGCAGTTATTTGTTTGCTACAATGTGGTGGTTTTCAGCATACCTTGATATTCGTATTATTCTGCTTTAGTTGTGTTTGGTTGTGTCAAATAACTGTGTTTGGGTTTATGAATGTAGTCCCCCATATGTTAATGAGAGTGCACCTAGAATTATCATTCTCGTGTGCCTTAAATCTGTCCTGTACCTAATTTTTTTTTTCTTGATTGTTTTTTGGGGAACATACAGAAGGCATTATCCTTATTTACCAAATCTAAATCCAGGGATTTTTACTGCAGTGTAAAAAATTTCTTTTGCGAATTATATCTGCTATCAGGTAAAGAATTTGAGAACACCATGTTACGTGGTTAATACTTGGCACAAGACCAAAAGCATTTTCTTCCTGTGTGGAAGAGTTAAGCATTCAGTATAATGAAAGCAAGCAGTCATATGATAACTTATTAAATGTCTGTGTGACAAGTACTTCTCTCCTGTGTGACAATCAGAATGGTGAAACTTTTACATTTTGCAATTTGCTTCAAGTACTGGTTCCAAAGCAATTATATTTTTGACTTCTGGTAAACAGAAGTTCTGTGGATTTGGCAGAGTGGGTGCTGTATTACTGTTTCACTGGCATCAGTGCCTCTGAGCAGAAGTGTCTTACTGGTTTTCTCAGCAATTGCTAAGTTGCAGGGATATCATTTAGAGCCGGTGTGTTGTGATTCAACCCCAGCTGGCAACTAAGCACCCCAGAGCTGCTTGCTCACTCCCCCCTGCCCCACAAGCAGGATGGAGGGAAGAGAATTGAAAGGGTAAAAGTGAGAAAACTCGTGGGTTGAGATAAGAACAGTTTAATAATTTTCAATAATAATTATTATCATCATCATCATTATTAAAAAGGAAAATAACAGAGCAAGAGAAATAAAACCAAAGAAAGACAAGTGATGCAAATGAAAACATTTGCTCACCACCAACCAACTGATGCTTAACCAGTCTCTGAGCAGTGGCCCCAAGCCAGTCTCCCCCCCCTAGTTTATTGCTGAGCATGATGCCATATGGAATATCCCTTTGGTCAATTGGGGTCAGCTGTCCCAGCTGTGTCCCCTCCCATCCTCTTATGCACTCCCAGCCTGCTCATGGTGGGCTGGGGTGAGGACTAGAAAAGGCCTTGGCTCTGTGCAAGCACAGCTCAGCAATAACAAAAACGTCCCTGTGTTATCAACACTGTTTTCAGCACAGATCCAAAACACAGCCCCACAGCAGCTACTGTGAAGAAAATTAACTCTCCAGCACCGGGCATCTCTGGAGCTGTTAAGCATCAGCTCAGCTTCCTGCCACCACAATGCCAGGGCTTTTGGAGACCAAGTCCCTAGGTAGTTCTACCATCCAGACTTCTCAGTGGATTCAAAGTATTGTGTCTGCCAGGCTCTTAAGCCAGCCAAGTTCCCCTTCTACCCAGCTCCTAGAGCAGTTGGCTTCTTAAACTGAGGTATCCTGGATACTCCTCTATTCCAGAAAGCTGTCATCTTTGTGCCATCTGCAGTCTGTGTCTTGTGGCTGTCTGGAGTTGTGGCTGCTGGCGGGCAAGGAGGGTGGGTTGTACTGGAGTCATGTCTGGTAGGTGGGATTTCACCTAAATGTATGCTCCGTGGGAAAATTAGGCAAAAGTATTTAATTCCCACAAATTGTTTCTCTTTTAATGAATTATCATTTTTCTAGTGAGCTAAGAGTGTTCTGTGGGAAAATTTCTAAATGCTGCTACTTACATAGAACAGTCACATTGGTTTCTTTCGTTTGATTTAAGTGAGACTGCACACTGGAAGACTGAAAGACTGGAAGCTGTTTGCAGGATTATAACTAGAATAGCTAAAGATGATCTTTTTCCTCTGCAAAGATTGACATAATCTGCTGAAACTTTTTTCTGAGATCTTTTTGTTCCTGTTACTGTAAGTTGTACTGTAATCCAAATCTTGCTTTTAAAAAGGAAGCAATGAAAAACACTGAGAAGCAGTAGAAACTGTCACAAGTCCTGCCTTAGGTAAAGCAAAGTCCTTGACATAAACTAAACTAATGTCAAGCTTTCCATTTTAGTCTTGGGTATTAGTTTAAAATCTCAGATGTGTTTTTAACACCATGCCTGCACTTTAGCTTAAGCTGATTTACAAAATAAAATGTTTTTTATTTCCCAACAGACAAACAGTATGTGCTTTACAAGGAAAACATCCTGTGTCAGACGACGCTTTCGAGAATTTGTTTGGCTTCGACAGAGGCTTCAGAGCAATGCAGTGCTTATGTGAGTAACTTTATACATGGCTATTTAATAATGTCTAAATCATGGAAGGGAAGAATTGTTTTATCTTAATTCTGAGAACTACAGAAATCAGATCTGGAAAATGTCCTGTGTTTCTTACTTAGACAAGTTTATTCTGTACAGGGCATTTTATGTACTTTATATCCAGAACAATGTGGTTTGTACTGATAGCCTTTGTTTGCTGAGCCGCCCCCTCCCCACCCCCAGTTTGTAAGAGATTTGATCTGTGTTGTCTTCTTCTGAGCAGATAGCAGAAATAGCAATCTAGGGTAGGTGTCTGTACCTCCTCTCTGCACCTCTTGGGTGTGCTTAGGTTTTGCAAGTACTGTAAGACACCCAGTCAGACATGCATGCTTGCTTAACAACTGGACCAGAAAAATCAGATTAATTTGTTTCCCCCTTGAAGTGTGCGAGAAGACCTCCAGTTTCTCAACCTCGTGTTCCCAAGTTGATTTCAAGAGCTTCTGGAACGTGACCCATGGTTTTCACATGCTTGGGATTGGCATTTGCTTATTGCATTTTTCTCTACTGTTTCACATTCGGGTTTAACTGCATATTTTCTTCCTGTTTATAAAGACAGCTACCTGAACTGCCATCTAAAACTCCCTTTTTCAATATGAACAATCCTCATCACGTGGACCATCGCCGTCAGGGTCTGCAAGAATTCCTGGAAAAGTAAGTACAGCCTATCCTAGAGATGTTGGAATTTTTATGAGGTCATCAATTTCTGTTCAAAATAGCTCATCTCTGGTACTTGAGAGCCACCGTGTGGTCATCTGTACTGCTACACATTTGGTTGTATTTTTTATTTGCACTATCATACTTCATACACGTGACTTCAGCTCTATTGGTTATAGGAAAACGTCAGCTGAGGCTTTTTCATTGCTTTTCATTGCTTTGGTTATAAATAATAATTTTGGATTTAAGTCACTTTGCAACTGCATACTAAGGTTGGGAGATCATTCACTGTGATGTCTGTTTCTAGCTTTCAATAATGAGCTAGATATTCTCATATAAAGAAGCAGACTACTCTCCCTCTTTATGTTCATGGGAAATCAGTGCCGTTGGTGGACTAAACCCCTGGGAATCTGGGAAGATTCTCAAGTGAGATCTAACACAGAGCTTTCCTCTAATGCAAATTACTTTGCTTACCAGTCCTACTAACATAGGCAAGCTCTAGCAGCTGTGACCATTTTCAGTAGAGCTGCAATCTGTTTAAAATCATTCATCAGGCTTAGCTGGATCCTGACCTGTGTTACAAGGCAGTAGTGTGAGTTTCAGTACTGCATCCCTCAGTCCCACTGCTGTAAGCACTTCACCTTCTGCAGTGGCAGAGACCCTGTTGGTGTAATTTTCTGCTTTTTCTCTGCCATTCTTGTAGTGCTCTGGCACTGCTGGTGTGAGAACAGGCTGCTCACAGCTGCTGGGGCAGGAACTGTGCATATGTCTGCAGGCTGTCTGGCTGCTGCTCGGGGTAAGGGCATGGCAAAACACTGCAAGTAGAGACTATTCATCTTCTTTCCGGTTAGTGTATTATAAGCCTCCCTAACAGACAACAAATCATTGGTCCCAAGGTATATTTGCCAGACTTAACAGCTGAAGGCAGGGAGAACTAACTGCTGCAGGAATAGTATTCTGTATACAGTTATATAGGATCCGTGGCCAAAAGGTCAGCCAATAAATACTGGTTGAAGGCATGTGAGACAGAGAAGGGAAAGCAGAAAAGGATCAGGACTTTTTTTCTACATCTCAGGAAAGAAAAACAGTGAAATGGAATGACTGTGCTGCTAGAAGCATATTAATGATGATACAAAGGGTCTGGTAGATCAGGTTCCTGGATCTGAGCAGTCCTGGCTTAGCTGTGCTGCCCCATGGAGTAGAGCATTTCAAAAAACTCTCATTTTAAAATGACAAAGAGGCCATTCTCATAACAAAGTACAATATACCAGCATCAGAAGTGTTTACAACCAGTTCTGTATTTAAAAAGGCAGAACAGAGAGTTAGATTCTCTTAAAAGGCTTCATGGCACTTCACTTTTGTGGATATCTATAGTTTAAGTGGGTACTGACAGCAGAAAATGACAGCACGTGGAGCATTTCACTTTGCTGCTGTTAGTCCAGGAGTGGGAAAAGAGGCAACTCAGTAGTAAAGTAATGATTTAAATCTTTGAACTTGACTACTAGAAAGGTATCAGCTTTCTCCCAGCCCTGGGGTGTAATTGGAAGGAATTTTCAGAGATAGAGTTGTGATGAATTGGCCTGGCATCTTATGTGCTGTACCGTTGCCCTCTGCTGGCTGGCACCTTTGTGCTGCTGCTGCTGCTCACAGAAATCACCTTCCTACCAGCTCAAGCTCTGCTGCCATGATGCTTTCCCCCTCCCTGTTTTATGACTCTGAACCAAAGGTTGTAATTCTTTCTCTGAAGTTGAATTTGTGGGACTCCTTAACAAGTGTGCGTATACATAGGTATAATATAAATATATATGTAAAATACACATGGTTTTTATGTATGTATGTTCTATATTTATAATATGCGTATATGTACAATATACATATATTACATATATATATACATACACATATATGTATATTTAATATACACACTTGACTTTACTGGAGCTCTGGGTCTGGATGCTGCATGTTCTGTGGTGTGGCAATGCCAGGTGAAGCAGAACTTCTCTGATTTATTAGAAAGGGGGTATAACCCAAAGCTGCAGAGCTGAGAGCTCCATTCACCCCAGCAATACAGCAGTCACTGTGCACAAGCTCACAGTCCCACTCGTGTTTCTTTGTGGCAGTGGGAAAGAAATGGAATTTGAGCCTATGTGGACCTGTCAAGGGAGAGGTTTGCAGGTAACAGTTTTAAATGCCTGCATGCAATGCAGGAATCCCAGCTCCTCTCTGCATTTGGTGCCTTCTGATGTTATCAAGATCCAAGCCATCTCTGAAAAGGAGGTCTAGATCTTTCAGAGTCTTGGTTTGTGCCCTCTGTCTGTTGCTGTAGTGTCTGCTCATGCAGGAGCCACATGCCTGAGAAGCAAAGATCGAGCCGCTGGAGGCTCTCTAGTACTCAGCTTCTGGCCCTGGGAACACTTCCATATTGTCTGTATGTGGATGGGTACAGAATTCTCTTGTCCTTCTTTATGTCTCACTCCAGAACAAGTTTGCAAAGGGCAAGGTGCACACTTAGAGCCTTTGTGAAGCCTCTCTGTGCTGAGAACAGTAACATAAGAATTAGGCCAACAGCTGGAAAGTTAAGCAAAGCACTAGACTTTGGTGAAATCTGGAAACAGGTGTCCCATTTAGATTTGGTTTTATTGCACAAATGCAGGGTAAGATCTACTTATCTTACAGATTATTATCTTTGAGTGATGAAGAGCTGTAAAGCTCACTTCTTGTCTGGGCATAATTTAATATTTCAAGAGGCCATTTGCATTAACGGAAGCCAGCTAGCCCCTTTTCAATTATGAATTACTTCGTAAGAATAAGGAAAATCTTGTCTTTTTTTCTGGTAAGTATCCTCGTACTTTGAGGATGCCTTTAAATTCACAGGAAAAGCTTATTCTTAATCTGGAGGTCAAAATTAAAACACTGTCTTATAGTATTGGGTTCCATAAGATCTTTTTTGCTTTCATCCTGTTGTAGCTGTACAGGTTTAACTTTGGGATTTAGATTATCCTCATAAAAGATCATTTCTGTTTGCTTATGAAAAAACTAATTAACAAAAACATTTTGAAAGAAGCTGGGTTCAATCACTGACTTTATTTTTTTTTTTTTTTAATTGAATGTAGTTGGATCCCCAAAAAATATGTGATTTAGGAAAAAGGTTTACTCTTCACTTACAGACATGCAGTTTATGATGGGGTAGAAGACATACTAGAGTTTTGAGAAAGGAAGCGCTTGGATCCGCAGGAGATAAAGGGCATCCAGAGTGTTGCTGCTCTGGAGGGCCATGCACTGGACTTGCTTTGTGCTGGAGTGAGCAAGCCATCCAAAATTCAGCTGCCTAAGGCAGAGCCATTCTCAGAAGGTGACTGGTGTTCTGCCCTTTCCCTCCCACCTCCTTGCCTGCCCCACTGCAGTCCCACAAGCAGAAGCTGGTGCAGGATTAGAAGTCTCTTTTAGAGTTGTCTCCACCGAGTGCTCTGTCAGGGATGTGGAAAGTGGGAGGCTGGCTCCAAAAGGGATGGATGCCAGCTTGCCCCTGCCAGGGCAAGTGGTGGTTGCTTCTTTCCAGCGGAACCTTGCTAGTATTTTCTGTCTGGTGAGTGAATAATGTCTAGCACGCATGTGTCACTTAATCTTTTCTTAAATGCACACATTATCAGATACCCAACAGTTGCTTCACAGTTGCTTGATATCAGTAGCATTTCCTGCCTCATAAAAAATGAAGAAGGAAACAAAGTCGGGTTTTTTTAGGAGGAAACTGGAGCTTTGTTTGGTGTGGGCTGGGGCTGAGGGGCTGGTTGCTCAATAGAGGGCACCACAGCACAGGCTGTCATCCCTGGCCTCCCGGCTCCGTTTTTTTCCCTTGCTTTCGTGATGTGATGTAAATGGGCAGAGTAAATTCGTAGAAAACAAAACCAGAGTGTTAACCTTCCACACACATGCAAGTGTGCATCTGTCATTGTATTAGGTTACAGTAGATACAGGAAATCTTTAGTTAGGATTAAGTTGTACTGTTCAGCCATATGTTGTTCTCTATCCAGCAGAACAGTGTATAATATACCTAATAAAATCATGTTGAAGAAAACCAGATTTTGGACCTTGTCCAAATAAGACAAAACACGTTTTGTCTTTTGTAAATATTTTGCCATAACACAGGGAAAGAAAAATATTCCTCATACAGTATCCATGATTTCCTCAAAAAATGACATTATTTCTTCTCGTTGTGATGTTTTTCCACCCTGCTTCTTTAAAGGTCTAGAGATCACAAGCATTTACTGAAAACTTACAAACAAAGATTCACATGATTGTGAATAAAAAATGATTTTATTATCTGTAATTCTAATATAGAGCGTTATCCTGCAGCCCCCTTAATCACATAAGTAGTCATTATGCATGTGAGCAATCTGGCCAAGAGGAGTGAGATCTCTGACAAGTAATGACTACTGATGGGATCAAGACTTGCAGGATTTAGCCTTTCGTTCTTATTCCAGGCATGCATAGAAGGCCTGTTGTTCTCTTAACTATGCTCAGTCAGTTTATAGGAATTATTACCGTGAGCTGTGACTCTTCCATTAGCGCAACAGCAGCGAGTGCTGATTTACATCACTGTAACCGCAGCTTTGCGCTGACACGGGCTGCAATAAAAGTGTTGAAGAAGCACTGGGAGTGCTGCTGGTTGTGTTGAGACTGCGCCTGCGTTCAGCCTCCGTGAAGACATCCAAGTATTAATATTAGGATGCTCCTCCCTTTCTCTTGCCTTTTTAATTTGTTAGGTGGTGTTTTGTAATTTTGATTTTTAAAGTCCGTGGAGCCAGTTCTATTTTTCAGATGTACAACCCTTCACACAGTGAGTCCCCGGGACAGCAAAAGCCCTGGAGAGCAACTGCTATATCAGCACTTAATGTACTAGTACCATCTGGTGACAAATATATGGTTATTTCCTTGAAGAAGAAATATTTTGAACAGGAAAGCATAACACTTACGGGTAGCGCCGAATTTATTTTTCACTTTGATTGCCTGAAGAATGCAATTAAAAAGCAGTCTAACCTGTTGGTTCAGAAAGGTTGGGAAAAGCAGGAGTTATTCTTCCACTAAGAGAAAAAGGAAATGCTTCAAAAGTACAACCAGGTGAATTCATATATTTGCTTTCAGGATGGTTTTAAATGATTTGCAAAATAGATTTAGTGTTCGGTCTCAGTGTGAACACATTGTGAGCACACGCGCACACACACATACACACACACATATATATATGTGTGTGTGTGTGTGTGTGTGTGTGTGTGTGTGTGTGTATGAGTGTATGAGTGTATGTGTGAGTAGCTTTATGAACATCTTTCCACTTCTTTGCCATGGTTTCTATTCACACGGTTCACCTCCAGATGGCACTATGAAGCAGAAAAGAAAATTACTGTGAAATAATGAGTCCAATGTAAAGTAAAATTGGAAATTGAATTATAGCTGCAGAAAAAGGACAGTAGCCTTGAGGTCCTGATCAGTCTGTACTCTTATCACTTTTGTTTGCTGTTCCATGTGTTAGGTTACTGCTGAGTTAATAACAGTGCTTTAGCAGTTCAAGGCTTTGCAGAATTGTACTGGACATGAAATAAAGCTAAAATGAATTTGTGTCCAATATCATTGACATTAGTGCTCATTACTTCTCTGGTGTAATGCCTCAAACCATCTAAAATCAATTTTAAAGATTACCCGTTATTTTATAAAGAAAATAAAATACATTTCAAACAGCAACAGAGCTGTAAGTGTAGTGTAATCTCATGAACAGTTAGTTACTCGTGTTTTTGCTGGTTGGCAGGAAACTTTTGAAGGTACAGCAAGAGGAAAACTCTGTGAAACAAAATGCCATCAGCAGAATTTAATGACTTGGCTTTTTGCTCCGTTACTTGGTATTAGACACACAAATGTTAGAATTACAGAAATGTGCATCCCCTCATTGTGCCTGTGAAAAACAGTAATGGCAGTTACTCTACAGTAAACTCCAGCATGTTTTCTTTTCTTTTTCTGTTTTCTTTTTCTTTGCTTTTCTTTTTAACAGGAAGGGAAGAGGAAGGGGAATATTTACTCCCCCAACTGCATAAACTATAAAAGAGGATTTATTGTCTGGAATGATACTTTTACTTTTTGTTGCAATGTTTGTCTTTGTTTGGAATGTGTGTTTATCAAGAGTCAAGGCTGAAATTCTCTTTTAGTGGCTGCTGAATGATGGCTTTTCAAACTGTAATCATGAAGCTGTTGCTGTTAAGGTGTGTGGACCTTTAAATTCTGTGTTTTGAATCATTTTCACACAGCTTTTAGACTACAAAGAAGTTTTTCTGTGTATTAATACACTGCACACATTGATTTTTACAGATGTCTGTTTGCTGTGTTTATTTTTAAGCAAAATTGAGAGAATTTAGACTGTATTAAGAAGGCTTTCTCAAGGTATGAGATTGTGCTTATTTTGAACTTCAGCAAAATCTGGCCTTTCTGAGACTGAATTTCAGCTGCACCTGGGTAGATCATTAGGGTCATTGCAGACATTTCCTTACTGGAAGGTGTCAAAATTCGAGTTATTTGATTGAGACTGCATGCGTGTGTACCGAGGCAAGTGAAATGTGCATGTACGTGAGTATCTCGTGTTTTCAAGTG
Organism: Acropternis orthonyx; assembly: GCA_035583155.1. NCBI lineage: Eukaryota > Metazoa > Chordata > Aves > Passeriformes > Rhinocryptidae > Acropternis > Acropternis orthonyx. The sequence goes on from JAWWEU010000081.1 coordinate 32,684,636, forward strand.
GATACCTCTTATTACTTATTTTAATTTGACAGACTTTTATAGGCTTGAATGAAGCCAGAAATCCTTTTGTGTGTTTATTAAATGTTAGTGTAATGTTGGCCACTTTAGAGAACAGTTTTCAGAACATATTTGTGTTTTAAAACATTACAGTCCAAACACACCATTAATCTTATTCAAGAGAAGGAACTAATCAGTTATACTTTTTATTTCAGTCAGAGTACCTTTAAAATGCAATATTTCTTTCTGCTCTTACTAGTTCTCACATTAATGTCATCTCTTGTTTCTTATTGCACAGAAATGACTTTTTTTGGTAAAACCCGTAACCTAAATGACTCTTAATAGTTTTGACTTGTTTAAAGATATTTTAATAATTTTCTGTGGAGCACTGTTTGGCGTGGTTATAGGCTCTGATGTCTTTATTACATGAGTAAAATTCCATGCACTTATAAAAAAACTGTCTTGTTAATCATTCTAGGATTTGTGTATTAAAGAATTCCTTCTGTAAAGAAAGTTGAAGAAGAGTTGCATATCTTTTTCTACAAAATAGTGATAATGATCCTCAATTCTGAGGCCTTGAAAAAGTAACTCTTCAACTTTCTGTGTTATTGGAATGGATTGTATTTTGTTTACTTTCACGTGATATCAGTAAATACACAGTGACAGATTTATTTGGAGACTTAATTTAAAATATATATGAACCAAATACTTAAATGGATTTTTTAAAATAATAGCTGAGGTGAAATAAAATTTAAGAGTCCCTGAAAACCGTTTGATGGTAAATTAAAATCAGTGTTCAGTATTAAAATTTTCATTCTAGCTTAAATATACATGAATTTGTAACAGTGTAAATAATTTTGGCTAGTGTTGACGCTGTTGTTCACAGGTATTCTGAAGTCCTGATGTTGCACTTCTGCCTACACACTATCTCTCTACACACTTCTTTACTCCAACAAAGTGGTGACTTGTAATTTTTACAGAAGTTTGGCTATTAAAAAAAAAAGACCAAATTTTTCTAAGAGTATATGCCTCCAGCTGCCTAAAAATCATTAATTGGTCCATGTGGTAATAACAGATGGTTAAATGGAAGAAATGTCCTTGAAGTTATTCTAATAGCAGATGTGCCTAACTATTAGCTTCGTGTTTTTACTCACCTAAAATTCCAAATAACGTATTAAGAAAGTAACATACACCTAATCATTTTAATATGTTCATTACCTTCTGTTACTGATTTAGGATTCATCCAAAAACTTAAAAGCAGGACACCATTTAGAATTTGTTCTGAGAAAACGCTTTAGAATATGAGCTCTGTGTGCAGCTTAGACATAAACATTTGCCTTTTTTCCTGTTTCCAGGATCCTGCAAGATGCACTGCTGCTCTCCGACAGTAGACTTCATCTCTTCTTACAGACTCAGCTAAGCCCAGAAGATATGGAGGCTTGTGTGTCTGGACAGACCAAATACTCTGTTGCTGATGCAATTCACGAGTTCGCCTCTTTGAACAGACGTTTTCCTATAGAAGAAGATGAGAGAAAAAAGGGAAAAAACGATGCAGGCTCAGATTCAGAGAGGTGATTTCTGTATTTCCTTACTTTCTGAGGTTATATATCCATACATACACATGCGCATGCTTCACTTTTTTTGTTGATGTAATGCTAAGATAATGAAAAAATTAATTGACTGAGATTTTATTGAGCTGTGACAGCTCATCATAGAAGTCTTCACACACACCTCCACACTGAATTAATGAATGCAGTAGAAATTCAATTATCTGCATTCTGATTATGTGAATTTCATTTAGTCAGACTTGAATTATTCGCGTTTAAATTATCTTGCTAAAAAAATATCCAACTGCACTCCAAATGGCTAATTAAAAGTCCAAATTTCCTGTCTCTCTTTGTGACTGGAGATAATTAAAGTTCTCCTCTGTTACTCAGGCTTTGAGTGTGTTGTGAAAACCAATTTCCTCCTTTTATTTTTTTTTTCTCCCCCCCCTCCCCTTTTCTGCAGTTCATCCTCTGGGCTCAGACCTAGTGATGACAGCATTTCATGTGGATGTAAAGCAAGCCAAGCTTCTGAAGAATCGTGAAAAATCATTCCTGTATTGCTATCTTAAGAACAGTACAAAGCAGTTTCTGCTCTGTTTACTGGTTATGTGTACCACATAAACAGGGCTGTCTGGTGTTGCGTACCTAAAAGACCCATCGTCAATACAACCATATGTCCTTATAAAATATTCAAAACAGACCTTCATACTATTTTTTTGTTGGTTTTTTTTTTTCTTCAGTGTATCTTGATTCAGATCTACATGTTACCTATTTATGTTTTTTTGTCTATTAAAATCTCACTATTGGGTAAGTCATGCTTTTTCTGACATACATGGCAGTTAAAATCTTTCCTTCAGTGAGTGCATGTCTTGGATCAGAAAAATAAAGATAACTTTAATAAGAAAAAGAAAGATATATGAGCTTAGAAGTTGGTATATTATATTAAACTCTTTTTGTAATTTGCAGCAGAGAAGTTTCATCTTTAGAAGTCATTTGACATTGGTGATGAAATTACACACCCCACCAAGGTACTCACTTTTTAAAGTAGCTCAGCAACATCAGCAAAACAACATTTGTACAAACTATATGCTGTTGATATAAATACATGTTCCCATGGTCTTTCTGTAGTGTTTACAGAAAGCCTGGTTTTATCATGATTGAGTACTGAAGGCAAAAATTCTTGAGCGTGGTCACTTAGAAGTTTAGAAATATAAATAAAGATTAATAATTTTTAGGCTTTCTTGAGGTTCTCAATCCTCACGCAATTACGAATACTCATTCCCAGTGAAAATCCTGGGTAAGGCCCTTTGAAACCAATGGCTGAATTTTGCATTGATCTCACTAAGGCCAGGATTTCACCCAACATGTTTTACTTTTGGCACCTGTATTTGAAGATACCGGGAGAGGTGTTTTAGTTCAGCAGCTGAAAGGGAGAGTATTTCCCTGTTCAAGGTGATGATAATCATATAGTTATAACATGCTGTACGGATGTGGCCCTCTCCACACTTTGGGAGTAACAGGAGCTGCTTGTTCCTTTGTGGCTGTAGTTAACACGCTGGAATATTGACTTTTTCACAAACAAAAGGCAGGCTTGAATAAAACTTCGTTAACCACCAACACTTATTTTGATTAAATGTCAGTTTTGCTCTTTATTGTTCACAGCAGCTGCATAGTGTCTTGTCCCAGATTCTGTCAAAGGAGTATGTTTCACTGTGGTGTTGTATTTATATTTGACATTTAACTGCTATTAAAAAGAGCTAGAGGGGCTGATCACCCCAGCAAAGCTTCCATTAACTTCACTGCTGTAGTTACCGGCCTAGAAATGGATATAAATACATACTTTGGTTTTTTTTGTTTTGTTTTTTTGTGTTTGTTTGTGTGGGTTTTTGGGTTTTTTTGTTTTTTTGTTTTTTTTTAAGAATTCTGTGATTACTTTCAAAGAAGGAGCACTTAAACCCCTGTGAATTACAGAAAAAAATCAATTATTAAATGGCCAGCAAATAAGGGGTAGCATAGACATGTGTGGGCATGCTTTTTTAAAGCATCTAGATGGGAATCTGTGTAATTTTAGAAACATGTTTTAATAACCTGGAGAATATCATCTCTTAGGTAACTACTTTAAGCCACTGTATTTTGTTGATGGCAGCACTTTTTAAAGATAAATATCCATGTTTCTTTTCCCATGGTCTTACTGAATTGCACAAATGTATCTATTCCCTTTCTCAGCTTGTGTGTAAGTTAGCAGTAACGCTATTTTAATGTAAAAGTGATAACATTTAATTAAAGCAACAAGTTATCATTAAAAGTAGCTTAAAATAGTTGTTATTGCCAGGCAGAGATTTTGATTAGTTTTCTTCTTTTTTTTTTTTTTTTAAAAGAAGTTGGCACTTTACAAAAAAAATTGTTTTGCAAATTTATTTAAAAAATGCAAAGGATATAAAAACAAAAACTGGAATAATGTCTGAGAACGATATTAATGTTTTTATTTAACACAATGTGGATTTTTCTTTTGTTTTAAAAGATTGGGCTAAACTGTTGAAGCACTTTACAATTCTGGCCTACTAGGATACCTTCAATATCTAAAAAAAATTACAGAAACACAAGCTTTGGAAAGCTTTCGTGGCCATTTTTTATTCTTTAATTCTAGGAGCTTATCTGTATGCCAATGAGTACTTTTCAAATCAAGTTGTTTCTGAAATAAAGATTTGTTTTCTAATAGCTGTATTGTGGTTCTGTTATTTTCTTCTTCACCTTGTTAGGAAATCCTAAGACTACTATAACAGAACTTTCTTCTCAGCTTTGAAAGAAATTTATTTAAATATTTATCTTTTGCATGTTGCTTGTGTAGCTAGTATTGTTGGAATTTTTTGTATTAAAGGGTGAGGAAAAGTATTACATGCTCTCTAGTATGTCCACTTTCTGTATCAGCTATATGTAACTGCATATAAATGCTTTAAGACATTTTGTTTCATTTGGAACATTAAATGTAACTGTTACAAATTTAAATGTTAAAAAAATAATATTTTTAATGTCATTTGTGACCTCAATGATTTGGTGATTTTTCAACACTAGTGTGCAGTTTGATCAGTTGATCGCTGGTATTTTGATTCTCCTTTTTTAGTTTTGAATAGTGCTGACATTTCCTACTAGGTTGTTGTTTTGTTTTGTTGTTTTTGGTTTTTTTAATAGGCTAATATCTAATTTATAAATTAGAAATAGTAATCAGATTACATTCTATCTAATTGCAGTAATTCTACATTGAAGATCTGTGCTTTATCTTTTGCTTGGAACTTTATACCCTCATTTTTATGATGATTTCTTAAAAGCTTTTAAGTAATTAAATAAAACAAGTTACTACTTTCTGGCTCATGTTTTAACCTGCCAGTGAGGTTTCCTTTATTTCAATATCAATATCCTAATGACCTTATGACTAATCATGTGTAATTTACTCCTAAATTATTTTTGTAATATGTGTATACACACATATGTATATACAATATATCTGTGTATATACAGTGTATCTATATATATATGTGTGTGTGTAGATATATACACGCACACTGTGTGTATACCCACACACACTGTTGTATTTGGGTTTTCACTTCTTTACATTTTCTACAAAAAGAATAACAAAAACCCACCAAAAAGATGGTGTATTTGGAATGAAATTTGTTTAAATAGCAACGTCGTTCTATAAGCATTGAGAAAATATTATAGTCTAAATGCCACACTGCAAACTTTGGTGTCCACATCTTTTTTTTGAAATCTGATACACTGATTTATTTTTTTCCAGAGGAGTATTTAAATTTTTATAATTATTATTAATTACTAAAACACAGTGTTTGTGACTTGCTCTGTTATAAATTACAGAGTACAGATAAAAGAATAAACCTTGTGTGTTCCTGTGTGGTCTCGCTGTAATTGCAGGACATGGTGCGGGGCTAAAGACCGGGGGCTTTACCTTTCCTCCCTAGCATTTACAGTGTTGCAAAAATGTAAATAGTAATTTCCAATCTCAAGCTGATAGTTTTCATGAAAGGCCTAAACGTTTTGGGAAAGGCACAATTATTCTCTTCTTCGGCGTTAAAAATGCTCTATAACGGTTTCAGCCGCTCCCTTGCCTTCTGGAACAAAACCTGCCCAGAAATTAAATCAAGTGGCCTTTGTAAAACAGAAACCGAACTTTCGGGTTTGGGCTCGAACCCCGCGTTTTTGGCTTGCGGGGTGCCCGCGGCATCCGCACTGGCGGCTGTGTGAGCGGCCCCGCGGGGCTCTGCCGGCGAGCGAGCGGCGACCGCGGGGCAGGGCTTAAAAACAGGAGGGAAGCGGGGAAAATCCAAGAACAACAGGCGAAAAAAGGGGAGAAGGCAAGCAGGCAGGCAGCATCCCCGACCGCGCTCCCCGCTGCCCCCGGCCCGGCCCGGCCCTTCCTCGCCCTGCCCTGCCCTGCCCCGGGGCCGCGGAGCGCGTCGGGGCGAGCGCCTTACCTGGGGCCGCCGAGCTCTCCGCCCCGCTCCGCTCCGCTCCGCCCCGCGCCCGCCCGTCGGGGATTGGCACCGCCCAGCCCGCATCCGGTAACTCGTGGCAACCGCAGCCCATGGCAACGGCGAGGAGATGCGGAGGGGATGCGGAGGGTGCGGGGGGGCCGTAGCGCCCTCCCGTCCCCGCGCAAGGAAGGCGGCACAGCCCGCCCGGCCCCGCGGCAGCCCCCCGCAGCGCCCCCCGCAGCCCCCCGCGCCCCGCACGGGCACCAGGGGGCGCTGCGCGCCAGCGGGAGGCGCCGGCGGGGTGGGCGGGGCAGCCCCGCGCTGGCTGCG
>JAWWEU010000081.1:32691006-32716270 GCA_035583155.1 Acropternis orthonyx
TGCGGGCTCTGCGCCCGCGGTGCTCCGCGGGGGCGGCCAAGCCTATGCTCTTCATTTCTCGGATGTTTCTGCTCCCCACCGGCCCCACGCCCGCCCATCCCCGAGTCCTTCCCTCAGCCGCGCAGCTCCGCACCCGGGCCAGACAAGGGAGCTGCACACCGCGCTGGGGATGGGGCTCAGCCGGGGTAGGCGTGGGGCTGCACCTGCTTTCCACGGCTCCACTGTGTCTTTAAAATACATTTTACATGGTGTTTATTTATTTATATTTTTGTACAAAAGCAATCAGGGCCCAGCGCAGAGCCAAGGCGTGACATTTGCCAGCCTCAGTGTCAGGCAGGCTGCTCCTAAATGGAGGCCTTTCTGCGGAACAGCAAGAGCCAAAAAGCCTTGTGTCACCCAGTTATGTAAGACACAATCTCGCCTGAAAATGCACAATGAATCGGGAAGGATTTATGTAATTAATTGACCAGTCTTAACCTGTTATCGTGATGTAAGGAATTTGGAACTCATTAATTTGGGCCCTGACAGATTTCATATTAGAGCTGGCAAATATGGATTGAGCCTCTTATTCTTGTAGCAGCTGGAATTTCCATGACAGTGAGGATTAGTGAAGAAGACCTATTGCTCAAGTCAAACTGCCTCTTTTGTAATCAGCAGCCCTTCTCTGCATTAAAGGGGTAATGGGAAAGAGAAAAAAAAATAAATACTGAAAGAAAAAGAGAAATGTATTCATGTATGGAGCATAGGAGGGGAGGGAGAGGAGGGAGGTAACCTGGAGAGCACAGGCACCAGAATTGGGTTTTCCTAGCTTTGTGGCAATGAAAATGCCACAAAGGCAGCCCTGGGATGGTGGAAAGGGAAAGTGTCTGAAGAACAAGTCTGTAGCATCAGCATGGACCTTGCTGCCTCTCAGACAGACCTTCAAATGGAGTCTCCAGGGAGACACCAAGCACCTGGGGCCACAGTGTCAGAGGTTCTGGGAACAGGGTCTGGGCTGCCAAGAGAAGGGATTTAGGGATAGAGGTGTCATGATCCTGGGGAAGACAGGACTGGGAGGTACCTGGCTTTCAGGTACCTGGACTGTGATACCCTCCCCAGTGGGGAAAAGGATGCTCAGGGTGGGTAAGGACCAGGTCCAGGGACAAGGAGAGGCTTCCTTGCAGCCATGGCAAGGGTGTCTCTGCACATTATATGCCTCAACTTCCAAGGTACAAAGACAAGAGTAAAAAATCTCCCTTTCATCTGCTGGTTCATGACAACCTCTCAGTACCATTTTTCATGGTGCCTGGCTGGGGAGGGCCCTCATCCCATTATCATTTCTTGGCATTGATGTAATAGTAATAACATTGAGTGCAGACTGTATGGAAACAGTCTAGGAGCTTTTATTTTCTTTCCTGGCAACCTGTTAATGACTGCCCTGGTAGTGAATACAGTTGTTAGCAGTGACATTAAAAGGTTTTCATGATGCATCATCATATTTCTACATGCTAAGTGTTTATCTACTCTTGTGATAAATGCCATGAAGAGATGGGGTGGGTATTTTTCCTTTTCTCATTGTTTCTTTTCTTTATGCCATTTGTTAGTTGTTCATTTGCCCTTTAAAATTGTTTAGATCCACCATTTGCTTCTGTGGGGAGAAGGGAAAAGACGCAATACAGGGATATGGTTGGTAAACCCACAATTGTTTGCAGCAACTTTAAAGGCAAATGCAGATTAAAAGTAAAACACAACAAATAAGGCCTATGTGCCTTGAATCCTCTGAACGTCTTTGACTGTATGCGCATTGGTCTTGTTGTCCATCACTGTATTGGAATGATTACATGAATCCCAGTACCCAAACTGGAACATTCAGTCATAAACTTGGGAATCTCCACAGAATTAAGAACTTGGTGCTGGAGTCCTGCCCTTACTGCATTGTAAACTCTTTGAAGAAGGACTACTGTGTCTTACTTGGGTGTGTAGATCTAGCCCCAGCCTAGGCTTTACATTGCTCTTGTATTTGTCAGCTAATAATCTGGATCATAGCTTTAATCTCCTTGATTTAAAACACCACCACCACCCCCACCCCCCCAACAATCCAGACCAATAGATCACGATTTGATTGTGCTCCTTCAAAGAATGTATTTTGCCTTACTGTGTCCTGATAAATTAAAAAATCTTCACACATGTCAACTATCACACGTTTTCCCAAAGGCAGGGAACAATTCTTCTTTTATGATGGTACACAAAACTCAACCATTATCTCACTCAGTTTGCCTTTGCTTTTTTTAATGATCAGGAGCAGCAAACCACTCAGGTACTGCTGCACCTATAGGTTTTGCTCAAATGTTCCTCTTGTCAAAATTTTTATCAGGCACAGCTAATTTCCATGTTAAATGTCGCAGCATATGCCTGAGCTTAGAGTTATTTCAAACAGCAATAAAATACATTGTAAAGTTTAAATGAATGCTGTAATTGCAAGTATCTGCATTTTCTCTGTTTTCTTCCCATGGTTATATTTAAAACATGCCTTAGTGGTAGAACTTTCCTTATGACACTCATGATTTCGAGTATTTGCAAAATCACTAGTAGAGTCTTCTTTTTTTTTTTTTTTAAGTTTTTTTGCTTGTAGGTAAGAAAACAATCATCAGCTGAGATGAGTATTTTGTCAGATTCTTACACTATTTTTATTTTTTTCATGGCTAATCAGAAAACAAAGCAAAAACATGATACAGAAAACAGAATACAGAAAAAAACCCCAAACAGTTAAGCCATCTGAACAAAAATATATTTGCTTCAGATATTTTGTAACTTACAATACCAGAGGCCTGTTTTAGTTTACGTGCAAATACTAAATGCAAATTTCACAGTAAAAGTGGTTGAGACATATTAAGCGCTGGTTCAGTCAAACTCAATATTTGAAACTTCATGCTGCTTATGCTGAGGGTGAAAAAAGTCCGCTGAAAGGCACTCATTTAAAATTACATTCTTGTTTGAACTCATAGGTGGCCTTTTAAAATGTGCTATAGTTAATTTCTTCCTGAAAAGGGAAAAATGTCTTCTTTGAAATAGAGAACATTTTAAAACAGTTGTTTGGTTGTTTTCAAATATGGTGAAAATTAAGTTTTTGTTTCTGAAAGACAATAGGTAGTAGATGAAGTTCTGGATTTATTTCCTATTTTTGGTGTACTTTTGCTTATGTTAAGTCAATAGTTTTCAATGCATGGTGTCACAGGGTCATAGAATGGTTGGGTTGGAAACAACATTAAAGATCATCTAGCTCCCACCCCTCTACCATGGGCAGGGGCACCTTCCACTAGACCAGCTTGCTCAAAGCCCCATCCAACCTGTCCTGGTAATAATAGTGATGATAAAAAGTGGACTATGAAGTCTATCCTTTTTTTTTGGTATGCTAGTGCTTTTAAAGTGCCGTGTACTTCCAGTTTGTAAGAGCTCTCATAGGTTCTTATTTCCTGTTACTTAAACAAGTAATGAAAACTGTTTCAAAAGAACAGTATTTCCTTGTGCTTCAGAAAGCAAGTTCTTGTGATTTTTCTGAAGTCACCTCTGAGCTGAGAGTCAGGAATCTTGATTCTGTTTTATTTCCTATTTAAGCAATACATTCACAAGAGTTCACCCACAAGGTCCAGTGTTGCTGTCTTGCCATTTGTGTCTGTACACCGCTTTTTACTTCCAATGGTCATTTGAGGGCTCTGTGTGTTGAATTATGAGACTGAGGCACTAAAAATCGGGAGAGAGCTTTTCTCAGATGCTAACACTGGCCTAGAGAGCTTCGTTCCTAGACAAATTTTGTTGCTCTGACTCATTCCCTGAAGAAGCCCATTACTCCCCTGATGAGCAAGAGCCTTGGGAGACCTGGTCCCATGACAGAAAAGTAACTATATGAATGTCCACCTTGGGACAGAAGTACTTAGCCCCAAGAAATAACTTTGTTGGAAGAGTAACCTGTTTATAGCAATAGGAAAATTTCTTATTTCATGGCAAGAAATGCCTTTTAAGTGCAGTTATTATGATTCTTCTATTTTATTACTATTTTCTGCTCTCTAAAAGACCCGAAACTCTTTCTGCTTCTAGTGTTCTAAGGCAGTGGGAGGGGAGGTGGGATATGACTGTCTACCCATTAAAATGCTGCCAATTTGGTCACACACAAAAAGAAATCTAAAAGCAAGTTTGGCTCCTGGATGCTTTGAATTTTGCTGGGAAGTCAAAGCTCCACCTTGGCACCAGTCAGCATATCATGGGCTGGATATAGGAAGTTAATAATTTGTCTGTGTTTATGATAAAGCTTTCCTGTCTGGAGTTTCAAAGCCCTTTGTGATGAGGAATTAATTCAGCCTTACAATAAACAGGATTTACTATTTTACAGTTGAGGAAACTGAGGAACAGTGAGGTGACCACAATGATATACGGCATCTCTCACAGACAAGGGAGGAACAATGTTCCTCCTGCTGCTGGACTCTACTGCTTCACCTGCTGAGAGGGACAAAGTACCCTGCTGCTTGTGACAATCTCACTCCAGTTATCAGCATGAAGCACTTCTAAGAGGTAGCAGAGGGGTCCTAGTTTTTGATGTTTTACTTAAAACACATGAAAGACCTATTTTTTTTTTACATTTCGAGCACTGTGTACTCTGGCACTTGGAAACCAAACTCTGGCATCTGTTGCATCTGAAAATGTTTGGCTAATTATCTTTTGGGTTGCAGCATTCAGAACAGAGATTTATGTCTATTTTGGAAAAAGAGAGTTACTCACTCTTCTCACTAATTAAAAAATCAGGAGGTGAGAAGAGAGAGGCAATTAGGGTACCTTGTTTACCTTGGTAAAATAAGCAGCACTGATAGGATTTTTTTCTGAGGGACATTTGCAGCACTGCTGTGGTCTTGTTGATATCAGATGGTGTTAACATTGGAACTGGACTGAAAGAAGCAGAGCTGATGTTAACTAAAAGGTATAGGAAAGATTGATTTTGGCCAGATCTTTCAGTCCCTACTCATCCACTCATGACAGTACTTATTAAAACAATTGGGGACTGCTAGTGTGAGTAAAGACCATTTGTGTGAATGAGCACTGTGAACTTCCCTCACCAAAGCTGTGTTGCCTGTTCAGTTGATTCCAGCAGACCTGCTCATGGTGTGAATTTATTTGGATGATGGATGTATGATCTGGCCTTTGATAAGTAAAAGATAGTCTCAAAAATTGACTTATAATATAATCATTATAGGTAAATTTAATTTTCTAGATTACAACAACCCATTTAATTAAAACCAAGCAGAATCTTTTAAGGTTCATATTTTGATTTCTGACCAGATCTTTTTCTTGGGGTGATTGGTGACTGAGCCACTTCACCAGAAGGTTCTGCAAGCTTATCCTTAATTCTTTATTGTTTGTAGAAAGCAACGATGACTTCTGAGAAGGAGATGAAGGCTGTGCCAAGGACAGGGCATTGTGCTGTGCTGGAGCTTTACTGGCTCTTCCCTCCTGCTTTGTTCCTTACTAATCACAATGGCTTCCTACAGCACATTTATCAGCACAGGCCACTGCCTGTAAATAAGAGAGCTCTTGTCCCTTCCAAAAGCCAGAAGTACAATGTTATCTCTCCTCTTTCCCACAGAAGAGAGCCATTAGGAAATTCCTTGGTTTAGTTTGTCCCTCCTTGTTCCTGGATAATGTTGGAGCCATTGTAAAAGGATGAGGCTTATGTTTCCTTCTGAAGATGGCAAACTCATTGATGCTTTGGACTGATGAGCTGGATGTGCCCTGATGTGTTACATCCTGTAAGAAGAGGAGTATTCCGGGCTACTTCAGGACTTGAGATTCCACAAAGAATTTTGCTGGTCTGAGAACTGAGTACTTGGTATTTTTCAGGGTGCAACACAAGGAAGCAGGGACCTGAATGTTAAATTTAGTGGAACATAATCTGGGGAGTCAGTTCATGGCAGTGGTGGTGATGTGCTTGCACTAGTTCATGACCATTGACTTTAGCATGCCCTGAAATTTCTTTGCAGGTAGTGGCTAAGTTCGTAAGTGGGAATAGCTCAAGAAGGAGACCTCAAAGATTTGGCTTTGTAAAGTGGAATGCAGTTCCTAGAGAAGGACCCTCCAGTAGTTCTCTGTTTCTCCTTCTGCCATAGCCAGGAAGAAAAGGAAGAACCCCTGACTGAAACGGTCCTGCCACAACTGAGGGAGACTACTTTGGCTGTGGGTAGTGTCAGGAATGTCAGCAGCAGGAGGGTCACTTCTCTTGCTCATTCCTGTTTGCACGACTTTGATGTGGTTTTGCCGTGCCCAGATGTCCCCCCAGGAAATGGTGCTTTGGGGTCTGCTGATAGACATGTGCTGAACTCTGACACATAAATGCAGGATGCTTTGCAGCTTCCCTGATAGATCTGAAGAGTTCAAGCTTCCCTCTCAGACAGGTATTAATACTGTGCACATGCAGAAACTTAACAGACAAAAGATTTTACTTCTCATGAGTCACAGATTAACAACCAAACTATCCTCACTTACAGAAGTCATCCCCTGGGGTCAAAAGAACCATTTGTGTTAGAAAGAGAGGCGAGACCTCCCAAGATGTGCCAAAATGATCCTGAGATGAAGTTGCTCCACTCTTCCCGGGAGGGCCCACAACATCTCACAGGGTCAGTTCCATAAATTGTATGTTCTTCAGGGCAAGGACCTTGCCCTACGATTTGTCTGGGAAGCATGTGTTCGGTACTCCCTACTGCAAATAATAAATAACCCCTTCGGCTGCTGGCTGGGCTTGGGCTTATGAGTCAATTCCCCTTCCTGATTCATTTCTTGTTCCGAGATACCAGCAATGCAGTTTTACTGGAGTATGTCAGCAGCAGTGTAAGCCTCCTGCTCTTCCCTTGCTCACGGTAAGGCAACTGCCATCTCCTGTCTGCAACATACTTTACAGCACTGAGGAAGAATATTAATAAGATTTCCAAAAGGCTTGCTGCCACTTTTGGTGGAAAGGTTTCCTCCAGTGGATGTGTAGCAAAGCTCCCAGGAGACAGACAGAGAAAACCCTCCCACTGAGGAGAGCTGGTGTCATCCCATTTCATTGTCTCTGTGTCACTGCAACACCCCTGTGACTCTGACATGCTGCTCTGTGCTGCTCTTTCTTGTGCTGCTCAATGTAATTTCTTTGCTTGAACATCTTTATTTTAGAATTGTATTAACTAGTTTCCCTGTGCCTAACTGTTGACTGTTCACAATTTAAGTAACCAACTCCTTCCTGTTCGGGGTCAGCTAGACTTTTGCTTTTACCATTTGATTTTACATCACATTTTAAAAAATCCCAACATTATATGCCATATTTCTATGCACCTTAAGGGCTCAGGATCACAGCAGTGCATGTGACAGGAAGGCCAGAAATACACCTTGCCAGTGACTAACTTAGTCCAGCAGTCAAGAAAAGAAGGTAGATGTAGAGAAGCCCAATGTCAGGCGATGAGGCCTGAAGTTTACTAGATGTGTTTCTTCTGGGGGAGCTGTCAGAGAGTCAGTTTACTACGGAATTGCTAGGAGTGCCTTTTGAAAAGCAGTGGGCTGTGCTTTCTTAGGTGTGCTTTCTTAGCTGTGTCTCACTTGCTGCCATTGCACTTAACCTTGTTTTGGGAGGTTCTGGAGGGTGGCTAGCTCCCGCCCTGCTCTGGTGGGACACTGTGCTCCTACTGCCCCTTACCAGGGGACAGCCTCGTCTCCATGAGCAGCTTTGGCAGGGTGCAGCTCTGCCAGAGGCACCTTGTCGGGGCGTGCCTGTTGTCAGTGACATGGGAACAGGCTGCCTTTTCCAGGTCTGCCCCTGAGGACACCCCTTAAATGCAATCTGGGCATCTTCAGTAAGTCTGTGGATATAAGGAGGGCTGCTTTCTAAATTAAGAGATAAAGTGCAAAGAAAGAAGGCTTTTAAAGTAAAAAAATGCATTATGTTAATCTTTGAAGAGCCCCCATCAAATGCTCAACCCAATCCAGCCACTGCATTTGCACATCTTGACCTTTGTTATTTTTATCTTCTTTGGGTTTGGGGAGACAACTCTTAAATGGAATTAGGAGTCTGTGAGCTGGCTCTGTATTTGTAAGCAGATGCTCATCCGCTTGACCAACATATTGCCATACTTTTTATTGCTTATTCATGCATCATATGTGTTTATTTATACAGCTGAACAAGTCTAATACTTTAGAAAGTTCGACTAATATATCAACTGCATCATCCAGACATAACTTTTAATATGGAGCAGTGATATTGCTTGGTGTATTCAAATAATAAATCCCTAACTACTATGTAAGCCACACTGCATTTTTGTTTAATTTTGTTTTTAGATTGAAACCAGAAAGCTAATGTACATGAGTTAGCCTGTTCTGAATCTTTGTCATCTTAGACAGCCCTGCTTATTGCCAGCTCATTTCACAGAGATCTATTTCAAATCAACTCATAAATTATTAATAGTACATGTGTAGGTCAGAGAGATGCTAACCCTGACAATCACACCCTAATATTCTCTCTTTAGCATCAGAAATAAGAAAGGAGATGTGAATAATCAATATTCAACAACCATAGTACATCTCATACAGATATGGTATATGCACTTAGGAAAAAAAAAAACCACATCTTTGCAAAACCTGTCAGGCTGGCATTAATCTTGCATGATGAATAATGTGGCAATCTATGAATTTTTAACACCTTTAAAATGATAAAATTGTGAGATGTGATATCCAAAAGTAAATTTGTTCAAATTGGAGAATATTTTTGATCAAATGGATATATTGAATAATGTGTAGAAAAAATATTTAAACATCAATTTAAATTGCACAGCAGGCAAGACAGTTTGTATGGGTTTGTGACTGGGAGCAGCTTTCCGTCACAAATAATTTGCCTGCAGATTTAATTATAACTCAAAGCTTAAACATTAACTCTTCTGAGAAGAGCCCTAACTCTGGGGGCCCTGAACAGTTCCCGGGGCTGTCTGGCAGCTTTCGCCCCCCAGCCATTGCTGGTGTAGGAAGGGTCACATGGTTTCTTGCTTTGCCTAGCTCCTGCTGTACAACACTTTCTACAGAAAACCCCACAAAATCAGTGTAGGATGCTTCCAGAGAGGATGTAACACAGTGCCAGAAAGGAGCAGGAGCAGAATTCCACCTTTTATTCACAACAGGGCTGAATCTAGGAGGTGTTGTGCACACTGGGCTCTTGGCTACCCCTGGACACTGCCAGCCCTCCCCAGTGAGCAGGATTAGGCTCTTGCTCAGCTGATAGTGATTGGTGGTAGAGGGCAAGTTTGGGTTTCCAGTCTTGAAAAAGATGAACCACTAATACATAGGAAATAATGGGATGGATGCTGTCTCACCCGAAGTTCAGTAGAAATTTGTTGTTGTCATTCATGGGGACAGGATCAGGCTTTACATTTGAAGCTAACTTGCTCTGAGATTGCCTGACAAACAGAAAACCAAAATGCTTAATTTAGAAACTGTCAAAAAGTAATTACTAACCTTTTATACTTACGAAAATTGCTGTATGTGCTCCTGTAAAGGGACTAGAGAGCAGCTGGACATTTTAATTTTCACTCTATGCAAAATAAAAATGACACTTGAACTTTACCTGTTTTTTTTAATCCTTCTAATGAAAGCATTTTATTTTATTTCATTTTTATTGAACAGAAAATAAAATGTGTTTGTTTCCCCAGATTTGAGGAGAATTAACATGTATCTGATTGTTAATATTTGATCTTTCTTTAATTATTTATGATATCAAGGAATGAATCTGTCAAGTAAATAATGAAATGCGTACATGCAGCATATGTAATTAGGTTAGGTGCATAAATCCAAAGTGCTCACTTTACAGTTGTCAGTGCAAAATTTATTAATAATGAGTAATGCTAAGTGAAGAAAATTCCTAACAGTCTACTCATTAGTGTAGGTTAGAGCAGTTGCTGAAAAGGAAAGTTATCATTCGTCTCTTACTGCATTTTATCATTTCAGAATGTTAGTAAATCATTATATATTTTCCTTATCTCTGCTACAAATGTGTAATAAGAGCAGTCTTTAGGTTGTGCTGGGAAGGTGCACTTTGTCATCACTCTGCAAATAGCTATCAAAGTAGAGGTTTTTTGCAGCTTTGTGTAATTTAAAGACAATGTTATACCCCAGTCTTGCTTTCCTTAGGACAGAGGAGTTCATATATGTTTGAAAGAGATGAACTGCATTATACTTACCTTCTGGTATTTTAGAACTGAGGGTGATATGCTTATACACAAGCACAAATATGACTCTACATTTGTCAGGGGGGTAGGACACAGGTAGCACAAAATGGTGGGTGGTGCAGCGTGTGTTGGCTTGTGTTGCGTGTCATCTCCTGCATTAGCAGAAGTCACACAGTCACAATCTTCATGCAATGCATGTCTGCCTATAACATACATGTATTAGAAAAGATCAGCTTTTAGAGGTCCAAGGTTGTAGCCCAGTGTGACAACAATGAGACCACCTATTTCAAGTGGAGCGTTGCACCTGAGTGCTTCTTGGGCCATGGGTGATTTGGTCCACACAGTCACAAACCTTAACACCAAGGGCAGTAAACTGAGCAAGGAGCTGTGTGGCAGTGCCTGGACCCAGGAGTATATGAGCCAAACTAATAATTTTATGGGACTATGGCCCATGTGACTTTTACCACCCCTTCGCCTTAGCTTGCTATCAAGTTGTTCCTGCTTTTTGCAGATTAAGGGAAAAATGGTTCTAGTTAATAAAAAACCAAACAAAATTAATCTGCAAGTTTATTCCTTCTGGGATCTGAGAAAAATGTCTGAGAGAGATGAAACACCTGTTTGAGACAGAGAACTGTCATTGTGGGACTACAAAGAACATTTCTCAATCCCAAAAGGCATTTTTTAAAGCTCCCTCTCTGAAAGAAGATTTGATTGCTAAATGTATATTTAAAACAATATTTCAATATCATTTTGAAGCTTATCATTATCACAAGTACTTCATGGGCTAATTCACTATATCCAAGGATAGGCATTCACCCCAGCTCACTTTTGCTGTGGAAAATTAGACATCTAGTCTGAATTAGTCATCTGGGCTCCCTCCACACTCATTGAGATTCATCTCAGCCTGAAACTGGTGCTTGAGGCTAAGCCCAAGATACAGGAGGTGAATCACCCTCTGGAGACACCGGCTCTCTTCTTGGGCTGCAGAGGGCTGATACTGGAAACCTGACTTTTAGGCTGCTAAATGAGATGAGCTGAATCCCACACTATTCATCTGTGCTGCATGTGACTTCTACCCAGGATCTTAAAGGGAAGGTCATCACACAATGACCTTAAGGTAGCTGAAGCTCTTGGAGACTGACCATGCAACCACAGCAAAGTGTTTATGCTGGCTGTGCCTTATTTCTCCAAAACATTAAAATAAAGAGGACTGAATTTGCTGATCAGCAGAGGCTGAACTAAGTCTGGGCCTGTCACTGAAAGCCCCCACCCTGAAGCTGCATAACTGTATATCCATATCGCTCACTTCTGCTGGCCTCAGCATCCACATAGCACAGCGGGCAGCTGCTCTGAGAGCTGACTTGGCTGAGCACAAGTCTTTGGGAGGTGTCGCAGGGTAACTTTTCATTTTTAGAGTTCTAGCTGACCATGCAACCCCACAGTCACTAGTGCTGGCACCAGGGAGAAAGAAGATGGGAAGGCAGCAGTTGCCAGCATTGTGAAGTGACAGGGTTGCTACTGCTGGTAGTGATGCAAAATTAAACGGATTGTGAAATTGAACCCTGAGCAAAAGGATGCTGACAGCCATTCATTAAATTTTGTATCACGCTGTTAGATTTTAATCACAACATTTTGGATCAGAATCACAAATCCTCTTATCTGCCGTAAGAGCTTCTTTCAAGCTTAACATTTTTATGCCCCATATAGGATGCAACAATATTCATCTCTGCTAGTCAAGCTTAGAAATGCATTAAACTGTCCAACCAGAAAATCAGGAACAGACATTTAGTGATGCAAAATGGTCATTCTGCAACCTAATGCCTAAGGGACAGATCAGTCATCACAGACTCCCACTTCTGCCTGAAAAGACCAATTAGGTGACTCTGCCTATTCAACTATCAATACAGGATTGCTCCCAACAGGATATTCCCCTGTGCTTTACCCACTCTAATTTTAAATTACTCAAGTGCCAAGACTTCTATCACTTCCCTGGGGTGACCATTACACAATTGAAGACCTCACTGTGAGGAAATGTTTCCTGATATTCTGTCACAATTTTCCTATGCTTAGACTCATCCCTTTTTACCTAGTTACACATTCTCGAACAACTCTACCTTCTTTCATAGCCATGTCATTGCAAAACATAATGAGAGCTAGCATCACACCCCCCCTCCCCCCTTTTTTTTTTAATAGTGATTCCTAGGCAGTAAACACATAAAGGAAAAGTCAATTATTTCAACCACTAGTATAATTTTTGATGGTGTTCCAGTGCTGAGGTGCTCTGATCATTTAGCACTGAACAATTTGCTCCAAGAAGAGTTTTCTGCACATGTCCTTTGAGGAAGGATGATAAAGGCTGAAAAAAGGGAAGTCTAGGAAAAAAAACACCACCAACTTCAGGTTTCATGTGCTACTCTGGAAAGAGGAGTTTGCTGCCCACACATGAGCATCCCCTAACAACAAATAATTAGGATAAAATTCCTCACAAGAAGACCCTAAGACTTACTCTGTATTTTGAGGGTTTTGTAGGTAGGTAAATGCCAGAGCCCAGTGGGTTGCAACTGGTTCAGGCAAGAGGCAGCAGAACTGTGCTGCAACCCAGTGCTCTCAGGCACTGTCAGGTGCTCTTGCTCCAGGGAATAAGGTTTGGGTGCATCTTGTATAGTAGGAAAAGACTTGTCTCCAAACATCTTGGGCAAATGAATGACATACCTCCTTCTCAACCGTCTCTTCATGCTCAGTAAAGGGGCAATAATATTATCTTCCTGTTCCTTTTATCTGAATCAATGCCATTCCGAATTTTGGGTGGATTCAGGATGAACTTTAACAAAGTAATTGCAAGATCTTTCATCCTGCCTGAGGTAGGATTTCTTTTTGAATTTTGAATTTTTCCCCCACACAGTGAGTGTTGCGTAGTCAAACCATTCATCTGTTTTATCAGACAAGCAGAACTGTGAGTCTGATATCTTTAAAAAAAAGATACAGTTCTCTGATTAACTGAAGAGTAATAGCATGAAATTCTAGTCTCCAATAAGTAACATATTGATGCTTATGTCTAATTTAATCAGCATCAGGGGGGACGGGGGGGTGCCCATTCCTTCACCATCAGTTATACAGCAGTTCAAGGTGATAAATCCTATCTGCAGAATGATATTCCGTCGACATTTCTATAATATTAATTAGATCACTGTGTCAGGCTGTAGGAAATTTGCTTAACATTCATTAGAAATTTCTTAGAGATAGATAGGCATCCCTCCCTCCTTCTCCCCCTGCTTTCTTTCTTCTGTGATTGACAGACGAGGTCAAGCTGAAGACAGCCCCCCTTCTCTCCCCATGCCTGAAGAGCCAGGTCACTGGACTCCATAATGCATGGGGAGTGGGAGGGTAGGATTACGCTTTGAAGAGATATCCTATTAAATTGGACAAAAGCTCGTCTGCCTCCAGGCTCCTCTGCCAGGTCTTTTCAGCCTGCAGCAAGCAAGAAGAAGGCAGGCGAGTGTACAACGCAAAAGCCATTTGCATTACCCTGCAGTCATTTTTATATGTGTAGGTAATGAAGTTGTCAGTGGAGCCTCGAGTGTGGCAGAGCCTGATATTCAAATAGACCTGCCAGCTCTCCCCCCTCCTTGCCACCGCCCTCTGCTCCCCGCTCTCCCCCATCCCCACAGCTGATCTACTGACTCCCTGGATTACTGCTTCGCTGGCTCCCCGGCTCCGACTGTGCTTGCACTCTTGCCCCTGTCAAGAGCTTTTGTTTCCAAGTCAGGGAACAGGCACCTTCAGCTGCCTGCGCAGTGCTGCCTGCCCTCCCGCGCTGCCTGCGCGCTCCGTGCTGCCTGCACACGCCGAGTGTCACCGGCTGACTGATGATGGGTGGCAAGCGCCCCGGACAGTGATGCCAAGGCCCTGCCCGCAGAAAGCCTGCAGCAGCAGTACTACCGACTTTACAGGGAAAGCTCCCCAGGGCACTGCATTAATCCCAGTCTGAACATCAAGGACAGGACATTTTGCTGTGGTCACACAGAAGAGAAAGGCTTCACATGTCAGTAGATTCTCTAAGTGAGGTGGCACGTTCATGGCTGGCATGCCTGTAGTGCCCTTTTGCTGTGGAGTGGCATAGCACGATGCAAACTGTGCTTGCAGCTGGAAGAGAGGCAGCAACCAAGTGTTACACAGAACTTATATTCACCAGTGTCGAGGGGGTTTGGCAAAGGGCCGTGCAGGCATACCTCGTCCTCATAAAAGAAATCACAGGATCATAAATAAAAAGCAGTCAGAACTGGTCTGTGGTAAATTTTTCATATATTTTGGGGGGGGGAAAAATTAAAAATTCCTTGTGGCAAGGCTGCCTGGTAAGTAAAAGGTTTGAATCAACCACATTAGCGTTGGAAACTAGCTTTTACTAAATGTGGGGCTGGGCTGTCAGCCAGTGTTAATTGGCACAAACCTACTGAAGTCAATGGAATGACAGTGATTTATACCAGGATGAAGGCTTGGGGGATGGATACTTAAAAGCAAGGCTTCCTTTTCTCTGCTTTCAGTAACTGGACTCACTTGTGGTCACAAGCGTGCAGGAGCAGATCATAGCTTCTAGGCTTGATGGAGAGATGTCACTAGGTAGATAAGCATCTGCAGGTTGTCAAATATACACTGTGAAGCTGAAGACCATTTAAAAAAATTCATCACTCTGGTAAATATTTAGCTGCCTCAATAGTCTCATTTTTGGATCAGCATCTCATTCATTATTTGCAGGAAAGGATACTTTCTGTGCTCTTATGAAAATGATCAATGATCCTTTAGCACAGAAGGCCCTTGGGATTAATTTATTTTGTAAGCAGTGTACTAAAAAGACTGGTTCAAGCATTTTTTAAAAACTTACAGGAGGGTCGAAATCACAAAGGTTTCAGCAGCAGCATTTTTTGGCCTTTGTTCTTACAATGAGATTTTGAAAGATTGTCTAGAATCCCAGCATGCTACAAATTTTCATGGCATGATACATCACTGTGCCACTGGATATGCCTTCAGGAGCCCCTTTTTGAGCAAACCAAAATTTATTTAAGAAAGTGAACTTTATGTTTACAGTACAACAGTTAGCCTACAAGTATTTCCAGTATACAGGGCTACTCTAAATGCACCAACCTGCAGATTAAAGGCTCCCTGAGTATAAATTGGCATGATGCACTGTAAATGATTCACAAATGGAGGAGTCCCTAAGTGTGCATTGACTCGCTACACCATAACGTCTCCTACAGAGATTTTACAGCATCGTATGCCAATGATCCATGGATTAAGGACTCCCTAAGTGCACATTGACACGATAGACTGGAGCTGTTTTGGTCTATCGTGTCAATGATCCAGTGATAATGACAGTGTCTAGTGCAGATCCACTGAGACCAGAGTTGTGGTTCCTAATGGAAAAGCCAAAATTGTCCCACTTAAGTCATCTTGACTATTTTGGATGCTGCAGGAACATGGACAATGTTTTCACAATGTTCTCCTCCTTCACATCAATTGAGGAATGTCTTCAGCAGTGTGGTTCTGCAGTCTGGGTCACTTCTGTGTATGTACATGTATATACGGGTTCATAGAAAAAACTGTGGACAAGTGCACTTTTATACATTATATATGTGTATTTATTTCTTCATGCAGAAGGATTCTCACACTAAAATTTTGTTGCTGTCATTGAGGATAGTAAGGCTCAAACTGAGGGAAAGTCATTCTAGATACAGATCAGCTTCCTATGTGAAAGATCAAAGCTCTCCCTACTACAGAACAGGATGAGGAGACAAAATGAAGACTCAAACCATAATAATGCCTAGTTATTCTGTTACTTGCTTCTCAGAAAATTTCTCCCCAGCAGTTGTAAACCCTCCCTTGAACAAAGGGGAAAATTGGGATGTAACAAGTTTAATTTGGTAAGCCTGTGACTACAGTGCAACTGGGACCATAATACAGACTTTTCAAAGATGTCTCAAACCCAACACAATGGTTTAACAGTTTGGAGATAAGTAAGACTGTGTAGTCCTCTTACCGTATCTGTGGAGACTATGCAAGAGAAGACAGGAAGGCATTCAGAGACAGTTATGAAGAGAGTGTTAGCCAGTGTTTATCATCCAGAAATTGTCTGGCATTTTCAGCACCATGAGTCACCTCTCTCACCTTCAGTTACTCAAGCTTTAGAACCGCTAAGGCAGAGGAAAAGTTAAGATGAAAAAAAAGCAGGTTGCAAATGCAACAGCAGGAGAGGCAGAGTCAAAAACATTAAAAAAAACCCCAAACCAACCAACCAAACAAAAAGCAATGGAGTGAAGTTAGAAAAAGGTTGTCTCAGGGTCATGATTATCTATCTGCTCCACCTGCCTGGTTCTACATGATCCCATTCAAACAGCAGATTTCCTGGCCATGCAGGTGAAAGTAGCCAGATGTCTAAGCCACATTTTTTGTTGGGAATTTCCCTTCTGAACCTGCTGAAGCAGATATTTCAAAGGAGACTCCTGAGTTTGCTTTGCATATTAAATCTTGGAGTTGTTTCTTCTCCAGAAGAAGGAAAGGATGGCACACACAACTGATAGGAAAAGGCCATAATAAACACTGTGCATATGATGGAATCATGAAGAGAAAATGGAAAAGGGCGGTTGCCACAGATACAGTGAATGCTGCTTCTGTAGAAGGAAACATGAGCATAATTCTGGAAAGTTTCACTGGAACAGCAGTTGTTAAGTATAGAGCACTTGTCCTGTTAATGCACTTAGAGTGGGCCAGATAATTTTTATCATTTACAGGTAGATCTGTCTTTAGTATTAGAATCTTGATTATTGATTATTTTAATAAATAAAGGTGATACTGAAGATTCCAGATGACTGAAAAAAGAAAATATAACATTTTAAATATACAATTAAAATTGGAGTCCCATCAACTTCCACAGAGCCGTCTCAGAAGAAACTCCTAATACTCTGAATACATTTAATTGAAAAGGAGAGCAAGATTTTGATTGTGATTACAATTTACATGAATACATTATACATTGACAACTGGATCCTCTGGTGAAAGCCTGCTTAAAAGTACAATGTATTGGCTTTTCAGGTCCACTGACGTACCATTTTCTGAAATGTTTAAATTCCTTGACTCCTGACAGTTGAGTAAAGACACATATTAAGCATATGAAGAGTATTTCCACCTTCTGCATAATTTTACCTTCATAGAAAGCAGTCTGACCTCATTTTATCTTCAGAGGTAAAATACATACTACTGAAAAAACTGAAAAAAAAACAAACCTTAAGAGAACTGAGAAAGGTCCAGGCATCATCACTGGTGTTTGGTAATTTAAATCCAAAAGATCTTCTAGTGTTTATAATGCCAAAATTACAAATTTCATTAATTTTACCATTTTATTGGAGATATCACTTTATTTATGGCACACATGCAACCATCATGTTTAAGAGGATGAATTGTTTTATTTCCTAATGCATGAGGCAAAAGTTCCTCTTCTAGATTATTACTAGCTGATTTTCAAGAGTGGCCTACTCCAGTATCCCCATTCCTAGAAGCTCCCTCTCCATGTAGGTCTGACAATTTTTTTTTGACGGGTGTGGAGATTTTGAGTAACAGAAATTATAATAAAGGTTCACCATTCTAATGGTTTATTTCAAGAAATACAAAACAGAAAAGATTGCAAGCAGCTGTTCAACCAGCTTCTCTCTCTGCTACAGAAAGTCACCTGGCAGATGGTATCCAGTGCAAGGCAGTTACAATGGAGATCCCTGCAAAGTACAGATGCAGCAGGAAATCAGTGTATTGGGTGGCCTCTTTTGAGCTGCAGGCTGGCACTCATCACAGTTTGCAGAAGGCAGAAGTAAAGGGGACACTTCCTAAAGAGGTACTAGGAATGCAGAAGAATTAGGTGGTCCTCCAAAATGGGAATACAGCTTTGGAAGTGCTCTTCACAATATGCATCTTTGACTGCTTTACAATCTACCTCCACACAGATGCTAAAGAAGCCCATCTCAGCTGACAGTTGATGATTATGTTAATGTTCAGAGATTCGAAATACTGAGGTGATGTCCTTGTTGCATTTAAGGAGAAACCATGGGATCTGATTCTAGGTGAGATAAACCATGAATTTCTTTATTATTCATGCAAGCATCCCTAGCACACCCTGTATTCACCCAGCTTGATAGAGACCTTTTCTGCCCAAGAACTTTTCTTCCACCAATCTATCTCCATCTTTAGCCACCCTTCCTCTTCACTCCTTTGTTCATAAACATGCGCACTGTGAAACTGCAGTACCAAAAAAAAAACCCCCAAAAAACCAAAAAAAAACCACAATAAAATACCGCCCACAATATTTACTACTTTCAAAAGTAACTACATAACATTTTTGATAAGCTAACCAAAATGAGCCTCTTGCATGTCTTGCTTTGAGACACTTTTGCCAGTTTCTAGTGTATATAGAAATAGACTAAAAATCTGACTCAGGCTGACTGAAGTCCAAGGAGTCACTAATGTTATGTTCAGTGGGGCTGGGGTGAAGCACAACAAATGGTTCCTGTTTCTGTAGAGAAAGATGAAGAGTGTAGGTAGCAGGAGGATGCCGTTCTAAATTTCTATTTCCTCCCCAGGCATACAAATGTTTAAATTTTTGTAGCTGTGGATCTTTATCTGTGCTATGTGTACCTGAACAAGTAATATCACTTAACAGTATTGGATGTGCAGGATAAAACTGTCAGTGCTGACCACACTCGTTATGTTCTTTGGGGTTTTACTTGAGATGTACTCTAGCCTGACCCCCAGGACTGAACACCTATTAACAAGTATATCAAGTACATCCCTGGAGCTTATCTTCTAGTTTGTTTTCCTCCAAAATTAATTCAGTGCTCTAAGACAGTTTTGCAGCATGACCCAATATGAAGTAAATGGGGACAGTCAAGAGATTTTTGCTTTTGCTTCTGCAGACTCCTGCTACAACCTGAAACACTGCCATTGATGAGCCCTGTGTCATTCAGCCCTCTTCCAGCTGAATCAGCATAAGCTCCGTGATCTTATGTCAGTATAGTGCATAGTCTCTACTGCTTAGCACAGCCCTCAGCTATTACTGATCAAAGAATACCAGCAACTGCAAACCACCAGCTCTGCACATCCAGGTGCACGATACACTAGCAAACTCCTCTGGGTTATGGCATCCCTAGTACCTACTTGCTTTCCACATCCATCTGCCCTGGCCTTTGCCTTCTGCTGTAGTCCACAGAATTTATTCTTAGCTAAAATTCTATGAATGCACACGATACAAACACACACGCGCACGTGCACACTCACGTACACGCACATACAATTTTACAGCAAATTCCTGTTTTTCTGAAAATGTCCCATGCAGAGATGCTTGGTATGATTTCAGTAGCACCACTTAGTGCCTGAACAGGGCTGAATCTGTTCTCATCACTAGCTGTAGGATACACTGGGGACAGCCACTACCTATCTCCTGCTGATGTTGCTCCTAGATATACTGCACACCTCAGCCAGTTTGGGGAGAATACTGCTTTTCTTTGCAATATTAATGGAAAATTATGCAAAAGCTTAAAACCTAACATGGATCTGATGCAGCCCATAAAGAAGTTGAAAGGCCAGAGAAGAATTGTATCACCTCCTTCTTGAGAAACCTAGCCAGTGCCAGTTACTACTGTGGTCAAAATCATGCTGCAAATTAGAGCTCCGGCTCTCAATTGTTAAAGAATAAAAGAATATGGCCATAGTCCTGATAGATGTGGAAGAATGCAAAGTCCAAGAAGGAAATAGATGGAGAAATAAAGGGAAAAGGAAAAGTTCTTTGTTGATTTCAGCTTGGCAATCAGGATCTAAGTGGATCTGAGAGAGTCAGGTCAGGGAGGGATCTCAGGCTCATTTTCCCTCAGAAGTGAGGAAGCAAAAAGGGGCATGATTGGGTACTAAAGAATGAATACAAGAAATACATCTGTGCCTCAGAAGTGAGGGTTTTTCTCAGATGGTAAGACCCCCTTTTTAGTGGGTATCTGGAGAGAAGAGCTCTCCAGGGACTGGGAACACCTTCTGAATACACCCAGGGATAAAGCTGCATGAGATATGTATGAAGATGGGTGGGGTGAAACTCAGTTATCTGTACATAGTTGTCTTGTTCCATTAGAGATGTCCTTAGCCACTTCAGGGGTCTGTTCAGGCTGGATGGGGTGACACAGGACCTGTGGGAGACCTGTGCTGATCTATAGGGGCAGCTTAGGCTATCCCAGCCACCCAAGGGCATCTCAGGTGACATTAGCCCCCTTATCTGGGTAACAGAATCAATCCCATAAAAAAAACGCACATCTTGTTGCAAAACTGGTGGTCTGCATGTGCAATTTATAGCTGTCCTAAGAACCTTTGACTGAGATAAATATACCCTGAAAAATACCCTTTTTTTTTTTTAACTTCCAGATTTTCATCTTAGTACCCTTAGTATTTAATTTTGAGATGAAAGGAACCTGACTTCTTTATGCAGATAAAAACTACACTAAACTTTTTCCTTATGGAAGATCTTTCAAACATTAGTTGAATAATTTTTGTCCATTTGACCATCTGAGCAATTACTTTAGAATGTCCTCTCCTGTACTGCTTTGCTAGCAGTCAGACCTCTGTAATAAAATATTATGTTCAAAATATATTTTAGAAGAAAGGTGTATAATCCTATTAATGGATTTCTTTAAATTCTCTATATGTGTTTTGCAATGAAATAAGCATATCCATAGCAATATCTAAAGTTCTCTTTCAGGATTTATGCACTCTTAATGGATGGAGATTATTTCTTTGGATAATGTAAATATCCCAAAGATTTAATGAAGCCATAAAAACATTCATTAGACTTCTGTAATTAGAATTATAGTTATGAAAGCTTCAGAGTGCTAAATATACCTGCAGTATTTAACTGCTTCAAGTTTTTAGTAAACAGCCTTTATCTGGGGTGGGAGAAATCAGAGCTGTGGAGGCGGAATTCACCTTCAAACTGGTGAGAGGGCTCACCTCCTGTCAAACTAGGAAAATAAACTGTGAAACTACATTTATGGAGACCAGCTCCTCTAGGCAACCTACAGCCTTCCAGGATCCTCTTTTTAGGGGTTGCTGTGGAGCATGCCTCAATTAAATGTCATCTCCAGCTTGCAACAAAGGCTCAGATAGATCCCTCATTTCTCAGGATGATGTTTCCTTGATGTCAGATGAAGACCACAGTTATGTTTTGGAAATCGCACAGAGCCCTTAAAAAACCATGTGTGTGAATATTGGGGCTGAATCTGGCCCTAACTTCTCACCCTAAGTGCAGCAAGGTAACACTTTTTAATGAATGTTGCAAACCAAGTAATTTTTCTGATTCTGAGTTTGTTTGGGCCACTTTACTCCCATGCAAATGTTTTCTCTGTTTTCTATGCAAAGATCATCAATGACACAGAGCCCAGGAATGACATCTCGGAATCCAATCAGAAAACCTGCATAAAGATGAAAGGTCTTACCAACAAGAAGTGAGCTTGCTAAACTACACCTTTCAATGAATTCAGACAAAACTGAAAAATGTTGTTGATATCAGATCCTTAGGCTGATTACTGAAGCGTTCGATTTTTCAGCATGTCAATTCATCACTGTCTACCTGGTTATATTTAACACTTTCTCCTGTTTCCATCCTGCCTGCTGAGATAGGCAATCTCTGTCACACGGTATCTGCTTCACCAGAAGGTCAATAGACCACTGTGGAGGCCCATGAGTCCTGTTCCCAAGTCACCTTGATTCTCTTTACGATATTGCTGACGGCAGGTGGAGCTTCCATGTCTCGTGGCATCTAAAATATTAATGAGATTAGAACTTCCATCCTTCAAACAGTTCAGTGCTTCCCTTTCAGTGATTTGCAATTTTGCATTCAGCCCACGGAATGCAAAACCCTGGTAGTGATGGTTGCTGTCCTGTGCTGGTATTGCCCAAATGTTGCATTGGTTACACTAGTTTCATTTTCTTTGAGAAAGTGCCACTCTGCATTTTATTGTAGCAACAGGTTCAAAAATTTTTGTGGAAGATAGTAAGCTTCGAATAACCCAGTCTGGAGCTGAGAGATTTGGCTCTACATAGAGAGTTTATGTTTTGTTGCAGCTTATCAGTCCTGGCCAAATTATACACAATCTATATATATGGAAATGGTGACTCAAAACTTCCATTTACACTAGTCTGCTTTTGGGGTTACCTGGGAGTTCTTAGGCTTCCCTAATTCAAGCCTGTAGGAGACTACCAGTGGTACCACCACTGTGGTGTGGGACTCATGAGGATCAAACAACCTTCTCCTCTGCCCTTTCACTGTCAGTGAGGGGACAGAGAAGGGGCACAACCTGTTGGGTTGCCTCCTTGTTTCTGTTAGATTATTTCTCGTTATGTACCTGAATCCTGGATGCAGATATGTGCACATATCCATATATACAGCTTTGAAGATCAACTTATAAATCAGTCATTGACTGATTGAAAGGCATTTATTGTTGGAACTTGCTGATAGTTTAGCATGAAGTAGCTTCACTGGTTTCCTGGATGGGGATTACTTTTCCATTGTGAGTCCTAAACCAAACTCTGGATCTGAATAATTCTGGATGTTAGGGAAATCACTTTTTGATATTTGGCTTCTCCCCTTTGTAAAATGATAATCACACAACTTGCACAGCTTTGTAAAGAGCTTTGAGATCTATGGGCAAGACACAGTATAGGTATTCTAAGCATGATTTATTTCCTTGCCGGGCCTATCCCTAAGTGGCTCATTGAAGAAACAACATTTATAAATATGCATGGCTTCCTGGTATAGAATTTTTCCTATTCTTTTCAGAATATACAGGCTAAGATGTTATTATTCACTTTTCCATTTTTAGAATCAACGATTAAATTGCACTGCACTGCTGTGTTGTAGCAATTAAAATAACTACTGTCTATTTGGCAGTCCTTTAATGGGAAATGAAATTCACTTTTAGGCATATATCATGGTAATACATATATCATATGGTATGTAACTTAGATCATTTTGGAGCACAGTAGCAGTATTAGTTCTTATTCTCCACCTAACCATCATTACAAGCATCAATTTTGTTAATTAAGAATTTTAAGCACTGTGAATTTATAGTACAATTATGTTTTACTTCATAAGTAGATCTTTACCCCTCTACAGCTATCAACAAAATGTCCACTTCTATTATTTTCTGGTGGTTTCAAAGGCTGATGAAATTTTGGATGAAGATTTACCCTTTTGTCTAAGCTTTACTCACTGTGTGTCAGCTGTTTGTTGGCAAAACATAACAGTGAAGACTTTTGACTTAAGTCTTTTTTTTTTTTTTTTTTTAAAGAAAAGCCAATTCATCAGGTAGGAAAGACTGCTGCTTGCACTCTCAAGTCCTGCCAAAGACAAATGGCTGTAAAAATTTAAAATCAATCATTAACAGATTAGCTGTTGGTCCAAAGTAAATAGCAATCAGCTTATTAGGCATCAGGCAGAGTGAGATAAAGGGGAAGAGTTATTGAAAATGAGGATGTTTGCCGGGGCTGTGCTGATGGAGCAGAACAGGGAAAGGCTGTTTCTTTGTTGCTCTAATTACAAATGGAAAATAACCTACAGTGCTGAACAAGTTGAGCTCCCTAGCTGAATTGAATGGAGCATAGTTCTTATGTTCTACGTCATGGCTTGATTTATCTTGATTATCAGTATTTCACACTATTTCTTCCCTCCCCAAAAGGCCCTGCTTGGCATTCTCTTATACCGAAGCAAATGCAATTTTTGATTCTGCAAAGAATGGGGTGTTGAGGGGAGAGTTGCCACAGAAGAAATGCCCTTCTCATCCAAAAATATAATTTCCATACAGGAAATTCCTCTCATATGATGGAATTTTGTTCTCAACAGGCTTTCATTATGGTTAAACTACAGATTGCTCATGACTAAATCACAGCCAGCTTTGTGCCATGGTTGTATTTTAACACAGTGAAATTCTGCAGAGCAGAAAAATTTGTAATATGGCAGATGTTGCAAGAGGAAACGGGAAGGTAGAAGGAGTAGGGGGTCAAAAAGGCTGAGAAAACAGAAACAACACAAGTTGGGTAGGAAGCAAAGCTGAGGGGAAAGAAGACAAACAATAGCTGAGAGTAAAATGAGATGAGGAAGCAGAAAACACAAAGAAATAAAGTAGGAAGTAGAAGGAAATGGGTACAGGTTGATGACAAAAGCTCCCTTTCATCATATAAACACTGAAATGTTTACATAGAGAGTAACTGACCATTAGAATGATCAACCAGGAGTGGGGGCCATTTCCCCATGACTGATCATGTGAAATCCAGACTAAGATGCTTTTCTAAAAAAATAGGACACCTAAAAATTGTCTTTTCATTGTTTTGAGCCCAGTGAATAGAAAGCTGGTCTGTAAAGAAATCTGGAAATGGCACCTTTCTATTAATGTCACAAATCCACACGTTATACTTGTGAACCCTCAGACAGTGCATGACCTGTAGGTAACCTTGGAAGAATCACTACCCATCAGCCTGGTGCAACCTGTGGTTGGTCCCTTGTACCCTGGGCATGAGACTACACATTGCTGCCTCCTCCTTAGCATCCCTCTTGTGTGACTGACCTCTGACTCCTGACTGCACAGATGCAATGCAGTGCCAGCGCCAGCTTCAGTCCCTCTCAGCTAAACTGGCAACACTTTAGCCAGCTTGATTTGAGCAGGGGCCCCCTCATCCAAGCCCCAGTATGGTTATATCCTTCCCAGTTCCATGTTTGGGGCCACTGCTCAGCCCTAGATGAAGACAGGAGGTGTCCACTAAGCCACGCTGGCACTGGGATGGTTTCTTGTCCTGGTGCAGAGCTGTAGTGCAACAAGGGCACATCCTCAGCCAGATCTCCTCTACCAAATACAATACAGAGAGCAGACACAAAAAAGTGGGGATCCTTTCCTAAACAATTTCTTATTTAAGGAAAAGAAAAAGAAAGAAAGAAAGAAAGAAAGAAAGAAAGAAAGAAAGAAAGAAAGAAAGAAAGAAAGAAAGAAAGAAAG
>JAWWEU010000081.1:32716370-32741127 GCA_035583155.1 Acropternis orthonyx
AAGAAAGAAAGAAAGAAAGAAAGAAAGAAAGAAAGAAAGAAAGAAAGAAAGAAAGAAAGAAAGAAAGAAAGAAAACAGGACCAAACGAGTAAGCTTCTATAAGATTTTACTTTTTTTTTTTTCTCCATAGGAAATTATACATAGGGCCTGACAGAAGGAAAACTATTCTGGTACTCTTTAAACTTTCCCATTAAATAGCTGTGGAAAAACAGGAGTGGGGGTATTTACTTTCCACCTTTTACATTTATGTTTTTTTGCTTTTTACCTTATTTCTCATGAATAAAAAACCAAAGTGTCTATCTTCCATTCATTTCCTGCTACTTTTGCTTTGATTTACTGTCAAAGATATTGAAGCAAAAATTCATAAAATGACATGAATGTGATTTCAACAGAAGGAAAAAAGCAAGAAGTCTGAGAAAAACACATCCTAACAATTGTTTGCCAATGTTTGCACAGAAAAGAGCAGTCAGCTGAAATGTCAAAGTAGCAGAGGCCTCTTTTCCACATTCTGAAATGGCTGAATAAGTTACACACAACAAAAAATTACTTTCTGCCTGCAATTTTTGGAGTCCTGGGACAGCAGCCCACACCTGGGGGTGACAGAGCTGTGCCACTGTCATGCTTGAGCTGTTTCTTCATGTACCAAGGAGCACAGGGGTGATGCTGGTTTCTGCCTACAGAAGGAATTTACAATGGCCAGAAGGACAGCCACAGAAAGAGCATGGGGATGCTGGATGCTATAGACATTGGTCCTGCCAGGAAAACGAGCAAACTGACTTGCAACAGGAATGGCGGTGTTGCAAATGTAGAGAGAGGGACATTTTCCAGTGTCATCTTCAGCCTAAAAGGGGTCTCTATGCATATTACTCAGGTGAATCCAGATTATAGTGCTGTCTAGGGGTCCCGTATCTCAAGATAGATTCTTGTCTTCTTCCCTTCCTAAGTATTGGTGTCCTCCACTCTGCAGTATAATGGAAGCTGTGCAGTGAATTTTGTGCATTTGCAAAATTTACCTCTCTGAAGAAAATTGCCAGTTTTTCACTGAATTGCTTGTAAGAACAGATCAAAAGCAGAGGAAGGGTAGAGGGCTAAGGACTAGCTGGTCACTGGGATGCCCTACAGAAAATTGAGGAAGGCAGCCGCAGGACCAGCTCTTTATAATAGAGAAAGACCAGAAGTAGTTGACATCAAGACTGTAAAGAAACAGTTATACTGGTGACACATATTATACAAGGACTGCCTTACTAATTTTTCCACCCACATATTCTTTTACACAATTTTTGCTTCTTTTAATTAAGTGTTTCAAGAGAAAATAATGGGATCTTAAAGTCTTCTGTATTTTGGAAAAGGTAGTAGTAAATTGTGCGGTTTTGACCTTTTCAGCTTTTTGTAATTTGATTGGCTGTCTGTTCCTCTCCCTCCACTATTTACAGCTGCAGTGAACTGTGCAGAAGGGGTAGGATGGCTAGCCAGCTGAAATACGGAATATTTAAAAGGTTAAAATGCTGCAACATGCTGGTGCCTTCCACAAAGTATATGGACATTATAAATTTTGCTGCATTGATCACATAAAGGATTGAGAAATTAAATTACTTCATGAATCATTTTTTGTGGGACAACAAATGTGACCAAAATGGGGGAAAATTGTATCACTCTGACCCCAGACCTGGGAAGCGTATTTTTTTGTGTGTTTATTATTTCTGCTGCAGTAATAGATGAAGACTCCTTTCAAAGCACAGGATCATTTTAGCAGGCACTAAGTATCAATGAGTGACACAAAGAAAACCTGCCCCAGAAAGCTTGCAATCAAAGCATCTTGAATCCATTCAACAGGTGATTAAAAAGAGGTGGTGACCTTCTTAGGAATAGATATTTCTTTTTTAGCATACCAGAGGGATATCTTAAGGAAAACACAGTATATTTTGAAAGTAATTCCTTAACAGATGGAGGCAGTAACACGGAGACACTATTAGCCATGTAATGAGTCCAGAGGGTATCTCAGGGGCAATGCCAAATAATTTGGTACCCAAGCAATTTGCTGAGGAGATTGACAGAAAGGTACAGGGCAACAGGAGATCAACAGAATCTCAGACCAGGATGACAGCTGAGACACTAATAACTAGAAGAAATAAAATCTTCAGGTTTGTCATCAATAACAAGTCTGGTAAACAGCAATCAGTTCTACACAAGCTTTTCTCAGTGAAAAAGACTGCTTGGGGCAAACCTGAAGAAAGACTTCTTAGGGGGGAAAAAAAAAGTCAGCAAAGCTCAACTCCCCATTAAAATGTTTATTTTGTGTGCAAGACAAATCCAAAATGTGGCGACAAAGAGGTGTGGGGTCTCATAAACTCCAGCAAGAAACTTTCTGGCACCATGAACACTGTTGAGGCAGATCAGCAGTGGCTGGACCTCTGTGCTGAGGCTGAGGCATTGAGGCCAAGGCTCCCTGCCCTGATCCCACACTTACCCACACGTGGCTGAGCATGGCAGGGGGAACACAGGAACACCATAGGTGATCAAGTGGAAAACAGATACAGGCAAAAACAAGTGATTAATCAACTGGAGTTGCAGACACAATTCAGAATTGTGAAAATTTTTCTCTAGTTCCCCAGGTTCTTGAAAGTTGAAAGTTTCATCTTATTTGAGTTGTAGCTCTGAATTTAAGTCAGAAGAGTAGGGAGAAAATCTGTTACCACACTAAGATATTGGGAAAACATCTTCAGAAGAAAATGGCAGTATTGCTTTTGATCCATCGTTTGAAACACACTCATGATCTTGAGGGATTGCATTTCTGTGGTCATTAAAACTGAATGTTTTCACTGATTCGGAAAGTTTCTTTCTGGAGGAGTTGCAGCTGCTGGGACAAGCAAGCCTCCATTCTGCTGTGCTGATCCCTCTGGGAGCCAGGAGTGATTGACAAGGGGCTCTGGTTTGGGCAGACTCCCTCCCCAAGGTACAGGAACTGGTTGCATGCATTTCAGTGAGAGCAGACAGGGGTATTTTCCTCCTTTCCATGAGCATCAAGAGGCAGAGAAAAGTGTTTCAGTAGCAACAGCAGGAAATCCATTCAGGAGACAGGGGATCTCTGGAGTTAGGTGGGGCAGCCATTGCTTAAGGGATAGGAGGTCCAGAACAAACAGCCTCACCTCCAAAATCATGGAGGAGTGGAGATGGGTTGGATACGGTGTGGGACTTCTCATGCCCAGGCATCCTTGGATGTCTGCATGCAATCTCCTGATGCCTCGCCCCTCCCTCTGTGAAAGGGGGGAATAAACATTGGTGTCATCCCCAAACATTACAGTTGACTTGGAGGCTCAGGGACCTCAACAGCCTGGGAAACCAGCTGCTTGCCTCCTCCTCCCCCCATCAGCACCACAGCTGCTCTGCGTCAACCTCCTGCATTTACCCTGCTCTTCTTCAGGGTTGACAAAGCAGAGGCAGGCAGTGAGGTTTTGAAGGTGCTGAGCTCTGACGCTCAGCTGCTGGGTATGGTGGTGGCTTGGTTTGCCTTGAAGGCTGAAAGAGGGCCACGTCCACTGCTGCTGAAGTGCTGAAGCTGAGGAGCCCTAGCCTCTGCCCCCCTTGGTTGTACAGCCAGCCCATCAGCAGAAAAGATGCCAACATTAGATTACGCACGTGTACCAGGTTACATGGTGGTATAATTTATTGAAACCACCGTTTAGGCCCCTCAGGTGGGTTGCACAGCGTGTATGAGTGGCCAGGCGTGAGACAGGCAGTCAGCGACTCGTGGGGAGGGAAAGTTTCTCCTGGAGGTGATGGCTGCCCTTTGCCGGGCTGGAGACCCAGACAGGGACCATCCACGGGCCAAAGAAGGATGCTGCCCTCTGCGCCCTCTGCCCACGAGGCAGACTGTCGGGGGGCAAAGGCAGCCACAGAGCCTGGGAGGGCACAGCCCCACACCCGGAGGGCACAGCCGCCCACTGCGCCAGCCTGCTTCATTTTCATCTGCTGATCAGATATATTTACTTCTTGGGTATTTCCCTAACCAGAATTGACTGCACTATAATTGCCTATTTCTTTGGTCCATTGGCTGTTAACCTTGAAGCGCGTCGGGCGGAGGCGGAGAGGCCCTCCCTGTCAGGCCTGACCCCGGCCATGCCGCAGGCTGCCATGACAACCACGACAGATGTCACCCATGCCGCCCGAGCCCCCCGGATGGGGAAAATCGATCTTGCGACGGCGCCGCCGCGCACAGCCACCGACCTGCCAAGTGTTCCCGGCTCAATCATTTGTTTCATCTAGCGAGGAGAGGAAAACATAAAAGAAATGAAATGAATTTGACCTCTGTCTTTCCAGTGACTCTGGTGCTGCGCTGAATCCTGGCAAGTGCCTCTTATGAATTTGAAAAAATTACATTAGGAATAACATTTTGAAGTGAAATGACTCTTGTAATGTCAACCCTCCAGAAACATGTTATTTCAAATGTCAGACACCTAGCAATCGCTTGCTATTTTCTGGATGTGTCTGGAGGTTATCTTCACCTCAGGTGCATTTCAGGTAAATTATTTTAAAGAAACTGCCTGTGAAGTACACAAAGAAGTATTGCCTGGTTTTTTGCACCACTCCAGTGGAGAGGCCTCCTTTGCGGCTGCAGTGGAGCATCTCCATGATGAGATGATAAACAATGCTCTGAACTGACAACATCTCTCCTTTCTTAAAACTGTGCCAGAGTGGAAACTTTCCCAGTCTGGAGCAGAGTTCCCTGGCACAGCAATGGGTACATCAGTGGGGCCAAAGGATCGCAGGGGCACAGGAAAGGGGGCCCCCACACCCTTGTGAGTTGCTTGGGGTTTGTTGGCAGCATATGCAAATGATTTTATGACCAAACTCTACAACTCCATGCTAACACTTGCCAATGCATCAATGTCATCCCAGCGATGTTACACATGTGTCTGACAAAAAGGGAAAAACCCAAACCCCACAGGATTCGGTCTATGTCTATCACTGGATGGGCCTGCTGACAAATTTTAGAGGCAGCCCCTCTCAAATCTGTAGAGATGGAAAAATCTCTAAGATAACCTTGTCCTTAAAAAAAAAAAAAAAAAGGAAAACCAGCACTCCACTGAAGGTGATTATAGTGAAAAGGATGTCTTAAGATTTTGGATGTGATACGTCTGTCTCTGTGCTGTGGGATATTTTATTGCATTTTTGCCCTCAAGTGAAGCTGACGGGAGCCAGGCTTGCAATTTAAATCAATAAGAACCCTTTACCATGGCCATAAAATAGTTGGTTAAACCTGTGAAGTGGCCACAGTTGAATGCGCAGTGAACACAGCATAAATGCTCCTTGAGATGTATTGTATTAGACCACTGCTAAAGTGGCACTCTGAGGAAGCGGTGCCTGAGCACATTGTCGGAGCAGGGCAGAGCAGTCCGTCTCCTGTGGGGTGCCAGGGGAGTTGCTGTAAGTCAGTGCTCATAACTGCTATGCTGCCCCGCACCACATATGTCCAGCATTGGTGCTCCCAGCTTGATGGATTTCCTGGGGCGGGGAGTCAGGCTTCAAAATCCCATAATGTGTTACTCTACCTCTTGGCAATGGCTGGATCAGCAGTGTTTCCAAGGTCGGGTCCTCGATTATGTCAATCAGCATTTTTGCACCAAGGAACAGGTCTGAATGACCTCAGGTGAGGTGTGGTCTTTACAGGATAAACGGTGACTGCATGAACGTATGTCTGTCTAGCTTTTGGAGTGTGCATGCATCCATGTGTCTCTATATAAATCCAGGTAAAAGCCTATGTAAAAGCAGAAAGCTCTCCATGAATATAATGAAGTGTTTGCTCACTGAATATTTAATATTTAATACTTCCAGTAAGGATATCCAAAGTAAAGGTTGATACTTACACCCTTCCTGCAAAAAAACAGTAGCAAAACAAATAAAAATTAGACCTGTACCC
Source organism: Acropternis orthonyx (assembly GCA_035583155.1). NCBI lineage: Eukaryota > Metazoa > Chordata > Aves > Passeriformes > Rhinocryptidae > Acropternis > Acropternis orthonyx. The sequence continues at coordinate 32,722,288 of JAWWEU010000081.1, forward strand.
TGATTTGCAGTTGTTTATGGCAAGTTCTTGGGATTCTATAAGGAGAAATCTATGTGTTTTCCTTCCATTTGTAAAGATGTTTTTAATTTAAAGAAACCAAGAACCAAGTATTGGATAAATTATATGGCTATAGCCTCTGACCCAATGGCAGGCAAGGACAAGTGGATGCTTTAGGGTCAAAAAAGACTGGTTCTTGTGGAGACATAGGGTGTATTCAGAAGCAGGATTGAGTGCACATGCTACTAAGAGCACTGTATGCCCTCTGGGCGCAGCTCCCTGGCTGTAATGGGTCCTGCCCTGTTGGCTCCACCCTCAGGCTGCCGATTCTTGCCTGGTTTGGGACAAGCAGTCCAGCTGGCTGTAATGTTTGTTCTACTTCATTCCTTTCAGTGAGAGCTGGATCCGGTCCAGTGAGGTTCAGCTCTTCAGCCAATATAAGACGACAGAAAAGACAGTCTTCCTTTCTGTCATGTGCATTCATAGTTTGTTCTTAGGCTACTCCCAGTGTACCTTAGTGTTACAGAGGTAGCAGCAGCATGTGTAGAAATACCACATGCGCAGCAGATTGTGAGAACGGGGGTTCAAAAACCTTCAATGTGTATTGTCTACAGCAAATGTTATTTGCAATAGATCCTATGTCTAGTGGGTATGAGTCTATTTAATGGTTTATTTTTCAATATATATATAAATGAGGCTCATGATATTTTCAGGTGCCTGATTAGGTTTGGAACTTGACTGCATCATTTTTTCTTTGTTATAAACCATTTGTTATAACACATACATGTTTCTGTAACCCCAGGAGCAAGTCAGCATTGTCAGAGGTGTGTATATTCACTATCAAATATGATGACGATGTCAGTTTTTGTGAGTAAAAATAGCTCTCCATATACCCCCATCATAAACCACAGGCTATTCACATAGATGCCATATGTTTCTTCTGCACTGAGAAACATAGCATGTGTATTGTTCCACGGTATTTTGATCTAAAAATAGCTGAAATAAGTGGTTGCTGTTATGCTTCACTGAGAAATTTTGCTCAGATCTGAGTGGTTTGCTCCAGTGAACTTCTATTGGCTTCTCTTGCCTTTACTCAACCTATATCCTTCCACTCCTTTTAGCTAACCCTGTGTCCTGACAGCAAGCACCATGCATCATGTTTTGCTGTCTCTTGCCTTGGATGAATTCAGCAGCAACATGCCCTTGGGTGCAACTGGAAGAAGTAAAACCCACAAATTACCTAGATAGACTCAAAATCATTTCTCCTATTCTAGGAAACCTTGCAAAGACATATCCTAGCTCACAGTCCAAAACTCTGTGGTCTACAAGGATAAATAATACAAGGGGGAAATAATCAGATGAAGGAGGATAAAATGTGATTTGTTTCACTGTATTACATCTGACAGTATGTATTTGTCCTAGCTCACGTCTTGTTTACTACTTAAGCAGAATTAGTTTGGATATATGATTGTGGATTAAAAAAAAATAAATCCTTCCTGTTGCTGGAGAATCCACATACTTGGGCACAGGTATCTGAGAAATTTTCCAAAAAATATACATCCAACTTGTGGTGAGTTTATCTGTCTATATTTCTCTCTCATCTTATTCCTATTTTCCCTTGAATTAAACTGGTAATGAAAGGCATTTCTCTCTCATGAGGCATCTGACAAAAAGACACACAGAGCTTCCTGACATGGTCACTGAATGCCTCCCTTCAGTCTCTGGCTCACACAGACATGACTGTTCAGAGAGAGAGACTAAATAGAGATCTAGGTTTTACCATCTTTATATAATGGACCTTTAAAATTAAGGAAGAAAATTGCCATGACTATGCTATTTCTTCCCAGAAATTTCAGTGTGAGTACATCAAACCATAATCAGACATGATAAAACAGAGGGACCAACCAGTCCCTGCTGTCTTTGGTGAGTAAGCTGCCTCAATGCCTCATCCAGCTTTAGGTGCAGCTTTCTGTCTTCATTCATAGAAGGAGAGAGAAAGGATGAAAATAGATTTTTAAAACAGGGAAATTCTGACTCTAATCTTAACTCAATAGTACAGGTATTGGCTGGGAGCCTTTGCGGAGATACTGGTAGGGAGACAAATCCTACAGCAGAATGGACCATTTCCCCTTATTTTTATGTAATTCAACAGTTTTTGGATTGTCCCTAACAGATTTTGCTGCCAAAAAATTCACTCTAGAAAGTGCACAAATCTTGAGCACAACTCTCCTACAGTCTAATCCTGAGGCAATCGCAAGCCCAAGAGTTGGTGAGTTTTCTTTCAAATTGCCTGCATTTGAGCTCTACTTTATTTGCTCCATGTGGTTCTTCCAGACTTCAAAGATAAAATCCAGTAAATACATTTTTTCCCATAGGAAAGAGCTTTTCATGTCTGATGTCTTGTTTGCTTCTGCAGTAAAATCTATGCTATAATCTACAAATGAGTTTGCAGTCCAACACAGGGTGATGTTCTTCAGCGAAGGTCACAGCACTATATAGAGGCATTGACACAAAACATGTTTCATAGACCAAAATGGAGTTCACAGTTTGACACAGACATATCCTCAATCTGTCATGAAATTTTCTGCCTTAACCTGATGGTCAAAGTAGCTGGCCAGGTGTGAGCAGGGAGGTGATCTATGTCTCTTCAATAGCTGCAGTAATTTCCTTGTCCCTCCTGAAACTTGCCCCTGTTTTAAGATGATGGCAACACTGGTCTCTCATGCAACCTTCTGATTGATGGAGTGACAAGCTATTTCTTCCTCAAGTGAGTCCTAATCTCCTATTATGCCACAAGTACACAGGCTACTGTGATAAAAGTTTACAGTCTATGACACCTGGTCAAAACAATTATTTTGGTAGTTGTTCCCTATGGATTTGGGCTGTGACTTGTGAGGTGACTAAACTAATCCCAGGAGCAAAGGGATTCCTACAGTGAAATATGATTTAGAGGGCATTGGCTGGGGTTTGGAATTCAGCACCTCATTGTTAAGACTAGTCAGCTCTGGAGTTATCTGCCTTTCATTGTGCTCTTGTACTCGACTTTTGAGTTGCACGGTTTTCTTAGTCTGGGAGCATTTCAGGGTGGGTGTCACCCATCAATTTGTTAGGCATGTCCAGTACTTCTCAGCGTTTGCTTCTCATAAATCAAAGTTACCTGATCTGTTGTCTTGACAAAAAAGGATAGTCTACAAGGTGCAAAAGTTTAAATTTCAATCTGTTTGTAAGAGCCTGTTGAGGCAGCCTTCTCCTAGGCCATATTCTTTATGTCTGGGAACAGTTCAGATGATGGGATTTCCACCACAACTCTTTTCGGTCAACTTTGTACCTGAAGAAATCCTTCTGTCAAGCTGCCTGTCAAGCAGAAGATCCCCTGTGCAGCTGTATGATCATTTTCATCCATGTGAAAGGGAAAATATTGCTGTCTCAGTTTTGTGGAAAGAGCATTGAGGACAGCCAAGTAGCTAGCATGCTCCAGGCTACACAAAAAGCTTGTGACAGACCAGGAACCTGAACACCTCACATAACTGCTGGGTCAGCCATCCTTTACACTGTTTTGTCTAGCTATGCCATGTGGTACCTAATGAAGGCTTCCTCTCCAGCCCTGAAGTTGACACCCTTCTGTGGTAAAAAGTGAGGGATGTACAAGTTTTGTACAGTGGAGACCCTACTTCCTCACTCTATTAAACTCAGCTCAGCACCACAGAGTGTTCCAGCTCTGAGTTAATTTATAACAGTTGGATATCTAGGAAGCAAAAAGGACTGCGGTGAATAACACAGTGCTGTTGTTATGCCTTACTGCTGTCCACCTCCTTCTTTTGAACCCGTCTTTGTGTGTCCCTTCTCATTAGCCATGGAACTGCAGGCAAAGTTGGTGCAGAAAGGTGTTGTACCATCTTCACTACTTGTGTGACACTGTTCCTGAACAGAGGGATTTCTCCACTGACCTTATCCGTAAACTTTAGGTCATGATAATTACACAGAATAACGTGTATGAGAATTTGGACTCCAAATTTTGGGTTTATTGTTTGGTGGTGATAGACCTTGATGCAGATCTGGTCGTATCTGTGGAGCCAGGCTAACTTAGTGACTCTGCTTCTTCCAGGAGATCCAGCAGATCCCTGACCAGAAAAGAGCACTGTCATAAAGCCTACACTTCTTTGGATTGAGCTTCTGTTCAGGTACAGCAAGCCATGCCTAGAAAAATGAACTTACTTGATCTGTCAAAGACCCTATGGCCTCTGCAGACTTGTTTCCTTGACTACTATATTTCCACAGTGGATATTTGCCCTTATTAAAGTTGCCAGGCTTTGTTACTGGGCAAATTCCTACAGCCTGCTGCAGGATCCTTTCACCTGTTCAGTATCTGAATTGTCTTTTCAAGTGGTAATCAGAACTGTGTCTACGTCAATGGATCCAGAAGCATATCAAAGTTCATGAGTCTGGATATGTGTTTCACTCATATATGAGAAGACGCTGAATATTAGCTTCTTTTCTGCTTTCACCCTGGATTTTATGGAAAGAAAAATCCAGTATGTGGGCCACCAAAGGATATGTGCATTCTTAGCCCTGTCAATTAAATGTAGGAATTGCCCAAGTATCAGGATTTCAAGGAGACTCTTCCATACAACATCTCTGTGATACTTTTAAGAATATAATCTGCAGATCTACCACCCTACAAACTGTTATAGTCTAGTCTCTAGCTGACCTCTTTCCCTCTCTGATGTAATAGGCCATCTCTCATTACAGTAACTTCCTCCCATTTACCTCAAGTCAGATAATAAAGGGCCTTTATTCACTTACAATGGATCTAAAATAGTAAAATCCTCCTGTCTTCAATATGTTACTTTCAGTTCATCAGTTCAAGATCAATCTCAATTTATTTCATAACTTTTTCCTTATACATCAATCCCTCTCAAACCTGAGTTATTTTTGTTAGTTCTTTATGGATATGCCCAGTGGGAAGAAAGACGCCCAGTGTTTTAAAGACTTGATTGTAAGGGCTCTTTAGATGGATGTACCAGTTTTGATGGAAAGAAGCACAAGCCTGCTAAACAATCAGTGCAAAAAAACGCCATGAAGATGAAATAGAGATTTTTAGCATTATTTTTCCCAGTTGGAGCATGTATCAACATTATTTGTAGTGCAGTCTCAGAAGCACTGTCCATGGTCCATTGCTTGATTGTTCTGTGACCAAAATAGCTTTTATTATTTTCTCACTTTTTTTTTTAATGAAGGGGGAGTCTGCTAAAGACTAGCTCTTTATGAAAATTATGTATTTCATACTCTGTTTTCATTTTAATGGTTGGACTCAATGGTCTTAAGGGCCTTTTCCAAACTAAATGATACTCTATAATTTTATGATTCTCAGATTTCTCAGTGAAGCGGTTGAGGCTGATGCAGGTATCCTGCTTATGTCCACTGACCTTTGTGGTACTTTGTTAAGTACATTTTTTTGTCTTCAAAATGTTCCCTCCTTGTCCTGTTATCCAGAGACTGTCTTTGAAATTAAACAGCCAGCATCTTCTGATGATAGTTTCACTTAACAAGAAAATATTTGACTGCAAGATGTGCATTTAAAACATAATAATCTCTTGCTTGCATATTATAACATAAGATGAAAACCAAACAAAAGCTAGGAGGCTGTTAGGTGTAGTATTTTCAAACTGCTTAAAAAAGCAGTAGTTCAGTCACACATGTTCATAAAAGTGAGGCTGAAATTATCTTATCTAAGCCATTCTTAACAGTTGTCCTGGAGAGTTATTGATCTTTACCTGCTCACCTAATGAGGAAACTACACAGTGGACCACAAGTGCATTTCAGTTTTATGTGTAAGTGCTGTAAATGCTATTTTCTAAGTTAATATATTATTTTTGACAGTTTTATAGCAGCTTATTTAAAGTGTTATTAATGTTTAGAAATGTGATTTGAGGTTTATTTTATGGGTGTTTGACTCAGTTTTAAACACTCTATCGCCTATCCTCCCCTCTGTGTTCAGGCTGCATATATATATATTTTTTAAATTTCTTGCCTCATTTTGGGTTTATCCCTGATTGTTTCATTAATCTCGGTTGCTCCTTAAGTCACTTCTGCTATCATAGTGGAACAGTCTAAGTCCTAAATTGTAAGTTTTTGTGAATAAATGACCTCAACTGGATCAATTTCCAGATGACAGAAACTGCAAAAAGCATGTTACAAAGCCTGAAGGGTAAGGACCAGCCCTCCTCGTGGGTTTGTGCTAGGTCAGTGCCCCAGCACAGGGTGGGACACACGCTGTACCAAACCCAGAGCACCCCAGGGAGGCATTATAACCCTGTGGCCTGCCTCCACACCACAGGCCCTCCACTGTTTCCACCTTTCTCTGGAGGAAGCAATTTTGCTTCTGTCCTGGATTTCGGGAGAAGAACAACCCTGTCTTTGTTCTGTGGGTGGCCAGGAGCAATCTCCAGGCTTCCCAACCCACCTCCTACTCCTCCGGAGAGAAATAAACATACATAGGGAAGCATACACACTGGTTTATAGTGGGGGCAGCTGACAGAGAAGCTGTGCTGAGAGGCCTAATACCCTTCAGTTCTTTTGGGTGACTGTATCATCCTCACTCCCCTCTCTGCCGTTGATGGAGTGAGACAGCAAAGCACAGCCCTGTTCAGTGAGCTGGACTGGTATGAGCTGCAGGGTGACAATGCACGTGGCAGAGCCTAAGGACCTGGTCCTATGTTCAGACGCCATGACTAGCTCTGTGGTCACTCTGATAGGGTAAGCATATGCAAGGCCAAGTTCCTCAGATCCCAGAAAAAGGGAGGATGTGGCTTTACTTTACACATCAGCGTCTGGTTGAACCAGCTATGGATTCTCCTGGGTGGGCAGTTTAAAGCAAGAGGTAGTGTCACGCCTCTGAGTGCCTGCAGTGTCGTCGTACTGCTCCTGAAAGAAGAGTTTTAGCAGCAAAGAACATCTGTTTCAGTGTGCTTAACCCCTCTGACATATTCCTCAGGGTGAACTGAAGCCTTTCACCTGCAGCTCATTCAGGGCACCTTCCAGCAAAGCATGTACTTAGTTCTTAAAGCATGGAAGACCCCAGTGAGCTTCAGGCATGTGCTGAAATATGAATGAGTTTTTGAAGTGCTGAGCATCTTGGGGGGTACTAAGCCCCAAATGGATCAATCCCAACACATTATTCAAATTGTGGGCTTCCAACTTGATGTATTAAAAAAAAAAGGAAAAAAAAAAAAAAGAATAATTACCTCCATTGCAGAGACAGAAGAATTAAGGTACACAGAGAGGTTGAGGAACTTAGTCAATGTCAAGGCACATGTCCTCGGGGGAAATCCAGCTATATATATAACCTGTTTCTTTCTGAAACCCACTCCTGTTCCCAGCCACTTCAATAGCCCTTCACTGTTTTCCACCTTGTTCTTGTTACAGCCAGTGACTATCACCAAAATGAAAATCTGAATGTAAAATACATTTAGATGGTTCTGCTGTTTGCAGCTTTCTGCCTGACATGCTTTTGTTGTGTTTATTGTTTCTTCTATTTGTCCCACATTTTAGAGGACAAGCCAGTGAGTGGGTTAAGTGACAGAATGTTTTTCATCTTATTTAAGTATGTCTTTATTAAAACGTAAACTGGTTTCTAACCACTTTTGTGAAAAAAAGGAAAAAAAATAAAGCCTACTCCTGCAGATGCAGTACAGTCATGGTAATTTTCCCCAGTTGAAACTCCTGACTTTGTTTCTTAGCATCACATACAGCATAATTTATAAAAGTGTGAGCAACTGCAGAATTGTTCTCCTAATAGATTCTGAAGATTCCAATTTCCATTCTGCCACACAAGACTGAAAATCCACTTGTGCTCAGTTATCTGTATCTTTGCCTCATCCTCAGACTGCATCAAAAATCAGGTTCAGGTGCAGGTTAAGAACATGCATTTACTTCAGGAATATGAGACTTATTAAATATCTCTACACAATTAACATCACCATATCAATAAGAATTATCATTATGTCCTGTCAATCAGGTGCTGAATTTTGCTTCAGGGAAACAAAACAATTTAAATTATAGCAAGTGCCCTCCCCTTCTTCTTTTTTTTTTTTTTTTACATGCTTCTCTTAAAATTGGATAATTATGTGGCTTTTCATTAGATTCCTCTAAGCATAATAGATCACAATATTCACCCTTTGACCTTGGTGATGAATGTTTCTGGTGAAAACATGTGACAAGCAGTGTTCTAATGAGAATAAAATACTGAATAACTGTGAGTCTCACATAGTGAAAGAACAAAACCAAGAAGCACAACTGCTTTTAAGGCTACAGTGCAAAATGTGTTAATACAGCAATTCTGATGGATTGAAAAAACAACCCTTCTTTATTTAAGATTGTACCAACAAACCTTAGTATCAAAGGCAGAAACAAAGGTAAGAAAAGACAAAGGAATCTTTGTATTCTGTGTAAACTCTGTAGGAACATGAGAAGTGGCCTCTATCTGTGCTGTCTAGGCAAGTTGCTACACAAAGCTCTGCTATTAAGTTTTCCTAAACATCTCAAATTTTTATGCATGTATTTACACTACAAAAGAACCATAAATTAAATTTGTTTCCAATAATTTAGAGTGGGGCTAAGAAGGTCAAATTCTCCCTCATGCAAACAACCACACACGGGAGTCAGTAAAGTTACAACACTAGTGATTATTGTTCAGTGTGTTTATAAAGAATTATTTCTGTGGACTAACAAAGATATCACAGAATCACAGAATATGCCAAGTTGGAAGGGACCCACAAGGATCATCGAGTCCAACCCTTACCCCTGCACAGAACCGTCCCCAAGAGTGGCACCATGTGTCTGACAGTATTGTCCAAACTCTTGTTGAACTCTGTCAGGCTCAGTGCTGTGACCAACTTCCCTGGGGAGCCTGTTCAGTGCCCAATCACCCTCTGGGTGAAGATCCTTTTTCTAATATCCAGCCTAAACCTCCTCTCAGTGCCAAAACAGTGAGGGGAAAAAAGAAGCATTGACTGAGTTAGAAATTGTTATCAGCTACTCTTTTTTTGGTGTGTTTTGCATCTTGGAACCTTTCTGCCACCTTTCGAAAACAACTTCAGGCCAAGATTACTTACACCCACTCCTGCTGGGATCATCTAGACCTTGGTCTCACTGGAGCAATGACTGCAGCAGGAATGATTGAGTAAAAAGATAGTTATCTTCTGGTTTTCTTCTTACGTCAGTTTTGCATATGCTGGGTATTTTCATTTTGTTTGGGAAATGTTTATAATCTGAGTTATCATGTCTGCTATTCAAAATGTCAGTCAACTTCTGAAGAAAACTTTTTGCTTCTTCTGTCTTGAGTTCATGTCTGATTCAAGGTCAGCTGCTCCTTAGCATATAACAGAAATGGTTTTTTGCTTGAAATTCTGTTCCTGAAAAGACAGTGAATGTGTTGCTATAGATTTTGGGGACAAAGTTTTCAGCTATGCTTGTGCCAGGATCTCCTTTGAGTTATTCCATTATTGCAGTTATTGGCACAATATTATTCTGAACTGAGGACTGCATGAGAGAGAAATTTTGTCTCTAGTCTTTATTAACCTTCTAAAATATTTTGGTCTAAATTATTGTTACTCTTAATAAAATGAATTAAATAATATAAAATATTAATGAGGAACAACAGCTATAATTTCCCCAGTAGTTATGTAGTAAAGCTCTGTAAATAACTTCATCTGAGGCCAGACCCTCTGCTTGCACTCATGAGGAATTTGAGGGTTCAACTAAATTAGATGAAAAATCAGGAGATTTTCATGGTAATTTGAAAACAAAATGAAGAGCCATCATAAGTATAAAGTCCTGTTTCTCCTTCCTTGTGTCTGTAAGCACCATGGACAATAATGCACTTTAAGGGAATTTAAAGGACGAAGAAGGCGTAAGAGGTATGCTGTGCTGGTAAGCAGATGCATTTTCCATGCCTCCTACAGGAATACCTGGAGAGGAATGCCACAGAGGGAATGATGTGCCATGGGACCGCTTTCCACCAGCAGCCTTTGCCTCATGGGTTAACCTTCCCAGCTGCTCCACATGGCATGCCAGAGTGCCCTGGAAAGCTCTGGGGAGGGCTCTGCTGGGGAGAGTTCTGCCCTCATGCTTCCTCCTTGCTCCAAGAGGCTCTCAGCCTGCCACCTCTCCTGCATGGGCTCCCTTGCACATGGCACGATCAGGGCAAGGCTGACTTCTGCTGTGTGTTTCTGTCTGGCCTGCTGCATTGCACAGCAGTCTGAATCGCTCAAATATATGGTCATTCAAGACCCAGGCACATGTCTTGTCAGCTGTGAAAATATCCAGAGAGGAAAGAGGAGCATGCTCACAGCAAGGACTAAAGAAGAGAGCAAGTTTTGATTTTCATGCATGTGAATCATTAAAGGCAAAATAATCTTACTGATTGTTTGTTACAGTTGTCTGAATTGAGGGCTGTCTCCTTGCACATTGAAATTTACTGTGATTGATGGGATCTCATAAACCCAGATCAAAAGGAGAATAAAAATGAAGGATTGTAAAAGCAAATTACCCCAAATAAAAATGTTAGTGTCAGAAAAAGGTAAATAAAAATGTACTATATGCACTAACCAATGTTGTCTGCTTATCCAGTGATGATCATTTAAATTTACTGCAACAAGTATTTTGATCTTATATTCTAGTGAGTCTGCCTTTAAAAAAAAAGGAAGGAAGGAAGGAAAGAAGGAAAGAAGGAAGGAAGGCAAAGAAGGAAAGAAGGAAAGAAAGAAGGAAGGGAAACAAACCCCAAAAACTTTGGTATCCTGAAACTTTTTCAGAATTCTGTTAAAGTGAACCTGGAGAACATTGTTGTGGCTTACATTATGTACATGAAGATGCTGCTATCTACAGGATCCAAGTAATGTTAAGTTCAGATGTACATGCTTTTAGCTGGGTTTCCACACTCTCTGCATAGGTTTTGCATCCTACCCAAACTGTTTTGAACCTATCAGTCAAATTTGGCAAATGCACATCAGAAGCCTGGTGACTCTATAGCTTTTGTACAAAGAGATGAAAGAGCCATGAGGTGGGATGTAATGTTATGACTGAGCAATATGACATTTTTTTCCTGCAGAAAGGATCAATCCTGGTTCTGTCAACACTGCTTCCAGCCACACCATGCTCTGCCACCCTCACCTCTGAGCTGGCTTTGGTGCCCATCCAACTCTTCATGAAGACAGCTCACCTGAAGCCAGAAGATGCTAACCAGGCAAGAAAGGTGACTTGACTTCTCCTAGAAAAAAAACCCAAAACTACTCAGTCTGGAAGGGGAAGGGGAAGGGGAAGGGGAAGGGGAAGGGGAAGGGGAAGGGGAAAAGGAAGAACAGGGAGGAAGAGGAGGAGGGGGAGAAGGGAACCAAAGATTATAATATATTCCTATTACCAGTTTCCCATGTGCAAAACTCGCTTGGCCTCAATAAAAGGCCAAGAGAAAGAATTCATTACTGCAGTCATTTCTCTTTTTCACAATTGTGGTGTGAGAGGCAATGAGAAGCTCTGCAAGCTATTCATTATTCTATCTATCTATCTATCTATCTATCTATCTATCTATCTATCTATCTATCTATCCATCTATCTGTCCATCTATCCATCTATCCTATGCTATCCTAGTATAAATGCATTTTCTACAATTGCTGGCCCAAAATTGGTCTGGCTTGTGTAAGGGACCAAAGACTTGCATAAACTATTACATGGTGTGACTCTTGGGGATGGTCCTGCGCAGGGCCAGGAGTTGAACTTTGATAATCCTTGTGGGTCCCTTCCAACACAGCATATTCTCTGATTCTGTGACATTACACCCAAGAAACATTGTTGTCTTCATTCTAATATTTTAGCTACCAGCAACTCACAGCAGGTTTGGTCTGGGCTATGAAAATATCTGGCTAGAGAGAGGGACTAAAGAGAAGGGGCCTGGAGAAAGGGACCTGCATTAGGGACTATGATAACCACATGGCCTCTTCCTTGGCTCAAAACCCAGTGTTCCACTGAGGGAACCCAGAGTCTGTACACAAAATAAAAGAGGAATGAACGCACCATGCAGAGAGGTTTTCATCCTTTCTCTGAGTCGGTTTCTAATGCTGTTTCTCAGCTAGGTTGTGACTTAACCTTTCCCTCTGCAAGTGCTGTGAGCTGTTGGTGGATTCTGCAGAGAGTGCTGAGATTCCTTCCTGTTGTTCCCTCACAAAAGCACAAACTATGTAAAAGGAAGCTTCTTGAAGAAATGTACCTTTTTGGAGAAAAGAGGGATGCACATGAAGATTATAATCATTCACATTCAAGCACATTACTTGTTATAACTTCATGGTTTAACAAACACACCATCAGGGATATGGTTGCAGTCTATGGGAGTTAGACAGGCAACCTTTCATTTGTGCTAATATTTTGAAACCAACTGACCAAAAGAAAAGTCTGCCTCCTCATTATAAGATTGGCATCTTGAAGGATTTAAAATTGACTGATGCCTTCAAGCCCAGAATAAATAATGAATAATTATGTCAATAAATTATATAAATAATACAATAGGTGCCATTCTAGCTCATTTTATATCCTTGGTGCCCATCACAGAACCATTTTTTTCCACATACACTGATCCTTTCCTTATTCTCCCGTGCATTCCATTTCATTGTTGATGGTTTTTGCTTGGACTGTACTATAAGGCTTAGCTATTTTGGTGAGAGCTGTGGAAAAAATCATCCAATCAATTCACAAACCTGCCAGCCAATCTCCTGGTATGGACATAATTTTACTGGCAACAAAATCATTTTGCTCCTGCAACTTACGTTATTCTGGGAGGTGGATTGTAGAATTACATGTGAGTTGCAGCACTAACAGGAATTCTGCCAGCTTTACTAGTAAGACCAGCTGCCAGAAGTATTTCAAGATGGTTTTAACAGCAAACCATTTCTAAGCAGAAAAGTGTTATTCTCTCTCACCTCAGACTTTCCTTTACTTTTTTCCTTACTTTTGCTATAAGAATCACCCAGTGTTAACAGTAAATGTAGTTGACCCAGTGCTTACATTATTCACTGAATACACAGACAAGGGCAAATAGTGTCCCAGCCAGGAAACCAGAATTAGGTAGTGAGGTCGTTAATGTAAAGAAACTCTGATAGAGCTCAGGAAGATTTTCAGTATGTGATTGATAAATAACTGTGAGCTCTAGGTATGTTTATTTGTGTCATTTATCTATCCACTGATAGATTTTATCTATCTACCTAGCTTGGTAAAGGAACTTGTCTTTGATTCTTGTATGAATTTTGAATTAAGAGTGGTGTTGCTTTGTGCAGAGGGAGAACAAGAGTATCACCTTTTCCTCTTCTTATCAGAATTAATTGGAGACTCTGCAAGTAGAGGTTGATGATAGCTTAGGAGGGTTCTTCCTGTTATGGATTAGTCCTAGGGACAATGAAGAACTTACTCTCCAAGGTTTTCCTTGTTGCAGTGGTACATAAGTCCCTTTTAAACAACACTATCAGCTACCGCAGGCCAGTCCCCATAATCACTAATTATGTTTCCTAGCATTAAAACATGCACAACATTGTCCTCCAGCATTTGCAACACGTGCTTTTGTCAAACCCCTCTGATTTGCACTGGAGCTTAAGTCATTCCTAAGCCCTGCAGTCATGCATGGAGGGCAGCCAGGCTCTCTGAGCCTGTCTGTGCCACCAAAGCACACAGCCTTTCCACTGGTTTGGGGATCCTGTGGCTACTCTGTATCCAGCAGTGCATCTTCCTTAACCCTACCTCTCAGATTAAGTTTTTCCTAATCATTCTTCTAAGTAAAGTTAGCAGCTATGCCCACTTCAGAAACAGTTTGCTTAGACTAAGAAGCTGTCACAGTGCTGAGAAAGCTGCAGCTTTAACCAGATTTCATCTTTGTGTGTCACTGCTCACGTCAAAGTATAAATGTACTCAGACATAAGAGTTGTCCTGCTTTCATCAAGGGAGGCAGTCTGCCTTTGCCTAGTTCCGCTTGGTTAAGCTTGTTATTTAAATTGTTAAAATTGAGACATCGGCAGTAAATTTCAGAGAAGATATAACAATTATTAGATACAAGCAGGGCGCTTGTACTTGTGAACATATCATGCTCTCCATCCACATGGAATTAGCCACAAGTAATTTACAGCAGTTTCTTTAAGAATGTGCCCTGTAGTACTTGGATGGCATTAAATCACAGTCATTCCCCACTGGATCATATTTCCAACTTTAAGATAGATTTGACGCTTGTCAGCACAGTGGCTCAGCACTCCAGGGGACTACCTTTTAAACCTGCCAGCTCTTGAAGAACTGGTCTTTGATTCCCAAGGCTGCCTCCTGGCTGAGACCTATGAGGGTCAGTGTCTCCAGTATGCTGGGTCAGGCAGTACAGTCACCCCTTGGAGAGTGAGGAGTGGTGGGAGGAGGTTTGGGTGACGTTGTGCCATTCGACTTCCACAGGAAACTGATTGATGGTGGGAGAGGGTGGGGCTCACATCTTGCTCTGGCAGCGCCAAGCAAAAGGGTCCACTGCTGAGGCTGGAAGGGAAAAACAAGGCTTAGGTGGAAGGTGAGAAAGGACTATCAGAAAGGGACAACATGCATATACAAGTAAAATGGGAGACTTGTTGATCTTTTCAGGGATTGTACAGGGAGTGAAACAAATTTTTGTTTTCCTTGGGAGTGGACTTCCACATGAGCTTCTTATCCCCTCAAAGGAAAGGAACATAAACAGCTAAAAGGTTAAAAGGCAATGGGAATACTGGACAAAAGCTGTCTAATGGAGGCAGCGGAAATAGAAAGGACCAGCAGAAGATGCCTGTGATGCTTTTTGTTCCCCTGGGGAGGCATCCTTTTTGTGGTGTTACATCCGCTGAGTGTCCACAGGCACAGAATGCAAAGAGATACCTGCATGTGCTGCAGGCAGACACCTGTACCATGTAAATGGGCAGGAATTTCTGAAGCCCTCCCACACTTTAAGTCTTCCAGCATAGAGCTGTGGCTCTGCTGTGCATTTTTGCAGGAAACAAGGAGTCATAGAGAGTCCCCCTTCAGCCCTGCATGGGACACTCAAGCAGCCAGAGTCCTTTAGTAGTACAGTAAGGGTCACCAGATTTCCTCCTTTCCACAGAGAGAACTGGAAAGCAAGTGGAGGCTCTGTGTTGTCCTCCATCCTGCACTGCCAGTTCCCCGCTGCCGAGACGAAGGGGAAGGCTAAGCAGTGATTTGTGCCAGGAGAAGAACAGGGTCACACTGTATCTTCTTTGAAACACCTGTTAAACCAGGGATCAATGCATGGCTCCTAGAGTTACAGTCTGGCTCCTGCCCTTTACTCACAGTGGTGCGAAGGCTTCAGTCTAAGTCTCAAGAAATAAGGGACAACAATAATATTGCCATTGAATCCCAAGAGTCCTCTATTGTAAGATCTAACAGACTCAAGTCTGCAAACACTGGAAGATGACTGGATGGCCCTGGAGAAGGAGAAATGGAGAGGCTGGTCAGTAAGCTCTGTGTTATTGGTTTTATAGAGACAGATAAAATTATTCTTCCTCTGGAATTTTGTTCATATACAAATCCAGATAAAATTTTTGGTGGGAAGGACATGCAGCTCTGAAAAAAAAAAATAGAGAAGGAAAAAAGAGTGCTTGGACCCAGGTAGCACCTGGTAGTCCCCTGTCATTTTCACAGAGGCAACCTTGCACAAAGTCATGCATATTAGGTGACTAACCATGTCTTTCTGGGGCAAGAGAGTGTTCCTGCTTGAAGTCAAAAACCTGAGGACTCATATTTCTGCTCAAGCAGAACTTCTGCAATCCATCCAATGCCCTGACAGCAAACCTCTGTGTGTTTTGTCCATTGCATCCAGTGTGTGTCGGACACCTTGCCATTATTGTGCATGTACAGACCAGCTGGTCAGCACATTCACAACAGGTTGACCCATACTTGACACATCAGACATGCCACTCATCCTACTGCCAGCCTGTGCTTGTACGTCCCTCTCTTGTCCACAACAACGAGCTGCCCTGAGGCAAACTAAAAGAGCCGTGACAGAACTGCTTTTCTGGGCACATCTTGATTTACCAGGAGATGTGATTGCATGAGAATTGCCTGTTACAGGTTAGGGATGTTGGCAGTAAGGGCAAAGGATATTGACAGAGATGCTGGTGTCCTTGCCAGTGGTGGAAACAAGGAGGGCAATGAGGGAGGAGGTTAAAATCAGAGGGACATTGGCAAAAACTAGAAGAAAAGCAAGAGCAAAGAATTTAAAAGACTGTTTTCATCTTTTCCCACATTGAATAAAGGGGCTATTCTTCTCATTCCTGGGAGCACAGATTTTATTCTAGTATATAGGAAAATTTCTGTCTCATTCTGCAAAGGTTGGAAAGACAACTGTCAGTGAGCAAATAAGGGACTATACAGAGAATAACTACCTTCTGGGAATCTGATGTTTGGAGGAACTGAATGCAGAGATGTGGGTTCTGAGAGAGGTCTCCCTAGCATGAGGCACTGACCACACTAGTAGTCAAAGTCTTGGCAGAAGGAACTATGTTGAGAAGTGAGAGCCTGGCACAAGGACTGTTCATCTATTCAGTTTGCTCTGGGGTGCCAGAGAATGGGACCATGCAAGTGGACCTGCTGTCTTTGAGCACCTGAGCCAGCAATTTTCACCAAGTCTTACTGTTACTGACTATTCTCCCTCAGTGGGGTGATTTTCCAGGAGGGAGAACCCCAAGATCTCCTGTCTGAATGTCTTTTGTGCCTTGCATAAAAGCAAAATTTCAAGCCATTTTTTAAAAAAAGTCACTCAGACAAAAAAACACTCATACAAAAATGACTCATACAAGCTTAAAGTGTAATTCTCAAGGGACTGCTGCTAAAAGAGCCTGCAAATGCCATTGGGCTTGGTTTTCATCTTTTCTCTCTCAGTGTGACTATGACATGTGCTGGTATTTGCTTTGTGAGATAACAACAGACACAGGACATTTCAGGAAATGCAAGGAGACAGGTAACCATAATATCTGCAACATTATCAAAGCCAGCATAATGCTGGTCTGAGCCTAACAGGAAAGCAGCAGTGGTACAAACTGGACACATAACTTTAAAAATGTCATGTCTCATTATCAGCAATGCAACTAGTCAATCCTTAGTTAAAAGTGATTGTGAGTCTACAGAGGAATGCAATGCTTCACTCTCCCCAGGCGTGATTCAAATTTCCAATATGTGCCATCTTCACTTTAAAATATCATGATAACTAGCTATGGTTGCTGACAACAGTCCAAAAATCCTGAGGGCTGGATGGTGTCTGAATGGAAGAGGAAAGCTTCGCTTTCATTTCTCCTGGCCTGCCTTCCTCAGCATTGTTCTCGCCAAGCCCCACCACACTCCTGCTTCAGCCTGAGCACCAATAAGCACATTTTACAATTGTTTGCTGGGTTCAAAACACTTGAAACATTTCAAAGCACCTGACATCCTTTCAAGTTAGCTGCTAAAAAACCGAGCACAAACAGAATGGGTTTCAGAGAAAGTCTGTCAATCAGCGCTCAATCTGTATGTTCACCAAGACATTCCTTATCCTGCCTGATTTATTTCATATTAAAAGGGCTGTCAATCTTTATCACAAGAACAGGTTGAAAAAAAAAAAAAGAGTGATGTCTGTGCCTTTTTTTGTTTATTTAAAATGATATTTCCCCCCTCCTTCTTTCTCCCTTCACATTCTCTCTTACCCACCCCCACCTTTATTTTTCTCTGCAGGTATGGCATGAGTGTTGTGTACCACATGCATTTAAATTAGAAATATATTTTACAAAGCCGTGGCAGACTGTTTTGGTTTTTTTTATCCATCAAATATATCCCTTTTACCATCTGATGGCTTGGCAACAGAATCATCTCTCTTTCAGTTAAAATAAATGGGCCAGTAAAGTGGTAGAATATTCACTGTGCTGAAAAGACTTTACACTAGTTAATGTACACTGCATGTTGTGGGCTTCATTAGAGCAGAATACTAATGATACACTGCATGTCTCCCCATGGTACCACTTTATTGTACCAGCTGTATTATTGTTTTATATTAATATATTGATTATTTTCTTTTTCTCTCCTGTGTGTGTTTTGTCTCCTGACTTTTTTCTCCTGGCATTGCTTACCTATTTCATCTGACAATTGTTTTCAATATCACATTTTTACAATGAAAATTGATATTTATATGGTTTCTTTTCATTTTCCCCCATGTCTCCAAAGTAGTTAATTTCCATTGTTTGCTGCACAGATGTTGGTATATTTTTCAGTGAAACTTGATAAAGAATGACACCTTCACATACAGGTATAGAGGAAAAAAGGATAAATATCTTGGCATTAAGGTGGGGTCAGGGGTATCTAAACTCTCAGAAAACCAATTCTTGGTGTTGAACGCAGGCTGAGAAAGATCTGATTTCTGAATCTTTTCCAGTTTATTAGACTGCTGAACTCACAGATCTTATTTGTTATAGCTGTGAGATAACCCTTGCACCTGGGCTGGATGACTGTTTGTTCCTATGAGAAAAGGAGAGGTGAAAGCTGAAGAATCCATAATTTAACAGTACTTGAAGTGTAAAGACACCATTATTTCGATCCGTGTTAATTCAGCAGCTAACCTGGTCCAGGTCTGGAGCTTGTGGGAACTATAGCAATATAGGTAATAGAGAAGAGTAACACCCTGGTAAACCCACAGTTATGCAGCTTTTCCTGTGGCTGAGAAACAGTGAATTCTCACAGCATTTTGACAGGAAGCTCAGCATGAGCCAACAGTGTGCCCAGGTGGCCAAGAAGGCCAATGGTATCCTGGCCTGTATCAAA
>JAWWEU010000081.1:32741227-32743727 GCA_035583155.1 Acropternis orthonyx
ATCAGGCATTGGAATGGCCTGCCCAGAGAGGTGGTGGATTCACCATCCCTGAAGGTTTTTAAACTGAGATTGGACGTAGCACTGAGTGCCATGATCTAGTAAACAGACGGGAGTTGGATGAAGGGCTGGACTCGATGATCTCTGAGGTCTTTTCCAACCCAATTGATTCTATGATTCTGTTTTTAAAGCTGTCATAATATGTCGCTATCACGACTTTCTCAGAGAGCTTGCTGATGATAGAAAGTTTGTGAGTCACCTGAACATACCACTGGCAGTGTCAGGGAGGAGAATGTGGAGATCTGACAACTGACTCAGTACTGTAGGAAGTTACTCAATAGCCCACAGCCCCCACACCCCACACACCCTCTCCACCCCACTCAAAACACTGGCGTGATTGGATGATTGGTGGAAGGCCCAAGGAGTCCTGTGAGCTTGGACTGACACATAAGACTATTAAAGCCTTAAAGGTCCCAGGAAAAAAAAGTGATTTGGAAGAAGATGTGGCAGTGTGGCCAGCTGATTCATGTGGTGAACACCTAGTGCATGGCCTTGCCCTCTCCAGGTGTGCATGAGGTGGATCCAGCTGTGCCTGGCAGCTGGTCTGTGAGCCTGACAGCTGCAAAGTGCCCTTGATATTCCTGCCTGGCTTGTGGTGTGGGAAAGTTTTTGTACCTCTTCCTGGCAAAACAGTGTGGCTCAACCCTCTGCTCCACACAGCTGAGCCCTGCGCAAGTGAAGGGTTTTCAGTGACAGACATTGTTTGCCCTGCTGCATGGAAATTAAGGTGATCAGCATTAATTCATTATCAGCATAAGAAGGGATAGGAAAAAACTGCATTTGAAGAGAAGGTGCCAAGTTGCTGTGTGAATCAGGTAACAGTGCTGGGTTTCATGGCCACACTAGAAGAGCCTCCTGTTGCTGAGCTGATGTCTGTAGCATCTAGCATGGTTCCACCAGCACAGTGACCTCATGCTAGAGAATTAACATGCATTTGCAAGCCCCACTGCTAAGGTACAAGCAATGTGTAAGAGCAGTAATCAGAGAACTTCGTAATTTCAACAGCAATTAAGGAGGGAAGATGGGAGCTTTTCCCAGCATGCAATAACAATCAATGGCTAATAACATTTTCGTTGAACAATAAAATGGAAGGAGACACAAAGACTACCATGTAGACTGTAAAAGCACTGGAATAATACATAGTGAACCCTGGCAAACAAGTGTTTCCATCCTCCTCATGCTTTTGCAATTCCAGCAATGAAGGGCATCTCTTTTTGGTAAAGCCTATTCTGTCACTAGAACTATTCCTGGGGGCTAATTCCTCTAGCCTCTTCAGCCCAAATTTTTAACTGATGTTACTGGCCAGCTCTCTCCATGAAATAAGTTAGCCTGACTTGCTGACTACAATTGTGAAAAACCAATTTACAGTTCTTATGGGTATGATTGACCTTGATGGATAATCCTTAAAATGTCAGCATCAGCATTACGAAGACTTTGTGAGGGTGATTATAGTGGCTAAGCTCACTAGTGGACAAACAGTTCATAAAGGCAAAAGATTTATTTTGCTGAGACAGTGAAATCATCTACTCTCTGTGGCAAAGAAATAGCCAGAAAAAAGATTTTTTTGTTTTGTTTTGTTTAATTTTTGTGTTGTTTTTTTCTTTTACTGATACAGGTACACAAGGCAGGGCTAAGATGTCAAGGTGGTGTAGCAGCCTGTATTTTTCTTTTCCAAATTAGAGGTTAAGTAAGCCAGTAGAAACTCAGTGGGAGTTTGGAAGTGCTGACTCTCAGAGAGGAAAGATGCTGACAATCACCTGATGAGTGCTATTCCTGCTTGTGAGTCAGTAGCTCCTGAACCCAGAGCCTTGCACTAGCCACAGGCTGGAATTTCTGCCTCTCACAAGAACTGCAGTCCCCATTCCTGTCCATCTGTGAGTCTGTTGGCCACATCTCATTGCTGACCATTAGTCTCTTTACAGTCCTAAGAAAGCTAATACTAGAAAATCTAGTAGTTGTATCCCTCTCCCTTGTTTTAGACTCCTCTGTTTTAAATGTACGCTCTCTTGAGAGAGGTTTGTATGTTTTGTCTTTCTTTGGGGGCCTTGATTTTTGGTGAGGATCTCTCAGAACAGCAGTGTTTGTGCTAACTCATATTATATACTAATATATACTGTTCTATTATATACTAATATATACTTTAGATGTTTTAGCATTTGTTAGTAACTAACCTGAATAGGCTCATAACATGCTCTGCTTTTTTCAGAGGAGGTTCTGCACTTTTATTTATTTCCCATTTCCTCTGGTTGCCATTATGTCAATAGGCAAAACAAAACACTCTGACAAATTTGTGATGTCTATCAAGCAGTTGCTATTTGTGCCTGCTGCTGTATGTCTCTGGACAAAATTGTAATCCTTTTGTTTCTCTTTTTTTCCAGGTTGGGAATTCTGATCTTCTGATGTTCAACAACATGGGAGAAAGTTGATCCCATCGCAGCAGCAG
>JAWWEU010000081.1:32746227-32826614 GCA_035583155.1 Acropternis orthonyx
TCAGGGCCATAAAAATTCAGGTTAGGATGTAAGGTAAAAACAGGGCCATTCAGCTTCTTCTTGGAGCAACAGGGCATTTTCACACAGATCTGTAACTCCTTCCAGAACCTGCAAGAACTTAATCTAGGGGCAAATTTCTAGGGGCAGATGATAACTGTGGAAAAAGACACAATTGGATCACACCCCCATTTGCAGAGGAGTGTCAGAAAGGAGGAAAGAGTTTTACTTACGTTCCACATACACAAGCAGATAAACCACTGAAATGCCACTTGGAAATAACATAGTATCGTTAAGGAAATTCTAGTTTGCAGTCATATTTGTAGGTGTATTAGATTGAGATTTTCTCCAAAGATTAGTTAGTTTTTTTAATTGGCACTGAATTTCTTCCTGTTCCATTTATAAAGTTTTCCACCAGAACAAGCACAAATATTTGAATTTAGCTTATTAATGGATAAGTGCTTGGCCCTGAAAAAACAATGAGGTAATTAATATGCCACTTGGACTATCCCACAGTAAAAACAATTTCTAAGGAGGTAGGGATGACAGTGAGCTGCAA
This sequence comes from Acropternis orthonyx, assembly GCA_035583155.1. NCBI lineage: Eukaryota > Metazoa > Chordata > Aves > Passeriformes > Rhinocryptidae > Acropternis > Acropternis orthonyx. The sequence continues at coordinate 32,746,784 of JAWWEU010000081.1, forward strand.
AGGTCTTCACTCCATCTTTGCTTTGTTTAACATAGGCACTTTCAGTTATTGTGAATTATTTTACTGATAGATTTGCTCATGATCCTTGTGTTGGTCCCATTACAGAGGCTGTACTGGCTCTGGAGCAGGGAAATAGAGTGACCTAGCAAGTCTTTTCAAGTTGTGACTTCTCTCATACAATGCCATCAAAACCATCCATGACTCAAAAAAAATTCCCGTTTTTTTTTAAATCTCTGTGTGTTAGATCAATACATGGGAAAGTAAACTGATGGGGCTTTATGGAACAACTGCCTGCTCCCAGGTTATTTACCCTTTTATATTGCTATTTAGCTTAGTTCACAGAGGGGGATGACACAGCTGACAAGTACAAAATGTTCCCTCCTGCCCCTGTAAGCCTACAGTTTTACTTGTGTTAATTATTATTGCTAGAGCACATGGCTCTGCTCTTCACACATTTAAAGATTCATTAAGAATTAATTTTCAGAATGTTATAGCCTGAGAGAAACCGACAGATAGGTCAAGACAGCTTTACATGTGAAATGTCTGTCATAAAAGAGGGTTTTAGAATTACTTCTCACTTGCTGTATTTGTTCCTTCTGTAGTAGCTCCCTGAGAGCAAGTCTTGCCAAAGGCAGCAGATATAAATTTTTCTGGGGAAGGAAAGGGGTTGAATGGAAGGATCCGTGTTGCTATTAACACGTGTCTCAGTTGGAATAAAGTGTTCATACAAACGGTGTGCGTTGCTAGATAGCAGAATTTATAGTAATCCACCTGTATGGGATATTCAATAGAACTCACATTAAAAAGATTTAGAGCGGAAAAAGGAATTGTTTCACTTGAAATACCATGGCTGAGGTATATTGCTATAGCATCCACCTATTTTATGCTATTAAGGAATTTTTACCATCATCATTGTGACATTTTTGATGTCTTTATGCCTCTTGATCTTGGTTTGGCCCTGCTCAGCATTCACCCTGTTGAAAGTAAAGGCTTTTTTCTTTCACTTCCTGGAATGCGAGGCAACCTGATTAACCCTAAGCCCCCTAGATCCTAAAATTAAGTGATGCAACCTTCCACACCTCGAAATTTTGCCTAAGTGATGGTCAAGGACTATTTATAATGGGACCAGGATGCCATGCAAAAATGCTGAGCTGCAATCGTCTAGTGGATAAATATGAAGTCCAGTACTTAGTGTTCTAAATGTCCCTAGAGACCCCTCAAAATTATAGAACAAATCAGTGGCATTGCTTCTCACTTGTCTTACTTTCCCCCCATTTCTTTTTTTTGGCAACCTAAGTGTATCTTTTGCTAATATCAGTCACTTTGAACAGTCAGAGACCTTACTGAGGTTTGCTTTTGCAATCCATTCAGTAACAAGCCATCACTACATGAGTACCAGTGGGCCACAACTCACATAGGCATTTTCAAGGATGGTGTGAAGCAGGTGGGTAACAATATTTTCCTGTACAAACCTGGAAAAATTACACCTGGAATCCTGCCTTTGCTGCCTTTTTATCAGAAGGAAGCAGATAACACAGAGGGAGTTCAGAAGGAGCAACATAAAATGATTAAAGGGCTGGAGGGAAACAGTTGGGCACGTAAGCAAGGCATGAAAACTGAATGAGTAGAGTTTATGTAAGCAATATTAAAGGAGAGGGCATGATGACATAAAGTATAAATATCAGCAGGGAGGGGAGTTATTTGAGTTGGTAGAAGGGATTACAACTGAAACAGAAGTAGTGAAAGTGAGAAAAGAAAGATATGTGTATCTTTAAGAGGAAAATTTTCCAGACAGTGAGAGCTGCAGGACTATGGAGCAGTCCTCTAAATGAATTGGTGGAAGCTCCATCTCTGGGGACATTTAAATCTGGACTGTACAGAGTATTAGAAAATATAAAAATATACTGTAGGGAACAATCCTGCACTGTCAGGGGATGGACTAGATGACTTAATGCATCTTTTCCATTTCTAATTTTGATGATTCTATGGCTCATTAATTGCATATCATACAAATGCAGTAAAATTTGATGGGAATTAAAAAGAGAGAGAACTTACATTGTGGAGAGGCTGCCAGACTGAGTGTAGACATATTCCTTAAAACATATGAGACAAGTACATCTCTTCTTAGGTTTGTTGCTATTATTCTAAGTTATTTTATTCACATTTTCTTTAGCATACTCATGCTGTATGTAGTGGAATGTGGGACAGGTGACGCTTTCCTGTGATCAGAGCTTGTGAACTGATGTTTTGCTCTTTTTCCTTGAGAACTTAAAAACATATGGTTTCCTACATTGGGATGTACTGGGGTGGAGTTAAGTGGTAAACTCTCTTTGTGGGATTGATATTATATAGGACTCAATTTTTTTTCCCCTATTGAAATACACAGCAAAACTTTGACTGATTTCAGTTGTCCTGGACCTAAACACCATATTGGTAGCCGTATATGAATCTAGACCCTGCTAGAAAATTTAGTAGCAGTTTGTCAGTGAGAAGACAAACAATATTCTGAGAAAGTCTGAGATTATTTGTTGAGGGTCTTTAAATAGATGCTGATTCTTAATCAAATGTATTATCTGTTCAAATGAAGTCATTATCCAGTTCAAGCCAACCTTTTTCTCCTCTCAGTCATGTCTCACATCTTGAATGGGAGCCTTGTGTCACAGTCTGCTGCTTCTTCAGCTTTTTCCACAGAATGAGCTACATTCCATATTTTTCATGCAGGGTATCATGATGGCCTCCTACCTCAGAACAGGCACACCTGAGCAGCAGAACACTGCAATCTCCCACCCAGCATTGATCTTGAAGCAGAGAAGAAACCACAGCATTGCACCTCAGGTGGGGACATACTGCACCTCTGGCCATGTGGTAGACCATGACATTGGCTTAAAAGTGGGAAAAGTAATACTTGAAAGGTCTCTGCCTGCTATGGGACTTTGGGAACACAAAACTGTCCAAGTTCCCATCTCAGCCGAAGCCTTCACTGTGCAAAGCCTTTGTTGGTGAACTCAGTCTAGGCTTGTTTTTCCTACTTGTCTAGAATAGTATAATAATGTTTAAAGAGCAGCACAGTTGGTTGCAGCTGGCCAGTAACTCAGCTTTATGATATCTTAGCAGAAAATTGAGTGAGGCAGGGAATGAGGGTGTACTAGCACATATACATAACATATTTCATTTTACTAGCTGCTCACTAAACACAAACCACATCTTTTTCTTCCTGTCTAAACATGCTGCTATGGAAAGTTAAGTCCTGTCCTCTTAATTTCTAACTTCAGTCTGTTAACTGGCCCTGTCCTGAGCTGTCTCCCTGACCAAATAAACTGCAAAACATTGAGTAAATCAATTTATGTTTCCATTTGAACTTCTTGTTACAGATGTTCATTTGTTTCTAAGAGCTTCACAAAGTTCTTTAATAGGTTAGCAATGAGGTCCCCTTTTCTCCAAAGAGGTGTATAATAATTAGTTCTTCTCAGCCCTCATGACAGACTGTGTTTGTCAGTAGCATACACTGAGAGTGCCATTTCCCTGTAAATGCTCATGATATTTTTGGCACCAATCAATTCACATGGTTAGTAATAAATTCTTATATAGAATGTCCTCACAGAAACCACAAAATAAATGTGTAAAGGTATTCAAAAAAATATTTCTTAATTCATAACTGAGCAATAAAGGGATCTAGCACATCCCTGTGATATTCCTACAGCAGGTAGTAATTCCTTTTTCTTAACACATGCTCTGGGAAGGGCAAAGTTGTGTCAATCTCAGTCAATGTAAGGGCTGGCCTGTAGGCTAAACCAGTGAGTTTGTATGGATAGGTAAGTGCATAGATTAAAAAAGAGATAAAATTTAGCCTGGCCATGCTCCAGCTTGGGACTTGTTTAAAGAACATTGATTTGGTTTCATTTAAAAAGAAATGAGGGGCAGGAACAAAACAAGGTAGCCATTGCAGAGAAAGGCAGGGCAGCAGAGTCTTATTGGAGCTATAGAGCACCTTTAATTGCAGGGGCACTGAAGGAGCAGGGAGACGGTGGACCAGCTGGGCACTGGAAAGGAGAGTTCTCTCACTACCCTCCTGGTTCAGGGTAGGGAGATGCCAAGGGTGCTTATGGCACAAGCACGGACCCCAGCACTGGAGACTTATTCAGACTGTATCTGGGATACTAAAGAAGCTCAGCTGAACTTGTGTCTCCTGAGTAATACATAGTATGCTACTGTTCTACCTTGATGACTGCAGGTTTATTCATGAACCATGGCACAGTAGCAGAATGACAATATTGGTAAAAAGGGTGCTGCTACATCACAGTTCTTTGGAAGGATTTCTACTGTTCAGCCTATATTTTTCTTCAGGACAAAGTTCATGCAAATATCTTATCCTTGTAAAGAGGAATTCTTTATTTCACCCTTGTTCTGCTCTGCTATCTGCAGTAGAGTAACCAAATATGATTGCTATAAACCTACTTTGGGTGGTCCCCTCCAGAGCTCCCTTAACCTTCTTCACCTTCCTTGGCTTCTTTAGATCCCAACTGCAAGACCATGAAGAGATAAGACTTTCTCTATATCTGTTATGCCAAAAGAAAAGTAAGGACTGTGACCTGTGCTCACAGACTGCGAGACCGACACCAGCATCTGAAAGAGTCTTAGAAGAGTAATAACATTGATGCAGATGTAGAACTGTCGTATTTAATTTACAATGTGCAGACAATTCCAGGCAATCACTCCCACAGCTATCATAACTCAGACATATTGCATATGTGTGTGTGTGTGCACTGCATTTATATGTGTGTGTGTATTGCATAGAGATATGCAGAAAACTCATTATCGTGTACAGTAATGGTAAATATTTCATGCACCTCAGTCTTTCAGTCTTAGTTCCTTACAAATCCACTGAGGGAAGTTGCATCTGAACACAAAATGACAAGGGCAGCAGGGTTTGGTTCCATGACAATCGGTTTGCTTCATCTCATTGTGCTACTCCTTGGTGGTGACAATAAGAGCAAGAGGTAAGCCCTCTTCACCTGGTGGGGAAAGATCTCTGTGTCACAAGGACCAGGCAAGGCAGTGCTTGAATGAGCAGCATATCTTCTGTCTCTTTTTAGAAAGAGGGGGACACTAGGTGGTAAGTGGTAGAAAGTTAGAGAGGTGGTAGGAAATCTGGAGCAGTGTCTCTGCTTCCTCTCCACAGCCTATAGCTGTTGTCCTGGGAAAGTGGGAGCCTGGTACGAGCTGCTTACTAATTTGCATGCCTTCAATGGCCCTGGAAGAAGGTCTAGCTGGAACATGGCCATCTATTTTTACTGTATAATACCTGATTAGCTCCTTGAAGCTCATTTACAAATCATTTAAAAAATCAGGTGAAAAAACTTGATGACACTTGGTTTCCTTCTGTGTATCTGCATTGACATTCACTTGATGTGAAGTGTCTGGCTGCAAAGCCTAGCCCAGTGCCAATTCTTCAAATCTTAGCTGATTCAGCTCTCTTTTCTCACCTACAGTCTTAGTCCAACATGAGTCTCCTAGGAATTAATAGCCTATTGCATGTGAATAAGGGGGAAGGAATCAGTTGTTTGCTGAATGCTGGCATGTTTACATTCACCGGGTCCACGGACAGCATTGCTCATGCTGAGTTTATCTAGAAGAAAGAGTCTTCTGCTTTTCTGACTCCTTTCTTGTCAAATGGAAACCAATCAATTCTCAGAGTGTGTTGAACTGAAACTAAGAAGTCAGTTTAAAATGTATCTAGCTGGAAATTGGCAAGTCTACCTGGTCCACATCAGTGCCTTTCTGCTCAAGTAATGTCTTGGCAGCAGCACAAGGTAGAATAAAAACAAGCAGTTCTTCCCAAATTCCTGCCTGCTCAAATTTACATACCAGATTAAATGATTTTTTTGTCTTGTTATTATACTCCCTGGGTTCCTGCAGTACAGGTTGCTTTATGCATAAATCATTTGTAGCTGACACATTGCCTATAATTTTCTCCAGAAACCAGTTTCTTAGTGCAGTAAATTCACTACAATTTATAGCAGAAAACACCTTGGAGTTGCAAATCTAACATTCCTCACTTTTGGTTCTAAGCTGCCAGGCACTGCTGTGCTGCTGCCTGCTACCAAGCAGTCGCTGTGCTTCCCCCCCTGCACTGCCTGCATACTGGGTATGGCCAAAATTAGACAGGGAGCTAGAAAGATGCCAAGAACTTGTTTGCAAGGTGTTGTGGAAGCAGCCAGACTGAAAGATACTTTTGCTTTTATTTTGTCATTTTATTTGAACATGGGCCTGAAGAGACTCAGTCAGCCCACAAGCAGTTAACCTTTCCTATTTGTTGCGGTTTAACTCAGTAATTTAAAAAAAGGCAAGTTTCCTGTATGACATGGAAGAAGTTTTTCTGAGGAGATTAATAACTTTCTCAGTCATATATGGTCAAGCCCTGTTTGCTTCCAGCCGTATTTCAGAATGCTCTGGGGCTTTTTTTGGTGGTAGCTTGTCAAAAACCCACACGTTACCCTGATTTATCTGAGAGCTGTTCATGCCAAGCCTGGAGCTGCTCAGCCATGCTTTGCTTGTATCATTTGTCCAGTGAAGTGATAAGCTGAAAGTTCTTGCCTTGTAATACCAGGTAAAACGTGTGTGTGCTGTGTAAGTCTTTGTCCTCCTTGGCAGTAGATGAAGCTGAGCTGTGGGGCTGGGGCCGGGGATGGTGCAGCTGTTGCACTACTTTGAAAATTGCCTAAACAAAGACAGTTACTTCTCTTGGTGGAGGGAAGGAGTATATACTTTGAAAATCCAAAAAGGAGTTACTCTGGACTAGGGTGTGAATGGCAGCTCATCCACTGCTCAAAGATATATGTCCTTTTGTGGGTCTGTAGCCCTCTGTGGTGAAAACCTGGTCTGCTCTATGCAGCACAGCTGAGTCGCAGTGGGTGCAAGGGTGTGCATTAGGGCCAGTCCCAGGGAGCAACTTCTGCAGGGTAAAGCTCTTCCCCAGCTTCCCTTCTATTGACATTTTCATCTGTCTCACCGAAGGACAAATGATGAAGGCAACCATCAAAAGCACCTCACTTCTCCTCTGCACAGCCCTGGTGGGTACTAGCTCAGCCCCTCGTATGCTCTTTGACGCTCTCAGACCAGCACAGGGTGGAAGGGGCAGTGAATGTTCCATGAGGCTGTCCCAGCACAGTGAGGACTTGTTTGGTCTAACAAGGGGGTGACTGAGAAGGGATAGGATCACCATAAATACATCAGGAGTAAACAACAGCAAGGGAGAAGGGTTGGTTTGGTTGTTTTTTTTTTTAATTTTAGTACCATGTTGGCACAGGAACAAATGGTTGTACACTGCTCACAAATAAATGTCATCTGGTAATTAGAAGAAAGTCCTAATCAGCAGAGCAGGGAGATCCTGAAACTGTTTTCTGATTGGAGCAGCAGCGGGCAAAACCAAACTGCTGTCTAGATGGTGGGGGGCAGCTACATGAAAGGTTTTATATGTTATTCTTGTGCTAGGAAGACAGTGGCTGGAAAATGTGGGAGGTCCCTTCCCTTCCCATCCTGCTTGCTCTGCAACATCTCTAAGATCTAGGTTTTAAGAAATTGTTTTTCAGATAAACGTTTGAGATTCTGTCTATCCCCACTCATTATCCTCAATGTCAACAGCCCAAGTTTTCATTACTTAGTTATTTCTAAATCCAAACTATTTACTTTTAGAAACACAGGCCCAGGTTTGAAATACCTACAGGCTCTTGTAGCATGTGTAAGCCATTTATGAGCTTTTTTTTTTCCCACTAGCAGGGATTTTCTTCACATGCAGAAAAAAAAATTAGGAAAATAGGCTTAGTTTTAAAGATGACTGGTGTATTTTGATCAATTTTTCAGCAAATGCACTCAGTGGACATATCAAAATGCTTCAGTAGGTAGATGTATAAATGCAGAACAACAAAACCCAGTCATTTCTCACAGTGGCTTGTTTTCCTCTGGGAAACTGTAGCCAAAATCTCTTCTTGGCTGGCTACACTTGTCAGTATTTGGTAAAACCTTTCAAATCTTGGCAAGATTCTGGCATTGCTTGCCCCACTCCCAAAATCCAGAGGCAGAAGAGAGCCCATGGGCCACAATGACAAAATCACTGGGGACTTTGTTGTCTCAGCCTTCTGTGTAGCTCTGGTATTTGACTTGGCAGCTTTTGATGTTCCTAGTGTGATTCAAGTGTTTACCATCATGTCCACTGCATGCAAACCCTTCAAAATGTCAAACATCACAGAATAAAATAAAATAAAATACAGTGATCACAGAATATGTGACTCCCAAGGCAGCTGTGACAAAAATGCATCCTCAATCACATACACTTTTGCCACTTCAAAGGAAATGCCATGTAATGAAAGGCTAACTCTTCATCAGGTCTTTTCAGATCAGGCATTTTTCTCAGGTCTGTTCCTGGAACATGTTAAAAGAAAACTTCCTCCCTTCATGCATTTGGAAAATGTTTTACATTCTAGTGTTAAAACTCATATCACTGCATATTCTCCAGTCCTCTCTAGGGCCCTGCAATAAATGTCACAAGGAAAAGGATAAGGAGGGAGAGGCTTTGACTAGGGCTGTTTCAGCCACTAGTTTAATTTTTAGTTGTTTACTGTGGCTTATATAAATTAAACTCTGAACATCCTTGTCCTCCTCTGTTCCTTTCAACAGATTTCATTCCAGAACCTTTTCACGTATGCGGACATAAATCTGTAGAAATTCCCGCAGTTGACCAAACCACCACAGACTTGCACTTCTAAATAAGACCAGTGTACTGCTGATGTGGTAACAAGGTTGGCATCAGCTTAGACTTTATTTTTTCCTTCCACTGTTGCAAAACTGTGGTCTCAACACAGTTTATACTGGACAATTGCCATCCTCCAAGAATCTGACAAGTAAAGCACATTTGTGAAGACTGTGATTCTGTGATTTCCAGAAAATAAGGGCTGTAGCTTTAGGCTGTCAGTCTGCTCCTTGGCACTGCCAGGGGAGCTCATTGCAGCCAACTCCCAGACCACTTATTTGGAAAACACTCACCTCATGGGAGAAATTTCAATGCTCCTGCATTACTTTAGAGACATTATTCAAGCACATGTAAATTGCTAACCTACAAATCATTTCTAGAACTTAATTTCAGGTTCCTGTTGCTGAAAATCATCCACTTTGGAAGGCTATATTTATGCTTTGATGGTGCATATATCACTGGAGAAATCCACGATACCTGTAAAACTTGGTACTATTCAGGATACCTCTAAAACTGGGTACTATTCTGAATTACTAGTATATGGAGCTCTCTTTCTAACTCCATGCTGTAACTGAACCTGCCATCAAAATCCTGACAGAGAGACAAAGACACAGTAGGGCTGATAGTGCCTTAGTGAGAGTGACAGTGCATCTTGCATTGGCACACACAACCTGCTTATGGGCTTTTGAACTCCCCTGTCATCCAGGTAAGTTCAATGAAATGTTGCTGGTTTTGGGTTTGCAGTTCATTCCTTCAACATCCTGTGATTTCCAAAGTGTGAGTCATTGCCTTTCTCCTCCAAGCCCGCAAAGCAAGTAGAGTCACATTGGAAAAGACTTCCCAGCAGCAAATATATTTGTTTCCTGCCCTGATCCCTTTTCTCTTTTTCATCCCTGTGTAGGATAGGAGCAGGTAGAGGTTGTTGCAGGGTACAGATGCAGAACTTTGATTTGTCAAAAATTATCTACTGTTGGTAGCAGCATCTTCCCTCTGTAATCTTCTTTACTGAAGGATTGAAAGCAGAGTTCAGAACTGTGGAATGTCACCTCTATACAGATCCAGAGACATAGTCTTAGAGCAGAGGATCCAGAGACCTGTGAAGAAACCCACTCTCCTCGGCTGAGGTCCTGACAAATCTGTGCTCTTCCTATGTTTGCATAAATTTGGCAGGTCTTACTGACAAGTCCTCAACTTGTGTATGAGCGGGAGAGAGTGTGTGTTCATTATCATTGTATGTTCATAATTATCTGGCAGAGAGTCAGGAGAGTGCACTGTCTTGCAGCACACGCTGTTGTGTGCTCAAGGACTCTCACACTGGACACAAAGTGTGATGGCAGAGTGAAAAGAGCACCAGATCAAGCTGTGCACACAGGGTTTTTGCAGAATGACCAGGAGTAGAGAATGGTTGCTGAATGATACTTCTAAGATGCTTTTTGTTCCTACACCATCATATCACTCCCCTTTACGTTCTTGTCCATAAATTAGATTCACACCTGGGTTGATCCACTGTGACCTGTCTCCTCCAGAAAGCCAGCACATGGCAGCAAAATAGTCAGGAGTCAGGGGTAGCTTCATTCTCAGTGCTACCTAGGAAGAATATGTTTCATTGGTAATTATAATTTTAGGTTAAGGACAGGGTCAGTAATATAACTTGGAGTATCCCACTTGCTGGTATTATAAAGCTTTGTACTTCAGTGTCAGAGAGTAGTATCTCAGGCTAATGGAAATTCTAGTGGGTCTGGGGGGTTTTCAGTTCTTCTGTCATGACAAAAGGTTTCTGAACTAGCACTTGTGTGCTTGGGCAGTAGCAGAGACTAGTTGAGAGAATCTGATGGTATCTATTGGAATTTCTAGTACAGTAAATAGGGGAAATATTAATAATTTCCTTTTTAAACACCAACAATATGTTCTGTTCTTTTCTGTACAGAATCCAAAGTACAGACAGTGCTTGTACTGAAGAACTTGCATGTCCAAAGAAGGGCCAGACAGATTGCAGTGATAACCCAGAGGTACAAAAGCTTTTATACAGGTATACATTAAAGGATTATGTGTGAATTGTCAGGATTTATAGCTATCTGATTGTAAAAGGAACTTGCTAACATGCTGCTATGACAAATAATATTGCTTTATTTGCAGTCAGTCACCAGATGTACAGAATTATTCATCTCTTTCATAGGTTGCTGTAATTTTTTCAAAAACTTAAACCTCCACCACAGCCTCCCCAAAAACGCAAAGGTAAGCATTTGATGAGGTCATTAGTGTCGCCGTGCTGCCCACATTACCTTCATTGCATTGTCATACCTTTCTGCCTTTTATTTAGTCTAGTTTATTTCGTATTTAGTCTTATGGATTATGTGGAGGATTCCTGCTCGTAGACTGAATTCTACAAAGAAGGAAAGAAAGAGATAATCTGCTGGGTTTTGGATACAGAAACCAGTCTGAGGCATTGATATGCAGCTGGACCTCTTGCCCATTCAATTTTCTTTCTGCACAGCTGAATGCCAATTATTCAGTTGAACATGCCTTTCCAGGCTACCCAGTTTATATGCCCTTGGGATGAAAATGATAGCTCATGAATAAGGTAATGTGTCAAACTAGCTTGGCAAAACCAGGTAATTGGGCACTTTTTAAAGGCACTAAAACTTTTTTTCTGTAGTTAGATCACAGATCTAATACACATCTGTTCCCCTGACCAAATCCAGCAGCCCACATCAATCACCAAGCTCTCAACCAGTTTCCTGCATGCAATACCAGTCACAAGGCAAAATGACCGCACATGGCAGTCTGCTCAGTGTAAGCTCCAAGAATTAATATTTCCTGTGAAGAAACTTTTTTTCTGCTTTGGGGAGTCCTATTGTATTAGTTCTTTCCCGAGAAAACTGTCAAAAGCAGAGTACGAAGTCCAGGGACAGGAAGGAAACTTAATGACCAAGAAATACATGTAGAAAAAGGGCTTGTTTTATTCAGATGGCAATGGGTTTGAGGGCATGTCATGAAAGAGCAGAGTTAGTATCTTAACCTATGCTATCAAATAACCTATCTCACATGCTGACCTCCAGACCTGGTTCGGACTGAAAAATTCCCACTGAAACCCATACTAGTTTGTTGCTTTCCACATTGTGTTAGTTAAAAATCATGAAGTCATGGTTTCTCAAAAGGGAAATGACTCATTCACAATGCACAGTTGGCAAGTTTGATAATGGATCAAGAATCAGGAGAAAATGCAGCTCTATATTGCTGTTGAGAGTGGTTTTCTTTAATATGGTTGGAGACTACACAGGATAACGATAAAATTGATGCTGGCATTGTCCAAAGGTTGGAAAACATAAGGAGCAACGGTAAGTAGAACACAGGGGGAAAAAACAAGAAGACATATCTTTGATTAATTTTACATTCTATGTGGGGTTATTTTGCTTCTGCTTTTTAGTGTAAGACCAACTATTTTGAGAAGACCAACTATCTGGAGAAGAACACTCAGGGTGTTTAGAATACTGTGAAGCAGGGAAAACATCTTCTTGAAAGACCAAATTGTCAACTAAGGCCTGATGAAAAAAGTAACTTAAGTAACTCCATACCCTTTTTAAGTTTAGACACGGTGGATTAGATTTTTTAATGTATTTTGGCTAGTGAAGGGTTTGAATGCAATGACAGTTTTCAAAGATGCCTAGACAGATCAAGATCTCTTTCTAACTCTTTTGAAAGAAGTCAGCATCTCAATGGCTTGCTCACATGCTGGTAATCTACTTTGCTTGTAGAATTGTTCACAAAGGCATAAAAGCATTTAAATGGCTTTTTGAATAACTGGTGGTAAGGTGGGGTCAAGAGAGAACAAGTGAACTGTGTCAAGACCCAAGAATTCAACGATGCACAGCTGAAGGCCCAGTTGGGAGGAAGCCATGGACTGGATGCGGATGCAGGACTTGAGGTTAAGATGTATTTGTAATGACAGAAGGATTTTAAAGCCTCTTTGAGAAGGCAGGACAACCAGGGCAACACCAAGTGATTGAAAAAAAGCCATGGAGAAGACACAACTTCTGTCAGTGGTGAATGGGATGATCTAATCCCTCTGCTTTTTTGAATTCTGGACTGGAGTACTAGCTCTTTCCATGGAAAAGCCAAAAAACTCCTTCTCCACAGCATATGTATATTGTATATGCCCTGTGAATGTGTGTTCATTCTGAGGTTTGTTTAGAAACCTCTGCAATTAATTCTGGAGGTAGATAAATGTTTTCTCTTTCACTTAAAAGATGGTCATATATATTTCTCAGGTCTCTTACTTCAAGTCAAGACTTTACTTGCGAAACTGAAAAACAGGAGCTTCTAGGTTAAATTTTTCTGCTGGCCTCAGCAGAGCAGCTTTTTAGCTGAACTGAACACCACTTACTTCAAAAAACACTTCTATTCCAACTTCAGTGTTGGCTTTCCCTTCAAGTTAATTAATCTCTCAGGATTGGAGATTAAACAAATTTGGAAAGCGAGCAAAATTTGGTTCTAAGATAGTTGCATACATTTTCCATTTGCGGTTAGGAATAGAACCCAGAGAATGTTTATTCTATGGTAGGAAAAACAGTTTTTACTTTTCTTAAACACAGCTAGCTAGTTTATGACTCCTGGCAGGAGTACAGTAACTTTGAGCAACTAGTTTGTTTGTTCCAGCTAATTTATAGAGGGTGGTATTCATTTTCCTTTTCCCTTAAAGAGGTTCTGTCCTACAATTTAGGCCTGCAGTGAGACATTGCTTAGACCTGATAGAAATCAGGCATGCAGTGTTCTTCAGAATCCAAATATCTGGGCAAGGGTGTGCTAAATCCATCACGCCTCCAACAAGATATTAAATGCCACAGCTACTGCTATGCCCTGTAATGCTTCAGCTCTTCCACCACGAGAGGCCCCTTCTCAGACAGCAGAAGGGAAGGATAGGGAGGCAGTTAATTGGCAGTCTCATTCCACGGAATGGGCTGACATCATCAAAATGACCCCAATGTAAAGGAAGGCAACCTCCAACTAGGTGCCTTGAGCACGTGGGAAGGGTGAAGGACCAGACTTTTAAGTCTGAAACCAAAACTCTCAAGAGCACGTACAGTGATTTGCTCCCGGTTTTGATTTACACCACAAACACACCATGTGCTTTTTTAAGAATTTCCTTTCCATTTGACTCAACTGTAGCATGGAGGCATGAGAAGCAAGTGGTGTAAGTTTGGGAAAACTCCCACTGGCTGTCAGAGCTCCCCAGCTCAGCTGGATAGAGGTGAAAGTGGAGGCAGCTGGGGCCTGGAAAACTTTGTAGAGCTTCCCTTTTCCATCCCTTCTGTTTTTGCCCCAACAGTTATTTTGAACAGTTCTGAAGCCAGTTGCCAGCTCCTTTCTTGCTTGCTCTAGGTAACCTAGGGTTAGAAGGCCAGTTTGGAAACCTTTTACAGGAATACTCTGACGGTGTGGGTTAGCATCTCAGAGATGGCTAGGAGGCTGTAATGCATCAAGTAACTGAGTGCATTAAAAATCCTTTGGACACCAGCAAAGTCTGTTTATTCTCCAGTCTGCATGGCAGCATGGGCAGAATGGTCTGAAAATAGACTGCCTTACTCATCAAGTGAGAAACCTCAGGGAGAAGCTTAGGGGTGGCTCAGACGCAGAATACTAAAGCACTAAAACCAAGCAATACCAGATGATGCTTTAGATGAACAAACCAGTGCATTATTTTATCCAGACTTTTTCTAATTTGGGTAGACAATCTTTTGCACTGCTGTGGAATGCTGCTGTGGAAACTGGGGACTGGCTATGGTGAGGCAGAGTTCACTCCCAGTGTGCAGTGATGGGAAATAAACAAAGAGAGTATCAGAATAAAATCGGGGTAAATGCAATTGATAGAATTTTTAAATTACATTTACTCTCTCATATGAAAATAATCTATCCTTGTCTGTCTAAACTAGTCTTATAATGGATGCTGTCTCACTCTGGCACTTTGAGTAACCATGTATTTCTGATGTGTGAGTTATTAAAATTTAAGCCTGCTTGAACTTTGCAATAAAGGTTTGCTGAGTATTAGGTCAGTCAGAGATCCCAAAGCCAAGCAGAAGAACTACCCACAGGAAGGGCCTTTACATAAATTCTTATCCTTGTTTTGCACTCTTCCGTGATTTACACATTAAAACCGGAGTGTTGCTTGCCTGCTATACTGATTTCCCTACTATAAACACACAGAAGTGTGGATTTCAATACCAGTATATGTATTTTTAAGCTTAGATTGGAAATTTATTTCTGCACTTAACTTAGGAGACAGAAAAGCCATAAAGAGGAATAAAGATCTTTATAAGGTTTGATGAAGCTTCACAGAAAGCCACAAAGGAAGAAACATTGCACAAAGGTAAGTATGAATATAGGAAAGGGGAAGACTCCTAGAAGAGCTTTTTATCTGAGGAGATTTTTTTTGCTCCTCTGTAAGAGCTGGAATTCGTTGAACTCCTTGTCAAGCTTCTGGACCCATCTATTTTCCTGAGCATTTAAGGAGAGACTGCTTTGAAGGCTAAGGAGATAATTGCAGGATGAAAGGGACTGCTAGTTGGAAGGAGCCCGTTTGATGAGTGTATCTTTTTATTGAGGATTTATTTTGTCCTCTGATATGTGTATGTTTTAAGTGCTGTACAAAGTACCCACAGCAATGGAGAGGCATTTAAAACAATTACATTTGAATTAATTAATATAATGAATGACTGATAGGAAGATCAAATCGTTATCTTTTAGTGATAAATAGAGGGTGGAGGGGAAGTAAAGAAGGGCTGGTGTAGCTGGCTCCAGCCTAACACATGTTTATTTAAGTGACTCTATACAAACATAACCCTGTATGTCAGTTAAATCAGCAACATGTCAGTTGGCACTTCTGGTTACAGACTATTTCAGAGTCATTCATCATTCAATGTTATAAAAGCCATTTACCCTCAGCCCACCAACCAATCAAATGAACTAGAAAACAGAGCAGGAAAGAAGCATGAACAATAGTCCTTAGTTTCCTTTTAACTTTTGCTGCAACAATTCAATACATCCTGTGTGGTGGGATAGTGGAGAGAATTTGCTGAACTAAATAGAGCTTCCTTCACCAGGTCATTAATAGTGGGAAAGGAAATGGAAAGAGAGAGAAGGGAGTAAAAAACCGAGAGAGCAGAAAGTTAACCCTTGGTCTACCAGTTTTTCTTTTACAGGCATGGTTTACAAATTACCTTTATCTATATCTTTCACACCCATGAACATGATTACTGATTATTTTGTAACAGCTGCAAAGGCAATGCAAGGTCTCAATGCACTGGGCAAGCTTTGATGGAAGTCATCATGTCCAGGAGCTGTTCTGCTGCCCTTAAATTCAACATAAACCTTCCAAGGCGAGGCTGCTGAGAGTGGGGGTAGTCACAAGTGCTATTAGGGCCTGATGAGAGATTACCACATCTTCACACATGCTACCCTCCAAACCATTCCTTTTGTGCTCTATATCCCACTGTCACTTTTTCCAGGTAACTAACTTGAACCCCAGATCCTGGAGAATGCCACATCCAGCAAGTGCAGCATGCTGTGGAAAACAAGGTTTTAGAAAATGGCAATTCCAAGGTGAGAAAATAATGATAGAAAGGTCTTTTCAGTCTTGAGGGGTTCCTCCTTTAATCTGATAACTAAGTCCTACTACTTTCTTCCCATTTGTGCTGATATATGGCTTGATCCTTCAAACCTTTACTCTCATGAGTGATCCCATTAAGATAAATGAGACCTCTCTCATGTGACTGAGAGTGGGGAGGTATCTGAATAAAATGATCAGCAAAATCAATCAGTTCTCCCTTGTCTCCCTAGTAAAAGTCCCTCAATTATAAGTGCACTAGCATGCCAAAAATGGAAGCATTATTAGGTAATAATTTGTAAAATGGCCATATCCAGTGCTTTTTGACTGTTAAACTATGATTTTTTTTTGTCTGTGCTCTGCCTGTTTCAAATCCTCCCCTCATGTTTATTATTAGTTAACTATTTCTTAATGGACCCCTTCATTTATGAATAAAACTCAACAACAATTACAGACCCAGTGGAGACCAGTACACTACCCATCTGCTCTGTCACTTGCTCTCAGCATTGGCATTCTGCATCAGTCCCAACCCCTCTCATCGTAACAAGATAGGATCAATTTTCCAGTGGCAGCTTGGAAATAATAGTACAAAATGTGTATTAATACAGAAATATATTGTGAAACTGTCCTTAAACAAACAAATGAGCCACTTTAAAATATTACCGCTATAAATGACCATGACAGTAGCACAGCACATATAATAAAAAATAACTACTGAAGAGAAGCTGCTGAATTACTATAGTAATAAACCAGATGTGATTATTATCATTTAACACAGTCATTGAATACCATGAATCCCTGAAGCCATTAAAATATTTATGATTAAACATTTGCTATTCCTTATAACAGAACATATACTCCAGTACTAAAAAACTGTTAAGGTATTATTTTGGCTAATACATGTTAGTACCATGATAAAGGTCAGCCACCACTGTCAGCTTCCTGGAAAGAGCACCTAACATCTGTCCTCCTTCTATTTTGTTTTGTTTTAATAACCACTATAAGGTTAGATACCTCTATAGCACATTATTATGTTCAAGAGAGACATATAGATGTATGCTCACACTTTCCTACATGCATCTATATGAAGGAACAAACACAAATATCTGATTTTATTTGTGGAGAAATGGATGCTTTCTGTCTTCAAGGAATTATCACAAAATATTTAACACATTTAGGGAAAATATACTTAAGGCCAAGCAATAAGCATATGCAAACATGAAGTCTAATTACCTCCAGGAATTTTAGCATGCAGACACCATATTACCCACTGAACGCACTTTGTCTTCCGTGGGCTGAGTTCTTTTTTTCACTGTTGGAAGTGCTCCCCTGCCTGTCTCTCCATAATCTGCAGAAGACTGGTTGCCTACTGTTGAAGCAGCCTCAGCTGCTGTGACCCACAGGTTGGAGGTGTCTGTCACTGGTGTGAAAATGGGGGGGTGGTGCGCTGTGCAGGTGCCTGGCTCTTTCAGGCTGTCCAACATGGAGCATAAGGGCAGGATTAATTTTTGAGTGGGGAGAGGAAAGACACTGCAGCCCTCCTAGCTCATGGTGGAAAATATTCCCTGGCCAACTGTGCATTGCTGCTCTCTGCACGTGCATTTTGCTGCCAGGTGACAGGGGTTCTGCAGCTCTGGCACTCTGTTATTTAGACACAGGGTTCCATAGGCTTTGCCGACTGTCACTATGCAGTTGTTCTTTACTGTACACTGACAGCCATCAAGTCACAGATATATTTTAATGCTTTAATATGCATCTACCATAATAAACAAGATGTGTCCTCTCATTAATGCCTCCTAGACACTAGCAGGTTAAGATACATCCTTCTCTAATACTCCTATACTCCATTTTCCTACTATCACAGAAAACCAGTTAGTCTGTCTAGACAGTCATGAACAGAAGGAAGTCAAACTAAACCTCAACAGGGGTAGTGCTATGGGCAATTCTGACTTGCTTTACAGTATTTTACTGTTCCTACTTGGAAGGCAGTCTGCAAGCCCTGTGGTGGCCAGGGCAGCCAATGGGAGCTGCAAGTGTGCATGGGGAAGGATGCGGAGCTTTAAACCTGTGCTGATTCCAGAGAAAAGTGAGCTACATTCTGAGGTGCTTACATCAAGCAAAGGTGAGTCTTCTTTGATAAGTGAGTCTGCTCTGGGAAATCTCTGCCCATCTTTCCCTACTGCCTAGAGGAGAAATCAAGATGAGTGTCATTGAGGTGCCCAACCATTAGAAGGCTGATGTTAAGTAAGATGAAGTTCATCTTCAAGTAATGTGTAACAGACAACTCTAAAGCCCTGCTTGCTTGTCCCCTGACTGTGAAGGCATGGATCCTCCACCCTTGCCCCCACAGGTTGTGTTTTCCATCCTAAGCAGCTCAGCACTTGTCTTAGGGATGCATGAGCAATGAAAGCTGAGCTCTGCTTTGACTAAAACCTCTGGGTGGATCTAAGTCCACAGGGAATTTGCAGAGAAAATTAACACCCTGACAATTCTGGCATCCACTGGAAATTTTGGAAGAAAGAGGAATAGCTGCTGCTGCTTTTTTGTAAATGAGAACAGACGAAAAGTGCATCATGCCCTGCTTTTATATAAAAGTTGGGTGGCTGAGCACTTATGTAGAGAGTGGGAAATACATATTCAGCTCTTTCATCTGCCTGAGAAGATTCAAACTCACAGCTTCTACGGCCATGAAGTAACTGACTAAGCACAGGCTAACACAGCCTGTGGTGTGTTAGTCAAGTCCAAAGGGACACTAATGTAGAAGTTTATCTAGTTTCTTAATCTGGCTAGGTCAGGGCGGAGTAGAGACTGCGACTCTGTGTGGAAGTGAAATAGAGAGGCAATACTGATGCATTTAAGCAAGATGGAAAGTGTGAGAAGGTTTCTAGCATTGTACTCTTGGAGTCAAGCATCTCATTTACACCAAAGATCCACTTCAGAAGCTTTCATTCTCTCTCCCTGGGAACCCACGTCAGGGTGCTGCAGGGGTATGGCTGTCTGCAGTATATACAACCAAGGGTTAGATGCTGGATGAGACTTAACCCTTCAAAGTTGTCTGACAGGAATTTTTGGGGATACAGTGCTCTCAAATCAGTCACTATGTTGGGGATAGTGGAGACAGGCTGTGACTGTCAGTCATGAGTGCCATTTTTAAGTTTCTCCCATGGGTGTGATGGGCTTCTCCCCAGGCTCATGGCCAGCAGCCCTTCTTGAGAATTATCCTGCTCCAATTTCAAAAGCTGGTTTGCCATATCTGTTGGACACAGTCACTATACAGCCTGCATACTTTTTTTTTTCTGTGGCACAGCAAGATTCAATGAAGTGATATTGGGGGATTCCACCAGTCCTGGTGCCAGGAAACCTCAGTAATTAGACAAAAATTTATTTTATTCTACAGACTATCTGGAAGGACTCCAAAGATCGCTTGTCTATGAAGATTACTATCTGCAAATCCTATCTAGACTTGGGTGTTTGCTATTAATTATGTCTGTGGATATGCTACTTTATCCCTCAAGTAAACCCCATATACCTTCCTCTTGCATCCTTCCCATCCGTATTGTTACCAGTTGCTACCTGGTGTGAATGGGAGCAGGTCCATTGAACAAATCAGACAGCACTGCATCCAAAAATAATTACTATTCTCATTACTCATCTTCCATTCTCAGACATCTGAAATAAAGATTTCCCTAGTTTACCTGCAAGCTATTTAGTGGAATTTCAGGCTTTGTGTTCAGTACTAGCCAACGGTGGGGTTGGAATTTGTTTGGATGGTATTGTTATACCCACAGATGTTTTCTCAGAGCTTAAAATGTCACAGTGTAGGGCCTCACTGGTGCTTATGAGTTTCCCACTGTCTGGATTTACCAAAATCAAGTTTAAGAGATATTTTAGCTGCATTCAAAATGGAAAATAAGGGTATTAGAGCAGTTGATACAGCACCCACCTGCTCAGAGCCAGAGATATGAATCCAAACTCCTCAGTCTCCTCCTGAAATTTGAGAAAGGCTGGAGTTACTTCAGGCTCACTTTGATGAAATAAGAAACTGAAGAATCTGTTGGCATGAGTAGACGTTTCACAAATTAAGAGCAGCTTTTAATATGATGCAAGATTTCTGTAAGCTTTCCATTATTCTGATTTATTAGTTCTCAGGACTGTGTGGAAAGTGAACAGAAAGCATACGTGAAAAAGAAATTAAATTACAAGAGCTTTCACTATTCCAACTATTGGACTCCTGCATTTGCAACTCATAAGGCGTGATGCTGTTGTACTATTGGAAGACTCCAGGTCTTGGATGGATGCATTTTGGAAAAAATAAAAAATTTAACCCTGCCTTTTGATTTTGATAAAGTCCTGGATTTTTTTTTTTTTTTTCGCTTCTCTGTGTCCCCAAAGTCATAAATTCAGGCAAAACTATATCCAGAAGGGGAAAACACAGGATAAATCAAGAGGAGTGTCTGACTGATATTACGAGAAGGCATTTACCTGGGTCATGTCCTCTCTGGGTTCATCCAGATGAGAACTGACATGGACCAGTACTAAAGACTGAAAGGTGAGCATCAGTGTACAGAGTTCCCTGTACTCTGTGGAGTGGCTGCCTACAGCTCATTTTGCGTACAGTGATGCTGTAGCTGCTTCAGCTACTTTTTGTGAGTTTAATAGAGATTCCTACAGTGCCAGAGCTCAGGGAAAAAACCAAATGGCTCTGACCATGCATTTGGAACCAAAAATCTAATTTCCTCCTGGTATAGCTTTTACAGGAGGAAGGTGACTCAGGACACATATTTGTATGATAAAGCAGGGAGAACCAATCAGGAAAATGTTATTAGTATTGCATGCTGTCTGAAAACAAGAGTCCTGTTTAAATCCAAATCACTGTGACATTATTGCCTTGCCTTGTCTTCCCTTTTCTTTCCTTCCTTCTCTTTCTTTCCTCTTCCTGACATTTGATGGCAGGACATTGAATTTTTCACCTTTCTAAACTGTTATGTTTTTGGGGTACAGTATGTTTTATAATATAGTCATGAAAATAAAATTCAATATTTTATGGAGGGTTTTTTTCCTCTTCCAAACAAAATGAAAATGAAGTTAAAATCTAGAGATGATCTGAAATGGGATTGCTATTCTCCATGTAGAAGAACGGCAACTGGGATCACAGGTAATAAATTTTAGGAAAAAAAAAAATCTGAATATATTGGGGTAGACTTATCACCATAAATTATTGGCATAAATAGAGGTACATTGATTATCATCACTTGAATATCTCATGTATCTGACATTTTACTGTGTTTGTCTGTATTTCTCTATATTTTTACTAGAGTTTCCACAGCACAAAAAATCAGAAAAGCAATAATACAGAATAATCAGTATAACCAGTCACTTACTACCCAGTGCTTTATTTTCTGCATAATTTTTTCAGGGTGTTTTGGGGAGTAATTTCAAACAGTCAAGTCAGAGTCCACTGAGAACTGATTTTTGTGACCTCATATATCATAACAGAAAATTGTAACAGGAAATAAACCATTAAGTGATAAACAAGGAAACATGGATACAATTACTTTCAGAACATAATTTTATCCACTCCAGTTTTGAAAATGAAGAGATAGTACTGACTGGAACACCTCAATTCTGAATGCAAACTGTACAATCTATTATATTAAACAAAGTCAAAAGCAATGTGAAAGATCTTGAATCTATTCAAGGCATGCACCTCATTACAGACTTAGCAAATTAAAACACAAATAGGATTAGAAAAGAATAATGTAACAATCTCCCACTATGGTCCCTGGAGCATTAAGTCATAAATTGGGTTTGCATTAAATTGTGCCTGCAGTATTGAATTCAGGGAAAGAGCTATATGCTGAAGATAAAGCTTGCTAGGCTAGCCAACTTTGGTATAGCTGTGTGTTTTCAAAAACACACACTGAATTTGATGCAATCTAAAAAGAGATATTCAAAAACATGTATTTCATATCTTAATTAGAAAATGTAGATATGGTATAGCAACCCCTGGCTATACCAAAGCCAAAAGCTGCAGGTGTTTGGAATTGTTGCTTCACCTGAAGATGTTTTTTAAATAGGAAATTTAAGCACTTTTCATCAGAACACCTACTGTGTTAAACTACTCAAGTTTTCAGGTTTGCACAAATCTCTAGTGTGTTACAAGCCTCTATTAAGTAGAGAAAACAAGCTTACCCAAAAGAATTGAGAGAAGCTGAGTTTCCATATTACAAATGTATTCTGTTGTTATGGGAACTGAAATGGTGAGCGATGTGAAAAGGATTCTGAGCTAACAAAGACTGGCTTGATGATATTATGGCAGTACTATACAAACTGCAAACATATGTGCAAGAAGTAAATAGGGATTCTTTTCTTAAGGAGATGCAGTTTCGTAGCCAAACTACTGAGTAATACTAGGAATTAATTTTGCTAATTTTCCCTTAATAAAGGCTTTATCCTTCAAAGATGTATTATTACTGTCCTCATCCTCCTGACTGTCATTTCAGGGATTGCTAATAGTAGCTGCTCTGATTAAGGTGCTTGTAATTTCATTCTAAAAAGGAGCCTTTGTATGATATTATACATGCTTTTTGCATCTTCTCTTTTAGGGGTTCTCATGGCTCCATTTGTGTCTAGCAGACTTTCACAATCTGGCAGGCAGAAAGCCCTTCAAGCTAGGGAACTGTCTTTTCTTTGTTGATGCAACTGCTCTCAACTTTTGTTGCTAGGGTCTCTTAGCATCTGCCAATTCCCTCCCCTAGTTAGCTCTGCACATCACTGTACTAGCTGCATGCTAAAGTAATAACCCAACTCATTAGTATTTTAGGTCTAGCCTCTCAATGCCAAAAGAATATGAGCTTTCCTGGGAACACTTGGATTTTGATCGAGCAACTGGGAGAGAAGTGAACTTTGTGCAGTGACTGGGAGATGCTGACACCAGGAATTGATGCAAACTGACAGGAGTGCAAAGCCTATATCTAATCAGTAGGATCCAGGGACATCCACGGATTCACATCTGAGCTTGTCCACATCAGGACACCAACCAAATGGTGTGTTGGGCTAAGAGCAGGCCCTTCTTGGTCCCTTTCCTGCAAGGGTTTCCAGGATTAGGGGGTGCTGCAAACCACCCTGGGGGAGTGCCAGCTCCACGCCTTGGACATGGCAGCAGCATCTCCCATAAGACATGTTTCTTGTCATATATGAATTGCAGGGATGCAGAGAGCAAGAAGGCTTAGCCTGGCTTCCTAGTCACAAGATGCAAGGACACTCAAGGTCAGAGCATGTGTGTAAAGTCTGGGCCTGCCCAGCATAGGTTTGCTCTGACTCTCAGCATCAATGACACTCAGTTCTGGGGGAGAGGTTGCTGAAAGATGAGTATGTCACATCTGGAGCAGTACATCTAAACTGAGGCTCCTGGGATTTCTTCCCTGACCCTTAGGTCCAAGCTTGCCAGTAAGCATGCACCTGAAGCTTGTGTGCATACTGGTGCACCATGCACACTCTAGCTATGCTGCAGTCAGGGGATCAGGAGTTTGGGGATCACACTGCACAATTTACTGGCCCCTCATTTTAGATCCAGTGAGGTTTCACTGTGGGTTGGGAGTGGGAAGGGTCTTCTCTCCCTCTTAAGCTTGCCAGTGGAGAATTTTTTGGCTAAAACAGCTTTCTGCTCTTCCTGGCTGACAGCTCCCTTCTGGAGTAACCTTTTAACATTTTTCTTGATTTTCTTAAACAGCAAACATTAGACACATTAAGAACAGCAACAACAAAATCATTAAGCACTATAACAATCTCTGAGGAGCCAGACGTATGCTTTAATCAGGTTATGGAAAATTCATTCCTCTTCTATCCATTTATCTTCTTTGTTTATGCATATACTGAGTGACCCACTTCTGAGTATCAAAAGTAACAACAAAGAAACAACCAAAGATTCTTCATTATGAATTGATTTATGTACCACTTATTTTGCTTTTTTGGAAGCCAAATAATCAAGTACATTCATTCCAGTTAAACACAGCACACACTAATTGTCTATCATTTCTATCAGTGAAACCAGTTCTCTCACTTTAAAGTTACTACTTGACCTCAGTGGAGAAGGGATTGGTACCTTGCTTCCTTCTATAATGATTGATTGTTTGCATTAAGATGGAGAAGGATAGGCTGAAATTAGGGCTATACTGTGTTAGCTTACACCTCCAGTCACCCATACAGATGCAGGAGCTATAAACCCAACATTATAATTTCAGGAACTAATACTGTACACTACATCCGGTCAAACTTGTTCCTAGATTTGTATGCTTTATAACAAATATAATGTATCTATCATCATGTATCTATCTATCATTGGGCACAGATCTCTAATGAAGATTCTATGACTAAAAATAATAAACATGATGTGTAAATTTATAATGAAAATAGCTTATTGAAAGCAATCGGGCCTTGATCTCAATGTCAACCTAAAATCTCTGATTTAGGCAGATAGACCTGACCAAAATTAGCAACTGAAAAACTCCCTGTTACACCAGTTGTGTGCTGATGTGATTCATATTTTGGCATCTTAATCAAAACTCACAAAAAGGCACGATGAGATGGAACAGCCTCAACATTTTATTGAGGTTTCGTATCCCATAATTTTTGTTGTTCTTGAATAAACTATTAAAAATAAAGCTCACTTGATGAGAGAAGTACAGGAAGATAAAATGGCAGTAGACATCACAAAAAGTACTGTAGAATATTAGTTATACCAGGCAAAGCTGTTCATTAGCAGAGGTAAGGATACTTCTCATTTTAAAGAGACTATATGGTGTTTTAACTGGCAATTAGCTGCTCCAAATTGACAAGGATTGGAAATTACAATGCAAGCCATAAGGGAAATAACAGAGCAGTGAATGTATGTATTCAAAATGTGTGTAAAAAACCCCAACAACCTAACCTGCT
The DNA here is from genome assembly GCA_035583155.1 of Acropternis orthonyx. NCBI lineage: Eukaryota > Metazoa > Chordata > Aves > Passeriformes > Rhinocryptidae > Acropternis > Acropternis orthonyx. Next base: position 32,772,064 of record JAWWEU010000081.1, read on the forward strand.
TCTCTAGTCTGAAAAATATCTTTTTTTAATATTCCGTGTTCATTTTTATTTTCATTGTTCAAACATAGTCTAAAAAGAGATTTAACTCTAAAGTTGCTTTATCAGCACAAAGGTGGCTAGATATGAAACATTGCTCAAAAGCTGCTAAGAGGGCCCCTTCCAATACCTAGAGAAGCTGAAAGGAAAGGTTAGAGAAGAATGTCAGAGGGAGAAAAGTAATAGAACCAAGCTCCCAAAAATAGAGAAAAATACATAGTAAACATTAGAAAACATTAAAAATATAATCTTTATTACCATGCATGATGTAACTCTGCTGAACAGCTGCCAGCTGACTTTAATGCCATGTCAGTGACATTATCAGTGCTTTTGATTTTCTTTTGTGTCTTCTGACAAATCCCCACAATCATGTCCAGTTCTGAAAACTTACCACAGAAGGTGGCAAGGTATTTTCCTATGGAAACTGGACTGGCAGGAACCAAATCAGTCTCTTCCCTGAAGTAGAAATTCATCATTCCAGGATCCAAATATGGTTTGAGTGAGCACATTTTCTATTTTCATTCCCTGAGTTATTACGGGATATGAATGTCAATAATAGATAAGCACATCGCAAACAAACTCAGCAAATTCTGCCTTTTCTGCCCCTGAAGAGTCACTGCTCAAGCGATATCTCAGTGCTGGGGTGACAGTTCTCCCCGGAGGGGGACAAGAGACAAATCCCTTCCACTCCACAAGCCCCCTGGCCTGCACCATCTGATTAATTTATAGTCTCCAATACAGTTAGGTGTGTATAATGCAATGTATTGCTGAAGACCAGTTACTGTACTTTATAGCTGACATTACGAGGGATATTTTTTTCTGCAAAATAAAACAATATTTGTTTCCTCAGAGGGAAATGTGCTGTCTGTAGCTATCGTCAGCCAATAGTTGATGCTGGCTAGAGCTAAAGGAGAAAAGAAGTAGGTTTTTCTTCACCAATATTGGGAAGAATCATTTATCACTCACAGGTTTCAGCATTAGAGGGCCCATTTGAAAGTCGCTATAGGATGACTGCTTTGTTGTACATATTAAACAATTACATTAAAAATAAGGGTTAGAGAAGATATCCTGGGTTGTTGTGTGCATCAACAGAATCTGGAGTCTTACAGTGTACGTGACTCTGTATCTAGGGATACAAGGAGTGGGTACATGGTGGGAGGTGCCTATCACTTTGCAGGTCTATAGCTATTTGCCATTGGGATCTGATTCTATAATTCCCAAACACATTACAGAAATTCATCAGTCCACTCACATAGTATGTCTGTGAAGTAGAAAAGTGAATATGAGTTTGGGGGATTTGGGCTTTCCTTTGCTTTTGGCCCTATTTCAGAGCTTGGGAAAGCACTGACAAGTGCTTACTTGGCTTGCTTCTTGGAAGATAGAGCTACTTTAGGAATTAAAGGTGAAAGTCACATTCAGAAGAGTATTTGGTGTCAATCCAGAGCTGCATGTTCATAGATGAACAACAAACCAACACCAGTCCCAAGAGGACTCCACTGGACTTTTCCTGTGGGGCCACAGGGGGATTTACCCTTCCCTGGGGGATTACAGATAAGCTTCTCCTGCCCTACAAATCCCTTTTTAACTTGTTCACAGGATACTGGGTTTGAGATTTTTTGGGATAAAATTTGATTTTGATAGGATATATTTTAAGCATAAAGTGGACCAGTGGACCTGCATGTCAGGTCAAGTATTAGCTCTTGCAGAGAAAATCACATGCAGTACTGACCCATCATAGAGAGTCTTCCTATTTATTTCTTTATTTCTTTTTTGTTTCCTTTAATCTAAAGTGAAGGATACCTAGGATGCAAAAACGCTTCTCTGGAGAAAGAGCAATTCTTTTCTACCTCCAGGAGTCAGGATATAAGAAATTCTTCTCTTCTGTGGTTTAGACTTTTGCTAGGAAATAAATACTACAGAGGAGTTCAAGGAAAACCTATTAAAAAGTAGGTGGAAACATCCAAAGACTGTCCTGGCAGAAAACTGTGATAATACTACAGCTTTAAGAACAAAATTTAAAAGACTTGTGAATGATCAGCAAATGGGTAAGATGGCTTGGAAAGAGGCAGAGACCTTATGAAAGCTTTGCATGAAATGAAAAACTTGTGCTATTCGCATTTTTGAGCAATACAGAGCAGTTATTTCACCTTTTTACCATGGTGAGCCTGTACTAGACCTGTCAAAGATGTATGTACCTCCCAGTCACAGACCTGCAGTCCTGTGGCAGCTGTGAGGCACGCAATGAACAGCTCTTGGGAGGACTCAGGCATGGGGTTTGAGTCAAAGTCAGAATATTTAGAGCACAGCATGCCCAAAGCACATGAGAGACAGGGTCTGCTGCCTGTGGAGTAGTGCATGATGCACTGGGGACATGGGGGACATTTACATGGTCACTGTACAAAGCTTATCTCCAAGTATCCCAAGTAGATCCACATGTCTACACGTGAAGAAGGCAATCTAGTTTAGGAAACAGCCTGCTTTTCAGAGAAAGCTTCAGCACTTGGACAGTCCATCAGCCTCCCCATGAGCTCCTGTATCTCTTGCTGCTCACAATTCATTTCTACCAGGCGTTAGATGTAATGAAGATGGGATGGTCTACAATTTTATGACAGTTCCATTTATTTCTACTATTTTCACATAAACCCAAGCAACAAACAGCAGTTGCTTCCTCTGCAGCTTGATAAATGTCAGTATTAATTAAATTCGTTCAGAGTAGGGTTGGGTTTTTCTCCTCTCTCTGCACCAGGCTGGCAGGGAGGAGAAGCCTGACAGGCAGACACAGCTGCTGAGCTGTTGACTGGAAATGTCGTCACTGGAAAGAGGCAAAGGAGAAGTAGCTGGTCTCTGACAAAGTGGATTGGAAATAGTGGAAGCATTTTGTCACCTGCACCGTGCTGCCACTCGGCACAATATGGGGGTGTATGTCTGGATATGGGTCTTGAACTTAATCCTTTGCTCCCCTGGCTGACAAGTCTGCAAAGGCAGCTGTTCAGCCCATATGGAGGGGATAGTGCTTCCCCCACCACTGCTATCTAATGATGCTTTCCTGACTGACACTCAGAGAGAGCCCTTGATTCAAGAAGGAAGGTCAACAAAAAACAGTGCTTTTTAGGAAGCAGAGGTAAAAAGCAGGGGACAGCTGCTCTGTGCCATCATGTACTTATATGCCCTCCTTCTGACACAGATCCCACCAAGATGTTCATAAACCCAAAATCTTCTGTTAGCCTTGGGGGTACTCACACAGCAACAAAAGTTGTGCTTCAGTGGTCATGGATGTGCCCATTTCCAACTGTGACAAGTCTGAATGCAGCCAGGGCACCACTATGAGCTCAGAGGAGGCCATTACAATCTTCTACAGCTAACTTTCACACAAGGCCATGAAACAATTTTTCTCTTTCTTGCCAAACTTTACTAACAACAGACGAAAAGAAATTCAAATAAACCTATGGAAATTAAGTGCACATGTTCTCCTGATTTGAACAGAAATGTACACTCCACCATCACTCAGATACATCTCAGTAACCTCCCCAGAGTGTTTTCCTTTGAGGAGAAGAAGACAGCTTGGTTTGCAGAGCAGGATTAGTCCCTCTTTTGCAAAATGTTGTCAAGAAAAAAAGCGAATGGTTTTACATGCACTTTTCCTAAGTTCTGCATTGTTCTCTGATAAACTGAAGCACAGAGAGGAAAATAAGGAAGACAGTAACTTCTCCAGATCAAAGGATAGATGACAACAAATAAAGAACTGGAAAGGTTTTGAAAGATCAAACTAAGATTTTCATACTGCTGCGGTTTTTATTACACATGGAGACCTAGGCTTGATTTGCAGAAGCACTTAGTGACAAAAGGAAATATACTACCCTTTGACATCTGTAAAAATCTCATCTACAAACACAGATGTGGAAATGTAATAAAGTGAACATCACTTTGGGAAATGATGACTCAGTATCATTTCTGTATTAGGCATTTTCCTATTTCTTTTTCAGATTTGTGGTACCACAGGTTAGTTTTTCTAAATATGTTCTTATGCAGCTACACCTCAATTCAGGTATAAGCTCTAGTTCCCTTGCTCTTGTTTGATTATACTGTAATCTTTTGATGACTGCATTTGTTTGTATTGAGCACTATATTTGTTTTCACTGCTGGTCTGTACAAAGTGTATTTTACCTAGCAATATACTGACTTCTATAAGACTCTTTCTTAAGAAGACATCTGTCACTCCAAGCACAGTAGTCAAAAGAACCCCTTAAGTAGAAGTGCCTTTTACCAGCAAAAAGAAATAATAATCAGGACTCTTCCACCTGTCCTCTTGGTCTTATCTTACAATGGGTTGGTATTTCTGTCTGTACACTCAAAAGAAATCTGGTTTCTGTAAATTTCTTTTTAATAAAAATGTGTTATGTATGATAAATATATATTGCCTAGGTCAAATGAATCTGATTGTGAAAACATACTGAGCAAAAGTATTGGTAGGATTTAATTTCATGTCTTAAAAAATCCAAAACAAACACCCACCAAAATCTGTAGCTATTGAATGCTGGTTTGAATTAAATTCTATTTGTTTTAATAAAAGTGTAGCAGTCTGAGTGTACATATATTTGTTTTAGTGGCAGTGCACTGGATCCAATAAAACTATATTGGCTTCACTGCTTATGTCTCCTTTTCAGAGAAAATGGATTGAAAGGAAAAATGAAATAGGCATGAATCAGCCAGTCCTGAGGTTTCTGCTCAACTGTGACATCCAAATACACTGGTAAAAAACCCCAACTGCATTACCAAATACTATTTTTAAATTGAAATATGTTTTAATGTCAAGGCTGCACATGAGGGATTTAATTGTCTCTGTAAAGGAGAGCAGTTCTCAAAACCAGACTTAGCTGTGGTGCGTCAGTGGATCTGCTTGAGGCTGCAGAGGCAGAAACCTAAGCTGTCTTTGGCTCCCCATTCTGCTGGTGTAAGTCAGGTCTGCCTGCAACGAAGGTGCTCAGCTGACCACCACAAATCTGCGAGAACGGGATCGAGTGTCAGCAGCCTCAGCACAAGGGTATCTCTATCCTAAAATGCAGGCACATGCAGCATGGATGTAAATCACGTCTGCATTGGGTGCTGGCTGACAGGGGCTGGCATTCCCACAGAGGCCCAGCTGCTGCCAGGGTTTTAAACACGCTCCCCCAGGATAAGTCACTTCTGTCACCTGGATGGAATGCTACACTCATCTACTTTTGCACAAGATCTCACAAGTGTCGGTGTTTTCCACTCAGTGATGTTACCTGTACATGTTCCTGCAAGTAGGAAAGCCACCAACAGCCAATGAGAGGTTGCTCTGGAGCACATTCATGGTGGTTTTCAGGGTGGTATGCTGTAGCTTCTGCTAATGGGAGTAAGGATATGCTCAGCACACTCTTAAGTAAGTTAGATGTGGTTGTAAACAACACTGTCCACAGTTTTTAACAAGAACTGGAGTAGCTCTGTGCAGCTGGTCAATGCCTGTGTTCAACACATGAACTCAGATCATCGTGCTTTTGCATGCCTTTGTTTGGCCACTGTGTCAGCTCTCCTAAAAATGTCACCAACTACTCTTTCTAAATTCTATAAATTGAATTGAAAAAGGAAAAGGCATTCCTGTAATTTTTCAAGCTTCCCCAGTGCCACCTTTATAGCAACTGGCTGTAAGCAGTCCACACAATGATTCTGAGGCTGGAAAGGACACTTCACTCTCATCACGGCAAGCACCATGTTGATATTTGCAAAGGGATGAAATGGATGCTGTTGGCTGGCCTGCCTTCTCACATACCTTTAATCGCTGTAAACTGACAACCCAACCTGAGCAATGCTTTGTTTGATGCCGTGCTTCCTTTTAGGAGACTGGAATCAGGTTATATGAGTCCAAATCTGCATGTTATTCCTTCATGAGAAAACATGATCTGCATCAACTCATTTACAGTTGGTGCTAAAGTGGGTGCCCCTGGGACTATGGGACCCAGTCCAAGTCAGAAGAATTTGGCTGCAGCAGTAGTTTAGCTGTGGGAGAGGATATGGCTGCAGGCTTCTCCAACTCTGGCTCCTCAGAAAACGGAATAAAAAGTAATTCAAAGAAAAGCAAAACATCTGCTAGTGAATCAATATACAGGTGAAAATCCAGCTAAGGAGTGGGTTTGAGAGAACTGCACTGAGCATCACTGACAAAATCCCCATGACCTTGTGAAAGTTATATGTAGTGCAATCAGTTCATTTACCCCAGAACTAACTCCTGAACCCAAGGCAGTCAAAACAGGTTTGTGATAGCTGTGAGCATTCTATTGCCATGCACATGACAGTGGTGAAGGTGAGAAACCTCATGAACATCTGGATAGCAAATTTGACAGTGCTAGAGAAGATCAGTGAGTGCCAGTAAATAAACAGGCTGCAGTCTTCATGGTGACATTCTCTGAGGTACTCCCTGAACAGGACTGTGCAGAAATGCAGGTAGCTGTGAGGACCTAAAAAAGGGGTTTGGGATTTTTAAGGATTTGGTAAATTCTTGCAGCAGCCTACCCTGGAAAGAGGGGCTCTACCATAATCAAATAGGACCAAATAGTTAGTACTTACAGTGTGAAGGGTTACAGCAGAGTTTTGAACTAGAAGCTATCATAAATCTGGGTGCAGAGGAGTACATAGTCTGAGGTGACACTACCTCCAAGGGTGGAAACATAAATTCTGTATCAGAAAGAGATTGGATAAATTAAGGGAGGACAAATCCCACCAGGGTCACTAAATTCTATGGTCGAGTTCCTCCCAGCTGCTGGAAGCTGGAGGTGTAAGCGTGGGATTTATCAGAGATGCCAGATCGTGTGGCAAACATTGGACTTCACAGTCTCTTTCTTGATGCATGATCCCTGCGTTGGACAGAGTGATAGAGGTGATGAAGGAGAGATCTTTAAGCTGCTTGCTCATCACAAGATCACCTGCCTGGGCCCTGTGTCCCCCATAGTCCATCTTTGTCCAATCTTGCCTGCCACCCTGACTCCCCTGTGGTCACCATGCAGTGCCAGGCCCACATCCAAGCCCCCTCTCGCCAATCTTGTGCCTCATGATGAGCCAACACTGATGGCTTTTCTGCCAACCTGGGCATGTAGTAGCAGCCTGAGCAGCTTATGCAGTGATCTTCTGCTCTTTTTATCCACTGGCCAGGCATGTGGGAGATGCCTTGTTTGAGTCCTAAATATGTTTCACTTAAGCTATGATAATGGTGTACTAAGGTGCTGTAATCTTTGCTGGGTCTCCCTTTACATTGCTGTAATTACCATAATAAGCTGTGTTAAGTGACTGTTTTATAAGTAACAGCAACAAAAAAATATCTCAGCATGTTTTACCTTAATGAGCTACAACTTCTGTGTAATCTTCTCTACACTTTCTTCAGTGTCTTTGTTTGTAATGGATGTAGCACTGCTTTTGTCTCCTGATCATAGTGTGGCTTCACCCCTCAGCTAGCCATCTGGCCCTGGGACCCTCAGCCACGTTCATCTGGGCTGCCCCAATCTGGTAAATGCAGTGGTGGTGATGCTGAGTGATGCCAACATAGGACGCAAGAGATTTCCCTCTGCTCAGCTTCTCCACCAGCAGCAAAGTTTTGGGAAAACCTCATGGAGCAAGGCAACTTCATTTGCAAGTAGGGTGACAAGCTAAGCCAAGGGAGGGGACACTCATGACCATGGCTATGGGCCCTGTCAGCATGTGGGTCACACTGCCTGGATGCTGTGGATGCTGCAAGGAATGCATTACCATCACTTTTGTCTTGAATCCATTTAAGGAGACTGGGGGGAAAGCGATGACAAAAGCAATTGATACTCAAATATTAAGGCAGAAGTTTGGTGCCGGGGCTGGTAACTGATACAAGTGACTACAGACAAGCTGTGAAGCAGAAAGGGTTTTGACTATGTGGCACAGGGATTTGAGGGACAGCTGCAAGATCTTTCTCCGTCATTGCTGCTGGCAGGAAACACAAACGTGGTCAGGCAATGCAGTGGCTCCAGCCATCCATTCATGCCACGGCTGCCCAGCTCTGTTAGCCTGGTCTCGAGAAGCCCCTCTGCCCCTCAGCCCCCTAAACACTGTTGTGGGAGAGCCAGCACTCAGGCATGGGGAATGGTCCAAAAAGCCTCAGTCAATTATGCTGCCGTAATATCATATCAGCGAACTCACAGTGTGACTGCTTATGGCAGATGGAGGAACACTTGTCGGTTATCTGGTGCTGAGTGAGGGGCAGATTTATTTCCAGAACTTGCGACTCTCATTTCTCTCAGCTGAAGCTGCACGGGAGAGTGTGCATCTGTGATACTTCTTTTTTCAGGTGCCACTATGTTGCAGTGAGGTCTGTCACCAAAAGAGATGGGATTTTTGGCATGTCTGTCCGGGGAATGCAGAAAGGAGAATGAAAGGCATCTCTGTTTTCCGTAGCACTGTAATCTGCTTGAATTCATAGAAGCATGAACTGAATTTCCAAATCTCAACCATACCCTGTATGCACTGACAGCTGGTTGACCAGCAAAGGACTGCAGGGCCCTGTAAAGTGAAAAACCCTGGGTATCTGCATTAGGGCAATATTAATGTGCACTCTAAAAATAAAGGAAATGTGAATTGCCACCATGGATCTGGCTAAGGGTCCACTCAGCCAGTCCTGGCTGTCTGCAACACTTACTCTTTCAGGGGAATGGAAGGAACCCTCTCAGGAGACAGCTATGCTGGTCTCTTGAGTGCAGCTGACTTAAAACCTGAAAATAATGAGTGGGCTACACAAGTAACTGCACTTGATACAAAACCAGCATTGTATGCTTTCTGTCAGCTTTTCTCCAGCAAGACATCAGTGCCACACAACTGCTTGCAGGCAGGATCTAACAGGGACTAAAATATATTGCGAAGTGTGAGATTTACTAAAATCTGTAAAGTACCAGCTGCAAGAACCTCATTTACTAGCAACTCACCAAGGCTCTTTTATTTATCAAAATATCTTTGTTGTAGGAAATTTGAAAAATACGTAGATTGTGCAAATCTTCATGAAAGACATCGGTATTGCTGCCAAGGGCTATCTTCTTTTTAAAGGCACTGTAAGACTTTATACTTTATAAAGGTTTTATTTAAGGGCTGGGTAATATTTATTGAGAACTGGTCCTGAACTCAACTGTTGACTTTTAGACACTTCGTCTTTAAAGCTGTCTGTGGAGGGCTATTAGTACCTGCTGACCAGACAACATTATTGGCAGAAGCAGAAGAGGAAAGCACACAATAAAAAGACACCACATTTTTGAAGAGTTTTCTCTCTTCATTTTTTCTTGGATCCAGCTAGAATAACAGAAATTATTTCATTGGGAGGGGGTCAAATCTTGAGATGCCATTTTTTATATTACTCCCTTGAAAAAGAAAACACAAGTGAAACACAAGGGAAATGAAAAAAAAAAAATCAACTGTTGTGTTTATAGCAAGAGAATCTGTTTATGCATGATTTGAAATCAGAGCAGAGTTTCACTTCATTCTGTCGTGTGTTGTTGTGTTTCATATTTCATGCTTTGGTTAACACTTATTTAGTCTATTCCTAGAGGCTGTGACAGGTTGTCCTGAAAGTTTTTAGACTTGCTGAGCATACACTCTCCACAGAGCATGTCAGAATGAGAGGAACAAATAATTCATTCATTTTTATGCAAAACAAACAAACAAAAAATCCTTTTAATACTCTAAAGACCCAGCCTTTTCTCCTGACATTGTAACATCAAACATGTAAGTCATCAGCACATAAGCTGTCAACAGCTTGAAGAAAACAGAATAATTATATATAGAATTTCCTTTCTATAATTAAAATAAAAATAAGTAGAAGATTTGGTTCTCCTCCCAAATTCAGGTGAAATAAAAATTTAAGTGTATTAATTTATCCCCCAAAAACCCTCTTTCCAGACAATTCTATAAAGCCAGTTTCAGTGGCTTTATAAACACTTTTCCTTCTTCCTAGCCACATCTCTGGGTGGAAGGAAGATAGGACCACATATGAACACATAAGGGTCAGTTTTGTGCTTGTCAGCTTGTGCTTTGGCTTCACCATATGCTGACCAAATAAAATTATACTGAAAAGGTTTCAAGAACACAGTAACACCTTTGGGACCACCATTGCATAGAGAATCCTTCATGAAGGGAAAGTGGTGGGTAAAGGTGAAAGCTTTTGTCCAGGACTGCAAAATTCTGCCTGTATTTCCTCTTGTTTTCCCAAGCCAGGCACTCTGGCCCTTGCCAGAAGAAAATGCCAGTCCCATGGATTCAAACAAGCATTTTGCTTTGCTGCATGGGCATCACAAAGAGTGCTACATTTATTCTGGTACAAAGTTCCTGCTTCTCCCCAGCTCAGTCCTTGAGCAGTCAGCATGTCTCTCGAACCTGCATGAGTGAGGGTGGTGTTAGTGCACTGTCTCTATCCAGCTGAGACATTCATCCCCTGCCTCAAGGGTTTCCACCAGGGCCTGACAGCTGGGCATCAGCTGGGATGACTTGGACCCTAATTGTGTCTCTTATGCTGTTGGCTGCTAGGAGAAGGGTAGAGAGATGGGGAGAGAGAGGTAGAGCTCCCCTGGGGTCTTGGCTCCCTCCTGCTTGGGGATGTTTTGCCTTCCAAGCCTGGGAATTGACATCAGTGTTGAGAACACTTCACTGTTACCCAGCTCCTTTATAAATCTGCCACTAAAACACACAACAGAGAGGTCCTTTAAAAGTCATGAGAAAGAGAATCTGAAGCAGTCATTTGATTTCTAGGCTATTTGAAAGTGTGTGCAGAGACACACTCACACAACACACACACACACCCCCTCACACACACACACCCCCCCACACACACACCACACTTGCTAAATCACCAGGCAGGCAGTGCAGCATTACTTTTTCATTACTATCTCTGCCCCCAAACCCAACCCCAAGTTTGATGCCCTGAGAAAGGCAATTACCCAGTTCACTTTCCTTGAACTCTACCTACAGGCTTAGGAAACACTTCACCAGATGGGCAGTGCCCAATGTCTAATAGCATCCTCAATCTTGCTATATAGATGTAGCTGCAAGCAAATTTCCTTTTCATTAAAAAAAAAAAAAAAAATCCCTGACTTTTTTGGATTTCAAATGTAGCTCCTGCATTTATTTGGTCACCCTGCATGTTGCAAGTGATGTATATTTTGTGGTTAAAAAAAACCAAGGAGCAGGGCGAAGGCTGGCATTTCTTACACCAGTGAGCACTGCTGCTCACTTGAGCTGACACTCATCCCTGGTCTCTCCTGCTTGCCTTTGCCATTGAGCAAATTCAATCTGCTGCCATGTCATTGTTACAATAATCTTCAGCTCCTGGACACCAGTTTGAGTACGGCAGTCTCACAAAACCAATGTCACACTCATCTCAGGCAGGCTGTGCTTCACCACCACATCTTCATTCCCCATGGCTGTCGTGCTGACTTCCAGTCATCATTCCACTGTGTGGCATCTCAGGGCCAGGCTGCACAAGGAAGAGGAGCTAGACATGGCACTCCTTCCAGCTACGGATTCTCTAGACTGGACTTTTTTTTCTTTCTCTCCCAGAGCTAAACTCTTCACTTGTGTTGGTGGCTACAGCCTCCTTCTGTTCTCTGACCTCAGCCATGTGCAAAACATGGGGTCTTCTTCAGGTGTGTCCCTACAGCTCATCCATCCCTGGCCAAAAAATTGCAGTGCCTCTTCTTTTCCAACCTGGTCAGATTTATTAGAGCTTTCTGCTCTCAGTTTCAGGTTTTTTGCAGTTTTGCTTCTTTCTATTTAATGATCTTGATTTTTCCATGAAAGCTAGCATCCTGTAGTCCATTTCTTTTAATAAAATGGCTCTCATGCATTTTTCAGTACCGTTTCCCATGCACAGCCTGTCTTTCCTGAATTATCCACATGGCCTTGGTTTCTTTCCCTCCCTCCTCAGCTTGTACCAAGAAGGTTTGTTCTATTAGGAGTTCAGAAAATGGGCAATTGGGATAATTGAAATTTATTTTAAAAGATAGGTTCATGCATTGCTTTTTTTTTTTTTTTTTTAATTGCCCTCTGCCTTTTGTATTCTGGATGCACTGTTGGTTTATGGAGCTTTCGAAATAGCAGTTATAGCTTCTCAGATGTGCAAAGAATAATTCAGGACAATTCAGCCCAGTACTGTAGCTCTCACTCCCAGCTGAGGTCTCCTTCAGCGAGTGCTGCCAAGGAGGAGAGATGGTCATTAAAAGCCTTTCAGCTACCAGTCAGCCAGCCAGAGGCAGCCGGCCCCACTTTACTTGGGAAGAAATGACTCGCGGAGGAGTCTTGTTGCTGAGGTCTCAGGGATCGCAGCTGAGACTCCATGGCCTGCTGGGTCTGGTGCATGGGCATGTTAATAATTCATGTCCTAAGTGCAATGCAATTGAGGCTGTGCTGCTCCAGAGGCTGACAGGACTGTGGCGGGTGGGGATGCTCCCTCAGTGATGCCATTGCACTGGGCAGGCTTGAGGTGCTGTACAATGGAGCTTCTGCTGGAATTCTGCCCTGCTCTGCAGAATTGTGGCCCCTTTGCATTAATTTGGTGCTTTCCTCTCACTTAAGATCACGGCTGAGAAGTGCAAAAGCCTGTGAAAACAAAGAGCAAAAGGAGAGAAAATTATTCCTGTGGATTCCAGAAGCAGCCTCTACTGGAGTGGTGAGCACTGTTGTTAGCCTGACAGAGTGGGCCCTTCATTTGAGATTTTGGACAAAACTGGAGCAAATTCTTAGCCTGCGTGCAGCCTTTAACTCTGCCTAGCCACACTTGGATGCATTTGACCCTCCAGAAAGGTACTTGTCAATCCATGGGCCAGAGCCCACAGGCATGGGAAAATGGCTGTGAACCACTAGGATTTCACACACAAACCCAAAGCTTTTACATACACCTGACCCCTCATACATCCACACTAGGAAACAGTAACTAAACTCTCCAAGTTTTGTCTAATTTTTATTGGGGGTTAGAGTAAAATGATTACAGAAATTAAATTAAAAATTACAGAAAAGCTATCTGAGATGGACATTTCTGGAAAAGGTTATGCATTTTTCTATTTAAACCACACTCAAACTGAGAAGTCCTGCTCTACAGATCCATCCTCTGCTCAAATTTGCATTAGCATATTCACTGATTATAACTGATTATGTAAGTTGAAGGAAGCAGTGGTGGTACACAACAGTGTGCATAGCAGCAAACACCCATTAAGAACTAGTGTCCCATTAACATCTGGCTAGACAATGTCAATTTGTTTCTGGCATTATTTTTGGAGGGTTTTTTAATCATGTCTCACATGCAGGGGCCAAGACAGGGATTGCATTAAGCGGACTAGTGTTGCTGGTGGCTTAAAAATGGATTCCCTTTGCCCAGGCTTCCCAGGTCTCTTCTGTTTGCTTTCTGCAGACATGAGAGCAATAGAGCCTGGATTGCATGAATGCCCATGAAAAGACCATTTGAAGTCTGCACGCTTGAATACTGCCATACAGCAGAAGTGCTGGGCTGAGATGACAAAGCTTTACCAGAGCCTCAAGCTTAAACTTAATGAGGGACAAAAATTCTTCATCCACCACTGCTGTGACCATTTCTCTTCAGTCTGTGTTCTGCAATTAGTACATTTAAAAGGGATACTGCTTAACACAGCAGGGGTTCAAGTTCATTGGGAAATTTTTCTAGAGCCCAGATGCACAGGCAAGTGAATGAGGTTTTGACCGTGCCTGGAGTAGCAGGTGCCATTATTTCAAGTGAATGTAATAAAAGGATTTCATTTCAGCTCTGCACGGAGATAGCAAGACTGCAGTACCACCATTTTTCTAAGGCTGGAGCTTTGAGGAAAACCCATCCAGTTTTATGCAGCAGGACAAAATTTATTTTATCAACCCAAAGCTCTTCCCCTGATCACAGAATTTGCATTCCTGTGGATAGAGGAAAAAAGCCCCAAAACTGGGTGATACTACTCATTATGAACTCAGCTCTCTTCTGAACAGGCAGGCTGAAATACTTGTAGCAGACCCTTCACAGTCTATCTGACCTGTTAGGAAAGAAGAAAGATAATAAATTGGACAAGTAAATTTGAATTACAAATAAATTAGAGGAAGCCACAATCAAGGTACTGACATTTGGTGAGTGGAAAAAAGAAAGCTTTTGTGCGGGTAAATTATCTACTGCAAATTATTTACTCAGATCTGCCGTGGAGAGCTCTCAGGATGGGGCAGACAGAAGCAGGTACTTTGTTTGCTGGTTCAGGCTTCTTGTCCTGAGAATCAATCTTTGACCATTAAAGAAACACTGCTGCCTCTTCAAGTGTAATTTATTCAATAAGATGCCTTTTTTTTTCTTTTTTTTTTTCCCCCAGGATGAATGCTGCAGAGATTCTTGATTTTCATTTGTCTTTGTCTGGAGATGTAAAATACATTTGCCATATTGACCATTTAATGTTAATTTCTAAATATATTCATGTATTCATTTTGGATATAGGATTGTGAAGGACTCTGCTGACTTTCAGACACTGCTGTTAAAAACGGAGACAAACCTGCTGAAGATAATTTAACTCTATTTCTGTACAGCAGGTAATTTTAAAACTAATGGTATAGGAGAGGAGCTCGTTTTTTTTGTTTTTTACTTCGAGTGCTTTATAATATTTGTGAAGAGCAGTGGCCCTCTGTTCCCATGAGAGATAATATCTCATGAGGGTCTCATTTCATATGCACAAATAACATTTCCTCCAAAGGCATGGGTGCCTCTTGATCCAGCCAAGGTAGTAGCATCAATCCTTCTGCTGCTTTCAAGCCAAGTCCTTTAAATCAGGAGAAGAGAATGGTGATGTGGAGGGGTAAGGCATGATATTCGCTGGAATAACACAGCCATGAAGGTGCTCCCTGGGAGGGGCAGAGCAGCATGTTTTATACCTGTTGCATCTTTATATTCTGACTTTATGTACACTTCAGGTTGCCACTGGGTTATTTTTAGGTCTTTTCAGGAATATATATTTCTGCAAGAGCTATTTCTGGGAACTTTGCCAAATTGGAAACCGTAGTAGACTATACATTCCCCAGAAAAATGTATACCAAGCAGCTACAGCCATTCTCTTCCTTGCTGCTCCTTACAGTCGCCAGGGAGAAGGCACATCAGTCTGTAGGAAAAAAGATTGCAAAATAAATGACCCCAGAAGGCTCTGGAAGAGCCTGACACTCAGCAGAGCTGCAGGCACACGCCCTCATTGGAAGCAGCACACATTCACCATCACCCAGGCAGGCAGTCCACATGTAGATGCTGAGGGAAGGCAATGCTGTGGTGCAGCCCCTGCTGCCCCCTCAGAGCTGCTCTGCTCTGTGTTCTGATGTCATGGACAAAGGGGATGGGAGTTACTCATCACAGCCTGTGTGAGGCTGTTTGTCTGATAAGCAGGCCCTGCAACAACTGCTGTAACTCCAGGTGTTGTGGCTTTGCAGGGTTTGGAAATTCCTTGTGTTAAAATTGTTGGCTTGGATTTGAAGTCCTGGAATTTAATCTGGGACCATCTCATCAGTCATCAAAAATGCATCACGAGCAGACCAGCAAATCTGAGTTTCTCTGGGTTTGGCTGAACTTGTAAGGGTTTGATGCACATAGAAAACACAATTTGCCAGTGGAACCCAGGCCCTGCTGGGGCAGGGCAGAAGCATGGCCCTAAACACAGAAGCAAATAGAAGCTCTTGCAGTTCATTTGCAGTTTTTCAGGGCTTGAATTGTTCTGTATTTGATGCAATAGAGCACAGTGGTTTGAAATCTGGCCAAACCTAGAAAACACAATTGCTTCTCTCTTATAATCACTGCAATGCTCTAGAACTAATGAAAAGTAACTAAATATCTTTTTATGTCATCATCTTTTCCCAGTTTGGGTGTCAGGATTTTGCTGTATGCATCTTACTCATGTCTACAAGACATGATGCTATCAACATTATGTGGAGAATATTTTTACTGCAAGGCTGACATTTTCCTTTAGCACAAAAGTATGGATCAGTTAAATTCTGCTATACAGAAAAGAAGTCAACAGAGAAAAAGAATTTAAATGCTAAAGTAACCCCCCAACAAAAGCAATGTTTTAGCCTAATGCCACCTTCCTGTTCAGAACAAATTTTGCTGAGAGAACTTTATAAGGAATCTGTGTCAAAATAGATCTAATACCTGACAGATATGTAACAGGCTTCATCAGTCATTTTTATCCATGGGAAAGGTCAAAGGATGGAAGAGCAAAGTGAGTCAGTTGGAAGGCTGTCCATTGGAAACATTACCCAAACAGTGAGATTGCGTGTCTGCATGCAGGCTTGAAAAGACACAGATCATCAGATATCAGTGCATGCCTCTGAAAATGGGTCATAAACATTAGAGCAGAGGATACAAGGACAAAGAGAGCAGCACAACAATAAACTACAGAGGTTATTTAAGTGTGTGTATGTGTGTGTGTGTGCATATGTGATAAACATGCAGAATAAAGAACTCAAATCTGCCAAACAATGATATTGAGTTAAAGGCCCATTTATAACAATATTGATTGACATTTTTCCAACTGCCTCCCTGAAACTGTGCTAGAAACTCTATTAAAATACACCATAGAGTAGTGTAAAATACATGGGGAAACTGAGGAGGCATGCAGCAATGGGAGCTGTACCAGCAAACATGTCTTTCCATAGCAGTAGCTCAACCCATTCCCAGGTGCTGGAAGTCAGCTGTCTGCTCCATGTGGTTGACAGGGTGCTCCTGACCTGGGACAACAAATTCTCCCTCAGTCAGCCACATGGTATGGTTTGAAAGACAGCACAGGTCTGGGACTACAGGTAGTTTAGATGTCGTCACATCTTACTTAGAAGGTGACCTTGCTTATAATACAATGTGTTTCAGCACATGAGCATCACATATAAGAAGCTATGCCTTCCAAATGAAATAGCATGATTTGCACCCTTGCTGTCATCCTTGGGCATCACATACCGTCACCAGCTTCAAGGTGAAACATGGTCAATGAAAGTGGCATACTGGTGTTTTTCGCCAGTGTTCCCTCCTCTCTTCATCTCACACTCACTTGGAAAGGAGTCCAAACCAGCCATTGGCTTCAATAATATTTTTTGGGGAAAATGAAAAAATGAAGCAACTAGAACTTAAGGAGCTGGTGAACTGTGGCAGCAGAGGGCTTCTAGAAGCTCTTTGTGTCTTGCTGTCCATAACAAGACTTTATTCCTCTTGTGACTCAGGGGCAGGAAATGGGAATCTGTTAAGAAAGTAAGTGTTTGTTCAAACTTCAGGAAGCCTGAAACTCAGATGAGAAAATACCATGTGCAAAGTCCTAATGCAAAGTGACATATCAGAACTGCATCATACTCCAAATGCAGCAGAAATTAAGTTATTCAACAGTTTGAATTAACTGTACATAGGGAGTATTTCTGAGCCATTTTCTTGGTGCTGTCTATATTAGAAACGTTGCTGTTCCTCTCCAAAATATGTAAGCATGTGTCATAGCTGGAAGGTAAATAGTGTGCACTCAACACTCAGGCATCCTCTCCATTAAGGGAAAGAGAAGTCCTGTGAAAGACCTCCCACATGCTCTGGGAATGTAACCTCAAGCACTGAGGGTCTCAATGGAAAGAATATTTTACATACTGGAAAGCACACAGAGCCCACCAAACACATGTACACACATATTCCAAAATCCCCTATGTACTTGCCCCTGAACAGACGGTGACATTTATAATAATCTGCCAAAACTAGCAAACACTTTTGGCTAGAAGATGACATCGATTGTACCCCGACGAAGTTTGCTGTTGATACCAAATGGAGCGGAGAGGTGAACACCTCAGAAGGGAGAGTTACTCTGCAGTAAATTTTGGACAGGCTGGAAGACTGATCTAAAAAGTACCTATGAAGTTCAACAAGGACAAATGTAAGATCTTGCACCTGGAAAAACAAAGTGCAAGATGGCAGCACAGGCTGGAATTTACCCAACTGGGGAGCAGCTCTGTGGAAATGTACCTGGGGATCTTGGTGGACAAAAAACACAGTAAGAGTGAACAGTGTGCTTCTGCTGCAAAGAAAACCAAGAGGGTGCTCGTTACATCAACAAGGACAACACCAGTTGAGACAAAAAAGTCATTATCCCACTGTACTCAGAGCTTGTGTCATGGATTAACCCCAGTTAGTAGCCAAGCACCATGCAGCCACTCATTCCCTCCTCCACCAGTGGGGTGAGGGAGAGAGCTGTAAGCATAAAAGCTAGAAAATGCATGGGTTGAGATAAAACCAGTTTAATAAGGAAAGTAAAAGCCGTGCATACAAGCAAAGCAAACCAAGGAATTAGTTCACAGGCAGAGATTCAGCCATCTCCAGGAAAGCAGGGCCCCATCACACATAATGCTTACTTGGGAAGACAAACATCACTGTTGCCTAAAATCAAAGGAAAAAAAAAACTTTTGAGGCAATATTAGTATAGGTAGAGAGCAGTTCTTTAATGGAAGCTTTCTGGTGCACAAAGTATATAGGCACACACCCAATACAGGGTTCTTACAAATTTATAATGCTACTTAAATATCATATCTAATGGGTACATCCAACCTAAGAACCTTTTTCCCCTGGTACCACCCTCAGAATTGCCCTGTTGGGTTCTGGGCCTTCTGTCTTCTTTTGACTACAATATGTCTTGTTATTCCAGTCCAGATGCATGTATCCCAAACATGATGTCCTTGCTGCAATCTTGTCTGTTGAAAAGACAGTTAAACAGAATTCAGGAACGTGGCACAAACTGTGAGAAACTGTTGGAAACTGTTAGCTGCTACCTCGAGTGTGAGAAAATATACAGCTATATAAAAATCTACAAATATATAAAAATCCTAAGGCATCATCACCACCTCAAATGCCCCTCCCTTCCTCCTTCTACCCCCCCAAATTTATATGCTTAACATGTCGTCATATGGTATGGAATATTCCTTTGGTCATTTGGGGTCAGCTGTCCTGGCTGTGTCTTCTCCCAGTTTCAAATGCACCCCCAGTCTCCTCGCCAGTGTGGCAGTATGAAAAGCAGAAGAGGCCTTGGCTCTGTGTAAGCCCTTGCTCAGCAATAACAAAAACTTCTGTATATTATCAGCTGTGTTTTCATCACAAATCCAAAACACAGCCACATACTAGCCACTGTGAAGAAAATTAACTCTACCACAGCCAAAACCAGCACAGCTTGTCAGGCCACACTTTGAATACTCCGTTTGGGTTTGGTCCCCACTATGCAAAAAAAGATGTGGACAGCGTGGAGTAGGTCCAGAGAAGGGCCAAAAAGTTGATCAAAGGACTGGGCAGCCTGCCGTATGAGGAAAGGCTGAGAGAACTGTTTAGGGTTTGTTCAGCCTTGAGAAAGGAGGTCTAATGGAAACCTTATTACCATGTTCCAGTTTTTAAAGGGTGGATACAAAGGATATGGACACTTCCTTTTTAAAAGGAGCCACATGGAAAAGACAAGAGGTAATGGGTGCAAATTACTCCTGAGGACATTCCTATTGGACTCAACAGGAAAATTTTTCACAATGAGACCAATCAGTTGCAATAATAATCAGCCACTCATTTTTCACAATGAAAACAATCTCCCCAGGATGCTGGTGGATTCCCCAGTGTTGGACACTTTTAAGATTCAGCTGCACAGCTTGCTGGGCCAGCTTGTCTAGACCATGCTTTTGTCACAAAAGGTTGCACCGAAAGATCTTTGGTTCCTTTTCCACCTGGTAGTCTACAATTACATGATTCTTTTATTTGTGCTTTCATTCTCCCTCTCTCTGTGCAACCTTGAATGTAGGAAGAGGTATTGGTCTCGTGGGATGTGCCAGCACACCCCAGCTGAGCAATATCTGAAGAAAGCACGGACTGAAGCTGTGGAAGCTGAGGCAGAGGATGGTCAGGATGGTGAAGGAGCATGCCACCTCAGGATTAAACAACACCTGGGGGCAGCAGTAGCTCTGGTACAATCTGCCAGCATTCATTTAAGTACCATAAAGCTTTCGAATCAACTCTGCTACCAGGCCTTTCTCCTGTCCTTCTGGCTGTGGTGCATCCCCAAGGCTGCTATATGAATAACAGTTTTCTGTATATCATCCACCAGATTTGAAGAGGTACACAGCATGATGTGTCCATGACAGGTTGGCCAGGATAGCTACCATCCAGGCTCTCCACAAGATGATCTCAGTGGGACTGCAGAGCTTCTCTTTGTCTCTTGCCAGGTGAGCATGGCAGTCCTCAGATTCAGTGGGACTGCTGTGAAGCTGCCTAACATGTGATCCAGGATTAATGCACTCTTAAGGCATTGCAAGTGATATTTTCCTACCAGATGGTCTTAAGCACCACTTTTAAAGTTACCATAACTGTGAGTGGCAGAGAGAGATTACAGAGATACAGAAGATCTTCGGACTGTTATTATTACTATTGCTGATGCAGTTGTCCAAGTTTCAAGAGGCAAGGCTGATAAAATTTATAGTTATATTAACAATCTTCATCATATCCTTTTTTGCAGATCCTTCTTGCATGTTTCTTTAAAATCCATGAGATCGTCTGCTGCCTTGTAATGAAAGCAGTTTATTTTTAAGGAGGAAGAAGTGACAGATTTTTGTTCCCATGAACTGTATAAGAAATCTAGCAAAACAAATGCAGATGGATCAATACGGACTGTTCTTTATTTATCACCCTCTGTCTTCCTCACTTTATTTTTATGGCTATTAAAGATGCTATCATTGATATACCATTTTTGACTATCTCTATATAACGTATACACTGGACAATGCTGCCATTGATATTCATGTAAAACGTTGGGGTATTGAATGATCTAGGAAAGTGGTGTAGCCTGTCTTTCATTTCCCCTGCACTAGGATTAGCCAGGGCTGGATCTCCAGTGAGTAATATTTCTGTTCCACTCCAGGAGGTGTGAAGGAAGTTTGATCTTTGCTCTGAGTATTTCTACACTTTCAAGTGTGCTTGAGTTTTCTTTTAGGTAGGACTTTAGCTGGGGAGTTCTTGGGCTCTCTGCTTCATTAAAGTCATTCCTTTTGGGCTTGTGATCACCAAGAATCACAGCAGTGCTTGACTGCAGACCTCTGATGATAGGATTTCAATTAAAACTCACTACTCACTACAGATGAGGGGGAGTCATGCTCCAAACCATGACATTTTGTCACAAGTGAACAACTGATGGCAGCTGAGTGAATCTGAAGCTTGACATGGCTTATTCTTGCCTGCATTGACTGATAGCATGGTGTCAGCTAATTTGACTGTTGGCAAGAGAAGTTAACCTGCTTGTGGAAGCATAAGTATCAGAGATTAAAGCATCTTTGTCGCAGTTGTGATTGCAACTGCAGGACAACACAGTCACCCACAAGCTGGTTTTAAATGATCTACCCTAAGACTGGCAGCAGTCTGGAAGTGGGAAACCAAACTCAGCAATGACTAGTCATCCCACTACTTGGAAAGATTTACAGCCTGCCCAGTACTTTCAGTTCAGGATCTGAAATTGTATTGAACTAGGGCATGGAAAGCTTGATTTCCCAGGTAAGTCAGCTCAGCTCCTTTTAAAAGCAGAGCAAAGCAAAGAACAATGCCCTTACATTCATCAAAAGCAGCCTTAACTGTGCTCCTGCAGCAAGATTCACCTCAGATGTCAGAATGAGAATGTGATGTAGGTTTGGCATTAGGTAACTAGGGCCATGTAGTTGGGAAATCTGGTCTATCTAAGCAGCCTGTATTGATAGAAGCAATCCTTGCAAATTTAGTAAGAAGAAAATGTATCCCTTTCCCCAGCTAAATCTGGGGCAAGCAGGTAGAAATCCAGGGCTAAAGCTTTACAATAAAAGGAAACATTATTCTAGTGTCTCAATCTGCTAAAAACAAATGGTGTGGCATTTAAATTGGAGCATGTATCTCTAGCAACCCAGCACCTCTAATCAGTTTCTCACCTTTACATTTGAATGCAGTGAAGGCAGAGGTTCTGCATTTACAATTATAGCAGATGACTTCATTCCTCTGAAATGACTTTAAAAGATTAGAATTCATAGATTATTTATTAACTCTTAGTAAAAGTATTTCCAGAATGGGAACAACATATTGCATCAATGTCTAGTTCCACAGTTTAACTATTTTAATTAAGAGGGAAAGGTATACTGCTGCAAGGAATTCAGCTCACATACCACTGTGTGAGGCTTCTCCCTGACTGTTTCCTTTTTAGTACAAAGCCTTTGTTCCTTTAAACTTGTGTTAATAACAGTTACCATAACACTGGAATCTTCCTGTGATAACTCATAAATAACAGTTCTAGCTAAAACAAGGCTGTTCAGCCAAGCCATCCAAAACAGGCAACCCAACAGTTTAACTGACCCATTTTGATTGTGAGCATCTCATTCACAGGTTGGCAGAGAGATTTGTGATGGAGTGGCACTGGCAGCTTAATGCAAATACTCCTGTCTAGATAATAAAAAACCATCTTGTCTAAGTTCATGACAGCAACTGCAGCATATCCAGAATTGTTTTCCTTCCTTCTTGGATTTTGCAGCAAATCTCTCCCCTACTAAAGCCTTCACTGGGTTGTAAAACAGAATGTCTTCGAAGTGGTAAAAAAAGAGATGAGCATAAACACTGTGTTCCAGACCTCCAAACCAGGTGCCAGCCCAGATGAAATATAAAGCTGTCCACAGATAAGCAGAGTTTTCCAAGGAAGGCTGAGAGAGATCAAGATCCATCTGCTGCAAGTGGAATGCTGGCTGCTTTCATCAAAGCTGGAAACAAGAAAGAGGTAAACACAGCTCTGGATGCCTGCAGTAGCTGACCAGCACTGACAGACCTCTCAGTCACTGCCTGGACTCTTCTATGGGAAAAAGCAGGGATCAAAGTCAGGAGACAGAGAGAATTCATTGTGATTCACTTTGACAATGTGTTGTCCCAACAGAAAAAGAAAACAATGTAATTTAGATGCTGTCAGGACAGAATGTCACCTTTAAAGAAATGGGTATCTAATTATCAAGATACCTGTTTGGGAGACCTGGTATGGAATAATTCACAGATGCAGTGAAGAATTAAACCCTTTCAAGCCACAAAAACATATTTTCCCTTTTTCTCTAGTACTTACAATTTTCAGCGAGGTAAAATGCATCAAGCCTAATCACGGAGCATTTAAAAACACACTATATATTTCTTGGTGTAAAGTCTTATTACATGCTAAGATGCTAAGGACTAGTTTCACCTTAATGTTCTGATTCACTAAATAATTGAATTTTTGTGGTGCCATCCTTGAATGATAAGGCATATCTGCAAAATGCATCAAGAATTTGCAGGACTACACTTACATGATATACGATAACTTGAAAGGCACAAGAGCTAAGAACCAGAAAGAAGGCCCATCAAGTTCATATCAGTCTATTACAACAGAACTTGCTCTGTTAAGTAACTGAGTTGCTTCTCTAAACTCTTGCATTTCACTTTTATAGCAGTGAACTCAAAAGCAAAGTAGTTATCAAGAATCACCAAGGTAGTACGAGTGAAAACTGCCTTAAAGCCTCTTCAAATGGAGCATGGCACTTGGGTTCCAAAAATACATTTGTGATTTTATATGAAGAAAGTACCTTTTGAAAAGGTGCTTTCACAATTCACTGAAAGATTTTAAATGGAATTCTTTGTTACAGAAATTTTCACCACCCTAAATTTTCTCCTTTCTTTCTGGACAAATATATGTTGCACATTTGGACAATGATCAGGACATGCAGACAAACCTGTGCATACTTATTACACCAAGTGCTAAACAGCTCCATGGCTAATGCTTTGCTGGTTGCTACAAACACAAGTAATTGCAACCTGAAAAATTACAGTTAATTATGGTTAAAAAAAAACCAACTGTGGAACTGGGTTCTGCTTAGTTTAAACCCTCATGTTTCCTCTGGGCCAAATCCCAAGGTTCTTTTATGGAATATTTTGTTCCCTCAGATTTCTTTTATATTCTAGCTTAAATTGAGTGCATACACCATATCAGCTGCTGAGGTGTAGTTATGGGGTATACTGGGAAAGGAACTCTGAGCTTGCAGTAATTTGCATGTTTCATTAACTAGACAATCAGAACACTTGGGCAAGGTGTCTTTATTCCAAGAAAACATTCTTAACCTGGATATGTGCCATTGTTAAACCCAGAAACTTCTCGTGGAAATGTATGTCCCTCCTGAGTCCAGAATGAACACTTCTGCCTCAAAGCAGACAGCAAGGCACATTCTTCTCCCAACAGGACTGGAGGCTGAGCAGCTTTTGCAGCTGCATCTTTTGCCTTCAAATGGGAGATCTTCGCACCAGTCTCCTCCAAGGGGGTGTTGTGTTCACTTCTCACACACTTGTACACATGGAAGAAATAGTTAATTTACTGAGAGATCTGCTCCAGCTCAGTGACCATTACATGAACCTACAAATACAATGCTTGGCAAGTGGGTTCCAGTCCGAATTGGATACTATAGGGATGTGAACACAAATCTCTCATGGATCAGACAGCAGCACTGGACTTCTGGCTACCACGGCATGCCCTGTTTTGGAAAACCATACCAACTTCCTCCCCTTTCTAGCAACCAGTAGAGGGCCAGGCTCTTCTGCACAACCAGCCCCATGTGCAAGCTTTTTCCCTTCCAAATTCAGAGCTAAAGCCCAGGCTGAAGCAGTCTTATTCCTGCTAAGACAACAGCAGATTAAATAGGATGAACTGATCGGCTGTACTTCTTGTAAAGTTATCCCCAGAGATAAATGTACAATGTTGTTATGGAGGCTGTGGTGGTGTCTGCAGCGTAACTAAGGCTGACAGACTGCTTGCATGTGGGTGGCTGTCTTCTTTCCAGCTGTGACCAGCTGAATTATATCACCTGTCCCACTTGATATATTAGGATATGCCCAAACTCAAGATGCATGTTGCTGCAATAGGGAAATTAATGTCCACCACTGGAGGCAATTAATAATGATTAGGAGCAAAACAGCAGGGTTAAATCTGTGCATTTAACAAAGTGTTCATACAGCTTTTTATACTATACTTCAACCACGGGGTTCTCTCAAATTTCTGCTCCTCTTGGGGGGAGCTAGGACAACCTTATCTTAATTAATGTGTAAACTTAGTTGAAATGTCAAAGTTGTTTCAATAAGACATGTTTATTCATTACTTAATTCCAGCTTCAGACCCCGTAGAGGAAAGCATCAAACACATCCAGGTGAAAAAGTCTATAGAGAAAAATGTTAACGTTCATCTCTGTGTCCATTTTCATTCAGAACAGCACAGCTGCTCTAGGTGTTAGTGTTTGAAGTCACTGCATCTCTTTGATTTCTGGACTCCTCAGCTACTGTACTAAAAAGAGGCAGCAAATTGACACATGGAAAATTTGCAATGCTGAGTTTAGAGCAACTACTTAATTACCATAGAAAATGTTGAGTGATGGGTTATTAGTTTCTCTTTTATGGCCAAAATGTGATTTCAAATAAGAATACTGGGCATCTAATAGTAACAGGATGCTCTTGCGTATTTTAAAACTCCACGATACAAGAAGCCTTCTGGTGGGCAATGCTTGGTGAACCTCTGTATGAAACAACACACTATTGCGAACTCTGGCATTCCAAAACTGATGAGGTTTCTAAACTCATAAGACTTTCTTTTTATGCAGTTTTAATAATAGTGAAATTCTTTAAAATTCCTGATATTTACAGCATACACATACATCCACAACTCTTTTATCTGCCTTTTGATTTTTTTATTGTCTTCATGACATTTTCTCCCCTTCTTTTGAAACTGTAAGAGCTTAAACCTTGGGGAGTGGGGGGAGGCAGGGAGAGAAGGGAGAAGCTACAAGAAGGTTGCAAAACATAGTGATCACCATAAACTAGGGAGAGTCTGCAATGGGGTGCATGATGGCAGGTAAAGTACTTAATTGACTTCAAAGTCTACCTCAAGTCAACTTTGTCTCTTTGTAGTATCAGGCAACAATTTTCTTCAACCCTGAGGACAAGTATCATAGATTTCCCCAAACCAATGAGCCAACACTGGCAGTCAGGGTGGGGATGGGGATAATAATGGGGAACCCCATGTGAAAAAATATTCATGACTAGACATAACATTTTCCATGTTATCTGTATCTTTCCAAGTTTCTTATGTGATAAAAAGGATTCTTCTGGGACTATTCCATTTTCATCCCTGTGGACTACGGTTCGGTCATTTGCAGTCCCCCTAAAAGTGTGCCGTCAGCCACATACTCTGTAACTTCAGGCTCAGTATAAATATTATACAGAAAAACTCCCCAAAATTAAAACTTCCTAAGTTCAGCACCAATATGCCTCATAAGTTCTGCAAGTTCATCAGATATACACTGTCCAAATTAGGTTCTGCATGAATGAAAATACAGAAATTCTTTTGCCACTAGTAGATAAGGAGTCATCCGATTGCTCATCTGGAAGTCTAAGAAAAGGCTTTTATGAAAGTTAAAAGTGATGCACTATATCTTCAACTGCAGCCTAATTGTTGGTACGAAAGTCCCTTTATAACTGTGAGATGTCAGATATTGGGGGAGGTTTTGCTTGCTTTGCTTTTTTTCACGGTGGATCTGCACGATGTTACTTAACTTGCATTCAGTCCTGAATACAGAATTGTCAGACTTCTTTCACTTGCCAGGAAAAATCTACTTGTTCGGTGTTTATGATGATGAGCAAAAGAAGCCATACAAAACATGTTTCACTGAAAATAATAAAATAGTCAAGAAGGAGAGAGAACTTGTCAGATTGCTTGAAACATATCCATTTCTGGGAGAGTAATACAAAAGCTGAAGTAAAAATAGAAAGGGAGACCAATCGGCCATGCAGAATGAGCTAAGCAGAGACAGCAGACATGACACTGCTCTCATCAACTTGGCCTGGGAGGAATATTTGCTATTAGATGAAGACTCCTGCATAAAACATGGTGGTAATGATTACTCTGAACTGGCTTCTTCTTGTGGAGAGGGAATGGTTCTGACAAGACAAATGGGACTATAAATATTATTTCAAGACCAAGAAGAGAGACCTTGAAGGGATGAGATAGTGACCGAAGACATCTCCTCTCCTGTGAGAAGAAGGATTTTCATGAAGGTTCCCACATTCAAATTGATACTGACTGCACAGAGAAGTGATGATTTTTAATGACTACAGTGATATTTATTGAAAAAGAAATCTACTCTGTACAGTGTGCCAGTTCTGCAAAAAGTTACTGATGACAGGTAAGAGACAGGGGAAAAAAAAGAAATTCAAGAAAAGAAAGACACCTTTCAACTGATTGAAAGGAATTCTTGAATTGCTTCAAGTATTCTACCTAATTATCTGTTAATCTAGGTTCCCTTGCTGACATACAGGGCAAACCAAAGAAAAGTTGTATAAATCTTAACATGGTTCCATGATAATAATAATAATAATAATAATAATAATAATAATAATAATAATAATAATAATAATAATAATAATAATAATAATAATAAAAAAATAGTGAATTTAAAACTTATCAAGGCCAATTGATCTCAAGGGAGACCTACTTTTTGTGACAACTATCACCATGAATCCATGGGTTATCTACTTTGTCCCAAGAATTGTATTCTTCATTTGCTGAATTAGTCTTCAGTACACACATGAGAGCATAGAGAGGTAGCTTTTCTATCTGAAAGTTAATTTTCTCTGCTGTTATTATTTTGACTTAGTTGACTTTCAGCAATTATTTATGCAGGCCTATCTCTCTAACCTAATCAGTTTCAACACATTTTTCTGCAGTACTAAACCTTGGGTGGCAGGAGAAATGCTATTATTTTAGATGCTGCTTTATTGGACGACATAAAAACCATATAGGGAATAATTGCTTAATCTTGTTGTTGGTTTTAAAATATGAACAGTAGCTGGACCAAGGAAAGCAGCAGACATCTGTTCACAGCTCCTTGGGCTACATTTGCTGATGTTTCTTTATCACAGTGCCTTGATCTAAGAACGAGGAGTGCTGTGTGCAGCTGGAGGACAGAAACACTCTGATGTTTCTTACTTTGTTCATTGATCTGAGCACTGCTGTACACGGTTCTGAAGGGTTCTGGTGTGTTTCACAAATCCCATTGAAATCAACTCTCATTTATTCTGTTATTTGGTTATTTATAGTTACCCTTTTCTTCCCTGTGGGCCTGAACATGACACATGGGTTCACACCAGCATTTTTCAAACCCTCCCTGGGTTAATAATGAGATGGTCAGCTAGTAGCCTGCTTTTAGATGTACTTTTTTTTTTCCTAAAAATAAAGTTGTGCCAGATGTTTACTTATAAAGCTGGTAGAACAGACTGAGAGTAATTCCAGTTTCTGCAAGTGGAAATGGGAATGCATTATAACTGGGCACTAAATGTTCAGACGCTTTTCTGAGGTCCTTAAATCTATTTCATTTCCATGTTGACAGAGATATTAGACAGTTGTTGGAAAATCTGTCCCTTCTTTCAGTGCTACAACAAGAAAACTTTCCATTTAACTGCCAGGGGTCAATAAAGCTCTTTAATGTACCAATCAGTGTTGAGTGAAATGTAGGAAAGTATAAGAAAGAATTCCTTCATATCAATTTTTTTGTGAAAGTTCATTGGCCTTTTCAGCTTTCCAGTGTCATTCCTGGCCATGTTTGTGATGGACTGGAGGGCTGAAGCACATTTTCTGACTGGTTGCCCCAAGGGAGGGGATGCAGCGAGCCTGTCGGTGGCAGATATAGCAACATCAGTGAGAGGTTTTGCTTTTTGAAGACTTTTCAGGATGGAGAAGGAAAGGGTTCCAACTCTACCCAGGGAGAGGAAAAGGCTATTCAACCTTTTCCTCCTTAGACATGCTTTGGGGACTGAGCAACTACAGTGCGGGTTTTTTTCTCCAAGTGATTTGAGGTCTCATGCTTTTTCATGGTGTGAACAGCATCTTAGCAGAGATTGCCTTGTGGCCATCGCCTCTCTCACTTGCAATCAAGCAACATCACTATGGAAACCACTTGCATGGAAGAATAACATTAGGGAAGGCAGTCTGTGTTGTTAGCTTTCTTTAATGCAATACGTGTCTTAGTCTTTCCTCCCAAAAGTGGAATTAGTGTCTGGCTTTGCTCTTTAAGGGAACTCTTTCATCCCAGCTGTTTTGCTTCCCCACTTCCCCAGGCCATTCTTTCCTGACACCTGGTTTTTCTTTCTCCTTGGTCTGCTCTCTGAGAGCTCTCATCCTTGCTCCCTGGGCATTTTACACTGCCAGCTCTGCTCTCCCTCGCTGCTCCTACGCCTCTCCTGCTTGCAAGCTGTGCTGACAAGATCCAGGCATGTTGATGGTTTTGCCCTTAATAAAAGCTGCTCTCCTTTCCTTTTCTTCTTCTTATGGCACAGGAGGAAGAGCCAGTGGGGCATCGCAGTGATGTCTCTACCTTCTTCCAGCTGCTTCATTGCAATTTTAAGGCTGTCTGAAGAAAACAGTGTCCAGGTGACTACTAGGGTAGCTGCAGAAAAGGACCTGGCTTCATCTGAGCTTTGAGGTCAGCTTATAGCAGAGAGTTGTGGCCTAAAGGCATTTGCAGTTCCTGCCTCCCAGGACATGGAGCTGTTGCAGGGAAGTGTTATTGCATGTAGAAACCTGGCTGCCATAGGACATTTTTAAGATTGTTTCCTATGAGATGCACTTCTTATATAACATTCAGCATGCAAGTACCTAGGATAAGAAAAGGGAATTTTTTATCAGTTCTTTTACCAGTTAATGCTTAAGATTTTTGGGTTTTCTCCAAATTCCCCCTATCAGAGGTTTTTGAAAGTAGAGCTTTTTTCACTGCTCAGTGGCCTTCTTCAGATATGACAGTATATTGTGTATTCTTTTAAAGTACTTTAACACTTTAGCCACATTGCTTTCCTGGAAAACAATAAATAATTCAGAAATACATGGTTGAAAAAATATGTGGGTGGTGGTGACTACTGAGAATTAGAGGACTGGCTGGGTGTTCTCTCAGCCTTCAGCCCTCAGTGATCCACAATATAGATCCAAGCATCCGTAAAGCACTGTGTCCCTGGTCAGTTATTTGGAAAGTATATACAGTTCCCATTTCTTAAGAAGGGAATAAGAAGGTGTACAGCTCCAGTCTCCATGCATGCTGGGCTGCAGATCAGCGCAAAGTATTATTGTAACTACTACACATTAAATGTTGCCTTATTTTTTTGACAGGTGATTTTATGAATTTGAACAGAACTTGTAAAGGTATTTTATAAAAATTTTACAGTGGGGTGCTTGGCCCTCAAAATTGTAATCTAAACCAACAAGCAAGAAGGAAGAAACACTTTCTGCTGGCGTAGACAATGAGCACATGAGGACTCTGGCATGAGTGTAAATGCTTTGCAATTATTCATTATTGAAGTTTAAAAATTGACTTTCCAATAGCTTTAAATACTTAGTAAAACCTTATAGGTTTTGGTTGGGTAATCATTTCAGCTTTCATAACATAATGTGAATTCAGACACATGGTTATGCTAAAATCTTTCCCACTTGCATACCTCTTACACAGATTACAAAGGGAACGTGTTACAGACAATAAAACCTGGGGTGGGGGTCTTGCCATCCCTTTTCATCAATGCCATTAAGCACAGAGACAGTGATGCTGGCCATTGCTTTGTAAAGGAAAAACAAGTTTACGGTTCCTCATATCCCATGGCAAACAGATTGCTTATTTTAATTTTGAAAATAAAACGATGGAGGCAATGTGGGTCTGTAAATAAGAGTGTGCATCTCAATTTTCTGCAAATGCTTAAGTGGTTTACATCTGTTTCCTCCCAGTTGTATTTCTCAAACATGAATTTCCATTTTAAAAAGAGTCATAAAATCACTACTGTTTCTCTGTGGATCTATTAGCAATAAAATAGCCTACAGAGGTTTGCACAGCCATAGAAAATGTACAGTGATAATAGGCTGTCCTGCTGTTACATGGCTTATGCAAACTTTACATTTATCACTGCAGAACCATCTATCCGCAGGGTTGGAGTACAGCAAACAACTGAATAAAAAAGACCAAAAGAAGGAAGATGATACACGAAGCTCTATATACACATCATTAATCAGACATGATGAATGCCCAAACTTGAATATATGTTTTCTCAGAGCCAACCAAGAGAAAAAAAAATGCTGATCACAACCTGAAATGTAAAATTTTACATAAAATTAATCTCCTGCAAACTGATACTGCACTACAGGACAGAGAGACAAAGAAAAAGAGAGAGGGAGAAAACTTGTTCTCATATGTGTTTGTTAGCTTTTATTTGTAGCACTTCTGCTATCCAAAGACTAGCATCTTGTGGAAAAAGAATCTTGCAGGCTGATAGTGGAGCCACTCAGCAATTAGTGCAAGTCAAACACCAGGAGTGTGAAATGGCAGGAATTGCAGTGAGGCCCAGAAGGATCTCTAAGCCATCCACCAGGATCAGACACACCACTTCCCATTAGCCAGACATGAAGACAGTGCTGTCCTGGTGTGACATCTGCACTGCAACAGGAATTTACAGCCAGTTTAACTTCAGCAGAAGGCAGTCTCTGGCTACCTAAGTTTAAAAAAAAAGCTAGAATCGGCAACACCAGGGTTATAGCTGGGGGTCTTCAGAGATTTGTCACCACAGGGCAAAACCTCCAGACTCTTCCCATTTCTGCATGGGTGGGCTGGAGTGTTTCCCAAGGCAGCTGGGAGCACCCAGTAACCCCTGGCATCCTGGCCACACTGTCTGTATGCTAGCTATGCCTCCTGCCACTGGTCACCAAGAAGGATGGCTGGGGAACCATTAAGCCCACTCTTTTCCATTTCGTGACTGTTTAGTGTCTTCCACAGGAACAGTGGGCTGGCTGCCGCTCCTACAGAAGAAGCACACATGGATAAATCTCTCACCAGAAAGTCTCACTGGGCTGTTCCTTGTTTACCTCAGTCTAAAATAAATATTTATCAGGATGAAAGCAACTGGCTGCTCTTTATAGATGGCGCAAGGCGACAGTAATATTATTGGATGCTTATTAGCTAAAGGGTAATTGGAATCAGAAAAGGAAAAGGGGAAGAGGGGAGAAACAAAAGAGGAAGAAATGTGGTTTCTAGAGGAGTCAGGAAGACTGGTGAGAAATAAAGCCTCTCCCCATCTGAATGGATTCCTGCCATTATTTGAGCTGCTAGCTTCACAGCATGAAAGCCAGGAAAGCACCCAGTCCAGACACACAACATTAATCTGGTTGCCTAAATGGAGTAAAAAGGTGAATGAAGAGAAATGATTCCTCAAGAGAAACACAAGATATATATGAGCTCAGAAAGAGCAATGACTTTTTGTGCATCACCTTGGAGTTGAAAGCAAACCGTCAAAAGTTTGTTTTTGAAGGTCTATATGCTGGCTTTTGTGTAAATGCATCATCTTTTTCATTCATCAGGGATCTCATGGGAAGAATGACAGCAGCTTTTATTGCTTATAAATGGCATACTGAAAAGCATGGGACAGATTCATTGCTGGTGGAGTCATAGTTTCATAAAAGTACCTCTGTGGATGACTTTGGTACTCTGAGACCTTCTCAGTGTGTTGGTGTTTCTGGCTGAATGTAAGTATTGTTGGAAACATCAGTTTTGTGAGCAGGACCTTGGCAGCTGACTATTTTAGGAGGGATGTGTAAGTCTCAGTGATAAGAAAATTCTTCTGTATTTCAAGACAAGTAAAATATCCTCAGCCAAAAAATTCCATAACACTGGAAAATGCTTTTCTCTGTTCTGTCAGGTGATACACGGGCATTTTTGTGTGGCTTTAAGATGTCTTGAAGGTTTGTTTATTCAGTTAAGTCTTCTTTTGGGGTCAATGCACAATATGGTAGCTTCATTATTTCTGGGTATAATTATTGTTCAATGATTTTTAGAGGCAGAGTTATTGCGAGCTACAGTATATATTCAACAGAGAGGCTGACCAACACCTCTCTAAATCTATATAAAACCTCTATTTTTCTACAACACTGCTAATCTCTTACTGGAACTCACATTTGCCACTGCTCTAAGACTAACATTAACCTTCCAGGAGCTGAAGGGACTCTTAGTCTGTGTGTTTATGCTATTCAGGACATTTCCCATATTCTCAGGAAAGATGAAGAATCACCTTCTTGTGGGATATTTCCTTGATGCAAGTGAAATTGCAGCTCCATTGTGATCCTGTAACTAAGGAACCCGGAGAAAGGCTGGATGACAGATCCTGGCTCTTTCACTCTATGGGCAGGTGGCATTAAATCTGCAGAAAATTATTTCCCTGTCTTTCATTTTGAAGCACAGGGACACCTCCCTTGTTTCATTGTGCCAGGTAGTTTTAGCTCTGTATGGACCACGTGGACAGAAGATTGCTAGGGGTGAGCACGGGCTGTGAACAGTCCTGCTATGACAGTGCTATGGCAGTCCTGACAGTGGTATCTGAGGGATGTGACCTTCCTGTGCATGACTGGGAGGATACTTTGGTCTGGTAAAGAAGCTTTAACACTCAAAATTATTAGATAAGAATTCTTTCTAGGATTGGCCACAAAAAACCCCAAAAGGTATTCTGGAAGACCTAAACAGAAAAGCAGCGACTGACATCCTAAGTCAAGAAAAAAATGGTTGCATGACATCTGTCAACAGAGCATTAGCAAGTGTACAAGACAGCATTGTTAGTTAGTCAATACCTGGTAGTTTTCCATCTTGAACTAAGAGTAACGAGCAAGAGTTTAGGGAGCACAGGGAGTACGCTTGGAGAGCACAGGACTGCTTTTCAGGTGAAAAAACAGGATTATAGTCTTTGACAACAGGATTTTTTTTTTATTCACTTGATGAATTTTCCATCTTGACTGTCATCAAGACTCACATACTTTGTTAATATGACTGTTACAGTGAAATTCCATTTCAACTTTCAGTAATAACCTCTTTCCTGTATAACAATCCTCCACAGTTTCAGCTGGATGAAAGACTGCACTTAGTCCATTTCAAGGTTTTCTGTGTATGGGCAGATCTGCACAGCTCAGTCCAGAGGTGGCTGCAGTTCACAGATGGGCAAAATGATTCACAGCATGCCAGGGCCTGCTGATATCTTGATGGGGAAGAAACCTTCTGCAGAAGCATCCACAGGTGCCAGGCAAGAGGTAGAAAGAAAGGGAGCAATCAGCTTTAGTTCATGACAAGTGGCTTGATTTTTCTCTGTAACTAGCCTGGAAAGATGATCCCATGCTCCAAAGGGAATAGAAAAAGAGCCAAGATAAGAGATAAATATCTACAGTTTGTTAAGAAGATGAATTCTGGAAAGCAGAGGTGGTGTGTGCCCTATTTGAGGCCAAGACTGAGGGCTGCAGAGTTGCCTGGGTGAAGAGGATCTCATCCAAACAATGCCCTGACTGTTTTGCCTTGGCTGGAGACGTGCTGCTGACTTCAGTCATGCCAAAACCCCTGTCAGCACTGAAAGGAGCAGTTTGCCTCCTGAGCAACTGGTTAAAAACACCTGCCTGAGCTCTTAAGGTGGGTCTGGCTGCAGAATGGCCCATGGAGAGTCATTCTCCACCACAGCAGTGAGGAGGAGCCGGATGGTGCACATTGCATATGGAGGATCACCACTCAGAGACATGAGATATACAACAAGTGATCAGGTCCTGAAATCAAATAATTTCTAAACAGTATTTTCTTGTTTTTAATTGTTCCAGCTCTCAGGCTCATGGAGGGAAGGTTGGAAGGCTGACTTGTTGCTCAAATCTGATTTTTAAGGCAGTCTCATAGCAAACCTTTGGAAGGAAAATCCTGACTAAAGAGTAATTTTAAAAAGTGAGAATATCTTACTGCTACTCAACCTAGTTAAAATCCCAAAATTCAATGAACTCCTGCAGCTCCCACTGCCAGCACTCCATAACGTCATCACTGATATGAACCTTAGGACGATGCTCTCCCTGTTTATGGCACCCCATAAATAATATTCCTACTCATTACTAAAACCTGAAAAAACTTCAAGGAGAGAAATGTCATGTGCCTGCATATAACAATGTTACCCATTTGAAAGCTAATGCTCCTATTTTTTTCTCAGACTGCACAGTATATTTAAAAGACCCAGTATATGCTGTGAGGATACCTATAATTTTTTTTCTCCAAGAATCTTCACAGTTTCTAGACTTAGAGAATTTCATACAGGGAAGGAATGAGTTTAAAAAACAATTAGTAGGATGTGTGATGCTCATTCTTGGCTGAAACTGCACATTCTCATCTGCCTGAAAATACTCAGCAGTCATTCATGAAAAATGTTTTTGAACTAATGAGCTATATTTGCATTCCCCTTAGAACGGATTCAGAATTTTTCATCTACACTGCACCATGAAAAATGGATGTTTTCCACAGAGGTAATTTGAACATAAACCACCGCATCAATAGGAAGACAACCTTTGCAGAAACTTTTTAACTTGGCACATTCCATTTGTTTTCACTGAGGAAGGTCAAACTTACGTGAGAGATGTAAATTTCATGCACAAACCTAGGTGCTGATGAGATTTGTTTTTGTAGATAATCTGCAGCAGAGAAATTTTTCATAATGTCACCGCAAAATAAATTAAAATGTTCATCTTCATATGGCTGGTTCCATTGCATTAAAATAAATGTTGCAAGCTCATTTAATTAGTATAGTTAGGAATGTCTCTTCCCTGCTTCAGTGACTCTCCAAATCACAAGTTAATTTGTCAAAATCACACCATTGTTTTTCCTTCATTCTTCATTACTGAAAAGACAGCCCCATTTAAATAAATGTTTATGCTACAGAGAGCAGAGCAGTGAACAACCCCAAATATTTTTCTAAGAGCATGTTGGAAAAGTTTGGACTGCAAAGAGCTAGAACACTTTTATGTGTGTGTGTGTGTGTGTGTGTGTGTGTGTGTGTGTGTGTGTGTGTGTGTGTGTGTGTGCTCGTGTGTGTTGTTATTGGATATTTGACTAGCTGGAAAGGTACAAAATTGAGCAGTCTGCTGTAACTGATGATGTAGTGCACACCATCTCTCATGCCAGCGGCTACATGCACTTGGAAGCAGTTTTCTTCTATGTTTTCAAAGACAAATGATGACAAAAGATACAATCTCTATAAATTACCCTAATCAAATCATTCTCTTCAAGAACTCTTGGTTAATCAATTAGTCAGTGCTCGGAGTTCTTATGAATATCACTTCAGAGCCTCCCATAGCGTTGTTCTCTTCCAACAGCAAGTATTTAGAGCATTTTATTAAAGAAGGAAAAAAACCCAACAACAAAACCAACAAATGAAAACAACAGCTTATATAGCAAATATGCAGAGAACTCCCCCATATGGAGTCCATTAACATAAAGGAAACTTTACAGGTATAACTGAGGTAGCAGTTACTTGAATTTTATTTGTTTGATTGGCTTAGTTATTATTTATACCCAGGTCTTTTTTGGAGAGCACATATCACAAATGAAGGGAAAAGGCCAGTAGACCATCATCTGAGCCCCATACTAATGCATTTTTATGCCATGCCTCAGGCACTGTTCTTTAGCCTTCTCCAAGAACCTTTCAACCTCCACACAAAAGCTTTTACATTTCAGCGCTATATTCCTCCTGAGAGGACATAAAACAATAGAAGAGTCTTGTGATTTTCCTTATCAGGAGCTTTTTGGCTTTATCTTGCATTGGGTTTGGTTTTCTTTTCTGTTTTGGGGTGGGGATTTTTGCTGTTGATC
This sequence comes from Acropternis orthonyx, assembly GCA_035583155.1. Lineage (NCBI taxonomy): Eukaryota > Metazoa > Chordata > Aves > Passeriformes > Rhinocryptidae > Acropternis > Acropternis orthonyx. The sequence continues at coordinate 32,808,847 of JAWWEU010000081.1, forward strand.
TATCTTCTCTAATTTCTCAGCGTGAGTTGTCTGGAAAAGGGCAAACGAGGGCATGAAAGAACATTTTCCCCACTAGGTTCCTTGGCTTGGTAGTATTTTAAAATGTCATTCAGAATCTGTATCTAATATGAGTTTTATGATACTGTGAGGGAGAATCAACCCGAATTTCATTTTCAAGAGCTTCAAGATGAACCTTGTTTCATTAATAAATCATGTCATTAACAGGGAAATTTAATTGCAGTGATTCTTCATGAATTCACAGTAAAAGCATGTTATATATTAATGGTTGGAATATTGACTTCCAGACATAGGAACTAATATGAACTGTGAAAAATTGACATGTGGAACTGTTAGGAAAACCTCTCCAAGATCATCACAGTAACTGAAGAGAGAGTCATATATTGAGATGACTTGTTCAAAGCAAGCCAGGACCTGGGTACATCTTTTAAGGAATGCTGGTGATGCCATTTTCTAACATGACCTCTATTTCACCTTCCTATTTGCATTTGTAGTGGATATAAGCATTTCAGAATAGGAAGAGCAGCTGTCATTAGGCTGCTTTGGGTAGCCCAGGTTTCTTCAGGCCACAGGTCATGTACCAAGGCTGGATTAGCTGTGTAGCAGCACAGCTTTGCCCTGCATCTGAGAGGAGAGAAGAGAGTTCTGTCATGACCTAGGGCTTGGGTATCTCCCTTCTCATAATGGCCTTCCCTCTTTTGAGGCAGACTGGAAATCTCATTAGAAGCACAGTGGCCTCTGTAGCCAGCCTAACACTTTATTGAAGTGCTGTTCTGCTGGTTTCATCCCTTTCCCACTAGCCCCAGAGAAATTCCCGTATGTATCCAACAATCCAAGTTTCCCCTACAGGCTCATATGCTGTCTAAGCAAGGGACTGTGAAGAAGCAAGACAGATCAATTTCATGCTTTGGTTTGGTGCCCATAAAATTCCTTGACTCTTGAGGTTAGACAGAGGGGAAGACATATTTAGCAGTTTACCCAGCTCCTCACACACCCATACACCCACTGCATCTGGAGCAGGTGCTTTACATTTTACCCAAGCCACGTGGAGAGTAGACATACACACTGAGGATGGTGAACCATTGACAGGAGGATACAGATGTGCTTTGGGATCCTCCCCCTCCACCATTAGTTGCCCACGGAGAAGTTGCTGAGGAGTGTCCAGCTGGAGGGGACAAGTCTCCATGCCCTCCTTGAATCAGCTGAAGGCCATTTCAAATTTCTCAGTCCTCTGAAGTAGAGGATTAGGGGATGATCTGAAATTAGCTCTTTTTTTCTCATCAGCCATCTGATACACGACTCCAGTACCAGTTCAGCAGGGACATATGAGTCTAGGAAAATTAACTGTAAAAGAAAACACTGGTGGGTTTATTCTTCTTCTACTGATTATTTTGTATAGAAAATGTTTTGAAAAGTACCAACCAAACTTGAATTCATGGGGCCTGGTTCTCCTCAGCAAGTCAGCTACAGAAGACTGCTGAAATCAGTAGGTCTCCACTTGTATAAAAAGTTTTAGTCAAAGAAGACATACAAATCTATACATACAAACAGCTATTGAGCTTGAGCACTGCCAGCTCATGCTATTTCAGATCTTTTCCTTTAAGATCCTAATGTTGAAATCAAGAGATTACACAGGAATCAGCTTAAATCATTCCAAAAACCCCAAGTATACAACATAAAACCCTTCAGAAACAATCCTGTTGACTGCAGAGGAAAATATGACCTGAGTTCATCCTAAAAGTTGAGAAGTCAAAAACCAAAGTTAAACACTTCATTTTGAGCCGTCATGTATCTCTGGGACCTATTTGTTTCAGGACTGGAGTTATCTGATGGCTTGCTTTGAAACACACAGAAGGGATAGCAGTGCAAAGCTGTGTGCAGAAAGTCTGTTATGTGCACTTTTTGCCTCAGCTTTGGGTTCACACTCTGGACCCACTTTGAATCCCTCTCAGAGGTCACAAACAGAAAAATCTTTTGCTCCATCCAGCCACTGTTCCACTAAAAGGCAGCAGTCCTCTTCATGGCCAGGTATGCTGGGCCTTACCTGAAGCATCTCAGTTTCAGGCTGTGGCAGTGATGCTGCCTTGCCACACTGGAACAAGAATCCTCCCTGGAAAATGGGACAGGTAAATTCCACCCACAGGCTGAGTCTATGAGACTGGACCAGTTTAGGGTAAAGGAAACAAAAGCTGGATATGGTAACACTTTTCACAATGCAAGCAGTACTCACATGCTCACATCCAAAATCTCTTGTGCTTTTCCACCCCCACTGAAGTTACAGATGGCATTTGTTCAACAGAAAGAAAGTAGGAAGCATTTTCAATCAGGCAAATTAATCTGCTCCCCTCTTCTTCCATTGGAAAGGAGCAAGCCAGAGAGCTTAGTTATTGCTTCATTAAATCAGATTGTATCAGAAAACTCTAAGATCTTTCTGAAGAGCAGAAAAGTTTCATGACCCTGCTTTGTTGTCAGTGTCTCTAGGGCTAAGCTATGCAAACAGCTGTATCACCACCCACAAACAGTGTAAGAGATGCAGTGGTCTCCTAAACAGAGATGTGCAATAAAAAATGACAGGAGGGAACACAGTGTATAACCCCACGCTGCAGAAACCCATCTTGTCTTTTAAGAGCCTATATATGGTGATAGCTCTCATCTCGCTGTTATAAAAATTCTCAAAACAATCCAATAACAATTTATCATTTTTGTAAAGGTTGCAGATCAGAGTGGGGAAAGAGGGGTTTATTCCAGGGTTTTTAAGGTTTTTGGTGAGGCATCAGCCATACTACTTCTTTACATAGAGGTGCCTGTGTCCCAAGGACTGACAAAAGCAGTTCTAGTCAGTGACTTTCTCTCTCTCTCTCTCTCCCCCTCTCCTTTTCAAGTCACATTTGGAGGTCATGGTCTTTGAATATGTTTAAAGTAGAGAAATATACACCAGAACGGTATGTAGTTCACTGGCATTAATGAACAAGTGTCTCAATAGAACATTTGCAGAGCAATTTGTGTAGGGAGGGCTGTGAATAGGTGTGATAAGACTACAGGTCAGGTCATTCTACTATTTATACTATGCATTGAGTACTTGTGTCAGTCTATACCTACATACATTAACAGAGATGCTGCAAAATTCTCTGAGCCTGACTCTTCATTATTGTGCATCATGCCAAAAGTTGCTGCTGCCATCATATTCCTTTTTATTTGCTACTTGGGAGCCATCTTCTTTTGTTTGCTTAGTACCAAACTCTGCCTCAAAAAGAAAGAAAAGGCTGTACAAAAGGATATTAGTAAACTGCTTCACCAAGGTTCCAGTAATAAATACATTTATTGGGTAGACAGTAAAAAGTACTGGAGAGTTAAAAATAAATTCTGAGTTATTTAAACTTAATTTATGACCAGGAAAATAATCCCTCTCTTCTACTATTAATGTTTTTTATCTGGGCCATCAAATGTCACACCCTACTGATTTTGGATGTAAGGTCACTGGAAACAACATATCAGTGGTGTCAGCAATACAAATCAACTGAAATTCCCCTAAAAATAAAAATGTCAGGAGTAAAATAATAGGCAATAGTTATTTCATGGTATGAAAGACTTGTAATATATCAAGAGTTCACCTTCTTCTATCTTTATAATATATGACTTTGAATGTTAAGTATACCTCCGTTTCATATATTTTGAATATAGATAATGTATCTAGCTAAAGCAATAATCTCAGATAAAATGGCACCAAAATGATTGTTTAGGTTTGCATTCACTTTTTTAAATGCCTCCTAATTTATATCAAATGATGAAGCAATAGCAGTGCACCAGCTGATGCTTTCTAAAATCTAAGATTTCTGTGTTAAAGGAATATGGGAATATAAAATTGACCTGGAATAATGATTTCAGCAAGAAGAAAAAGAAGGGGTGGCCCTTCACTCTGGCTGACCCTTCATTTGGCCCATGAAGAGAAGATCCCATGTAAACCAAGCATTGCAGGAAGCAGTAACAAATGTCACTAGGAAGGCAACAAACAGCACATATTTGTGAAAATGTCTCCTTTGAAATTTCTGCATAGATGAACACATCTGTGCCAGTGAAATTGTCTTTATTACAAATGGGGATTTCCTCAGGCCATTTGTGACTGTTATTAAATGGCTACCAGAAAACAGGTTACTAATTTGGCTTTCATTACCATGCTGAATTATAACTAAACATGCTAAATGTCATACTGCACTGTGTGTGGCACTCACACAGAGAAACAGGTGGTTATAAACCCATGTTGTACGGACACAGCAACACGAATCCACACACTCAGTTCGGATGCTGTCAGGTTTGTGATTAATAGCCTGCCAGTGCCTGGACCTTTTGTGTTTATACATAATGAGAAAGAGGATAGGGCTGGACGAGGTCAGTGCTGTCCCACCACTTACCTCTAACTAATCTGGCCCCACATCATGGAGTTTCCAGGACTGGAAACCTCGGAGGGTCCCTGAACACTCTTTCAGGGTTCAAGCCCTTGGTCCAGTAACCTGCATAAGAGCAGGAGCCAGGAACCCAGGTGCCCATCCCCAACACTTTGTGTTTCGATGCTCACCCATTGCTACCCAATGAGCGGACAAAGCATCCTCCTCCCTGGGGTGCGGCTGTTGGGTGACTTGTCCAGCTTCTCCCTGCTTTTGTGAATCTTGTGAGCCTGCTCCATTCTTTCCTCTCTAGCATGTCTTTTGTTTGATTTGTGTGTGCCACTTCCACTTCACCTTGCCTTTACAAAAGAGAAGGAAGTGCCTTCGCTGACAGAACATAGCTGCAGGGTTTGGGGTTTCTGTTGTACCATCTGGCACAGATGAAAAGTTGTCCTACCCCAGGTTACCCTGTGCGCATGCAGAGGTACTGCCCAGCTATTTGTGATGGTTTTTAAACAATCTGATATCAGCCAGAATTCTAAACTTTTTTGCCTCACATCACTCTTTGTATATTTGGGTGATGTTTGTAGCAGCTGTATGGGGGGAGTTATCCCTATTGGTGACATGACAGTCAGAATGGCAAAGAAAGGGGACAAGAAAAAGTTGTTCTTATAAGACATGATGAGATTAAATCTGTTTAGAATGAGGAGAACATGTCAGAAGATAGATACACCAGAAATGCTCTTAGAAGCTTTCACTTTGAAATGACAACGAAAACTCTTAGGCCTGTGGGAAGGTAAGGTATTTAAGTAACAGTTCAATGAGAAAAAACCCTTACTGTAATTAGTATAAACACTTCGTGTAAAGAAGAGTTATGGCAGTTTTTAAAAAACACCTTAGGGCCCTCTCCTAGACAAGGTGGCAGGCTCAACCATCACGTCCTTGAAATAGCACTCTACTTTTTGGTCAATTTTTGCCCAATTCTACACAAATGCTCAACATGTAGATGTGTTGGTGGTGAAGCATATGGTGACAACTCAGAGAGGTAAAACCTGACAAGTTATAGATAAATCATACCAACTAGTTCCCATATATGTTGTTCTAGCAGGAATGATACATTCCTGGATTGTGCAGAGCACATGCTCAAAGGTATGTCATCTGGAAATATTGTGAAGGTGGGGATACAGCCTAGAAGGTGGGAGATCTGTCAGCAGGGGTGTGACAGATAATTTCTGTGGTAGTTGAAGCTTTTCCTTAGCTGAATATTTTCCTTGTGGAGTTTGGAAGCACTTCAGTGATAAGAAAACTGCTTTTCTGTCTATGTTTTGTGATAACTCTTCCACAGATACATGATTCCTGGGCAGTAGTTTTCCTATTCCTTCTGCCATTTTTCCATTCTATTGATTCAGCAGTTTTCTCAGACAAGAGGTCTTGAGTTTCCATGGCAGTGATACATTCTAGCTCGGACCAGTAAGGTGAAGTCCCAAAAAGAGAGATCCTGGAAACACTTAATTTTTTATTACTTATGCCATGCAAGAATCAAGATAATTACTTTGATGAATTGTGCATATCATCCTTTTCGTTTCCTGTAGTACTGCCACAATATTGTCCTCAACATGGAAACAGTGAAATATATCTGATGAACACAGTTTCATTATGTCAGGAACTCTGCTGTTCCTTGATATGATAAACTTCTCCATTTCTGACTCAGATTCTTCCTCTCTCATGCTTTAACATGCTGTGATGTCATCAGGAAAGCTGAACCATGAACCTGAGGTTATGGTAAATTTTACTTAACCTAATAGCTGGTCTGACAACTTTTTAAATGTCTTTTACTATTTTTTCTCTAGTTGTGTTTTCATTCACACTGTGCTGATACCAGGTGAGTAGCAGCAGCCATAGAGGTAGGCACGAAACCTGTATTTCCATTCTCTGGGGTATACAAACATATTTAAACTCCTGAGGAAACTGGGAGACAGTCAGTCTTGTTTACTCTGCCTGACCTGAAAACAAATCCTTTCCCCATACTTTTAGCTGCAAGACACTTGAAAATCTATTTATGGCACAAAACCTAAGGTTACCCATACTGGGAGAAGAAATCTGTTATTTATCTGCAGTAGGTTCAAGAGCACTGCAGATAGACAAGGTCCATGCTGCTCCACAAATACGTATCAGCCTTGACCTGCAGAAACCAATCATAGGCTTATTGTGTTGTTTGCATGATACAAACCCAGTACCTCTTCCCCAGAAAGTAAACTGAGATGACTCAACTGACTTCACCCGGTAATTCTCTCGGCAATCTGATCAAAATGATTAATGGTCATTCTGGTCAATGCTGGATTTAATTCAAGGTCACTGGGAAAAAAAAAGATAAAAGGTCACTTTGCTGACCAACCTCTATTTATCTATGGATTTCTGTTATTAAAGGAATTAATCTGATAGTGCTTCCATACACAGCACATTAATTATTTATACATTTGATACAAAATTACTTCATACTAAGATTAAGATTGAGTCTCAAATTGCTGACATGGGGCACACAGATTTAGTCCTATGATGAGCCTCATCTAAATCGACACAGCTGAATTCCACTTTAAAAATGTAGGTTTAAATGTGCACTGAGCCTGCTATCACATGCAGCCAGACCAACTTAGATCCAATGTCGCACATACTGGGTAAACTGAAGTCCAAAATTAAATCTTGCCTTGACAAAAATCTTAGCTTTTGTGACATATTTATTGGAGTATCTGTTTTCAGGATGGCTTAGCCCACTGTCCTTCATTTTGAGATTTGAAGTGCCTGGTATTTAAAACAAATACTGATACAGCAATTTTATTCAGTCTCCGGAAGTTTGAGGGGAACGTTCTCAGCCTTAAGGCACTAAATTTCAGTCAGAAGTAATTTCTAATGTCGCTTTGTCCTATTACTTGCAAATTCAATATAATTAGAGGCATATTCTGTTCATTACCAATTTGAACTCTTGCCCACTTTTTTTTTCAGTCTGTTGCTTTTTCAAAACACTTTATTAAAAACTTGTTTTGCTGTCCTATTTTTAAAGGGAAATAATGTCTCACAACTAATAATTTATTAAGATAATGCAACCACACAATGCAGAAAAACAACAATGTAACCTCACTAGAAACAGATGAAAGTGAGAAATAAATCTTTGCTTGGTTGCACATTAATATTTTGAACTTACACTTGAAATATGTATTAACTGCATTTTCATCCCACGAGTGATAAATACAACATTAGATTGAAAAACAATTATTTCCCTTGCTTTTGGGCATACACTACCTTATTACCTAGACTCACTTATTGTTTCAAATAATGCCTTCTGAATTTTCATGTGTTTTGCACTTCTCATAAAAGCCTATAATGAGAGACAGGAAACCTGAGCAAAATGAGAAAACTATTTCACTGTATTACAGTTACTTTATTCTTTTCTTTCTGCTTCCTCATTAGGCCAACTGTCAGAAACAACACAGCAGAGACCAAAGGTTCCAATTTTTAGTGCTGGATGATGGGCAAGAACAATCTTTTAAAACTACACAGTGCCTGCCCAAAACAACATTCTTTGATGATGAATCACACACAATTACAGAATATGCTGAGTTGGAAGGGACCCACAAGGACTATTGAGTCCAACTCTCAGCCCTGCGCAGGACCATCCCCTGAACGGAGATTTTACATGGACTAGGGAGAAAAGAAACGCTTATTTATTAGCCACAGGATCCCACAATGCTCACATGCTCATACATGCCAAACTCACCATCATCACCAAATACTGGGGAACCACTGCAGCTGGTCTCAGGCAAGTGCTAGCAGTGGCCTTGTTGCATTCCTCCTGTTTGTGTGCAGCATTGCTGCTGTGGCTCTACGCAAGGGTTTGAAAACCGGTTCTCCATACACTCTGCAAATCTTTACCAAAAAGTTTGGAATCTACATGCCCTGTGGCACAGGGCCTACGTTTCAGCGCCATACCTTATCTAAAGGTGTATCTGCTTTGTCTGGGGTTGTAGCAAATCAGCTGCTGGGACAGCACTGAAAGGACTGTTCATTTTCTGGCCCAGCAATGCCCCAGGAGCATTAACCTTGCTGAAAGATGAGTGGGAATTGTCAATAAATCCCCAACAGGATGTTGTTAAAACATTCTGACTCATGTTTACAACTCCTAAGGGATGAGTTTGAAATGCAAAGAGACTCCTGCAAAGAGTTTGGGTATGTAAGGGCTGAGGTATCCCCAAAAGTGATAGCTGGACCTTAGTGCAAGCTTTGTGTGGAAACAGTACTGCTCCTACCAAGTCTTGTTCGACTTGTGTAAGCATCATGACAGCTTCTAACTGGAAACCCAAGGAGCGAAAAACCTCTCAGAGCTGCTCTGCAATACAGCTGCACACTCTTAATAGCACAGCAGCACTTAAGAAAACTGGTCCTTGGACTTCTCTTTCAAGCTCTCAGGTTTCCCAGCACATCTCTCAGCAATGCCTAGCAGTGGCCCACCCCTGCTGACTGTCTGGGGGAGTTGTGAGCTGTTAGTGCGGGTCAACAAGAGAAAAAATTAGTCTTCCAGTAAACAACTGGATAAGGGGAAAGTCTCTGATGTGCAGTCTCTGAAATCAACAGTCTCCTGGACAGTTTTTAACAGTATTAAATTACTTTATAGTTATTATTTATTCATTTAATTCTTCTTACAGACAGCCAGCATCCCTCAAGAATAAGTATTCACCTATCTATGTATGTATGCAACCTTTTTACCTTTATTGGGTTTTGTGTGCTTTGTCCTTTGCTTATTGTCTTTACCATTCCACAACCACCACCACCCCCTTTTTTTTTTCCCCAGCTAAATGCAGCAGGCACTCCTGCTGAGTTAAGAATGGCAAAATTCAGTAACGAAGGGATGAAAACACAAAGCCTGAAGCGGCCCAGAGTTTGCCAATACATGGGGTATTCCTGTAAGAGAGGGTGTTGCAGTCTCTGTTCACCCGAGGTCTGGGAGGCACACAACAGAGGTGTGAACACAAGGATGCTGCTCTGATTGTACATTTTGGACAAACAGTAGCAAACAGAGGACTTACACTGAGGCTGCAGGGTTTTCATATGTCCTTACCTGCCCAGATCTCACTGGCTTTTGTCTACAGTTCTTGCTGATTAATCTTCTACAGGCATGTAAACATCCAAGCAGATCTATACATGACTTTCAGTCTAAAAAAGGGATCTCAAGAAAAGTCTTATTGGACCCTGGATCTGTTGTGCTTGTTTGGGAGAGGAACCAGTGTTTACAACACCTAGCAGATCATAAATCCAGGTTATTTCCAGGTTATTTACCAGATATTTCACTTGGCCTCTGCAACTTCTTAAAAAGCCTTCATGCATGTGAAAAACAGTGACCCAGAGGTGGGTATCTTGTGCTCTTGTTGCCCTCACCATGTTTCTTCCACCCAGGGAGAACTCCAGTCTGCTGGTCAAACAATTCAGCACTTTGCTCAGACACAGGCATGTCCCTGAGAGAGCTAAAAGGGTTGACAGGACAGTGCTAAAGGCATTTCTGCAAGAGTAGTTACTACTTGGATCTTTTGGAAACCACAATGTACAGATAAATCAATCACAGACTAACCACAGCTGTCGGTAGATACATTCACACCTCATGAATGGAAGTGAATTGTCTTCTTGTTTGGTAATTCAGTTGTTTAGTCCCGAGATCAGTTTGCCAGTTCGAATCAGAGCAGATTTCTGTAACAGCACTGCATGTCACAGCTCAAGTGAAACAAATGCTCCAGTCTTCTTTGAACTTCTGAGTATTTTGACCTTCAGAACTTGTACCATGAATTTTTCAATTAACTAGCTCATAATTAAATCAACTGATTAAATAAAGAAGTTTTAGTTGATAAAGTACCATTATGCATTCAGATGGCACAGGAGTTTTAATGATATGTAGATTATCCCTAAGAACAGCTCAGAAACAGAATCCATCCTCCTACACAGCTTCATGGGTCCCTTCTGGCCACGCAGCCCCCTCACTGCCCAGTCAGCCCACACAAATGAGGCACATTGGCCCTGGAGAAAAGGATTCAAGACATTTTGTCTCTGCCCTTGACTCCACAGTCCTGTTGGCCACACTAGTTCTGAAACAGGCCAGGATGCCATTAGCCTTCTTGGCTACCTGGATACACTGTTGGCTCATGTTCAGCATGATGATGAGCATGATTCTTTTGAAATCTTTTGAATGAAATCAAGAATGAGATTCTGATGAGCAGCCCCACGTCTTTTTCCATCAGACAGCTTTGCAGTCATGCTGCCCCAAGCCTGTAACACTGCATGGGGTGGTTCTGACCCAGGTGCAGGACCCAGCACTCAGATGCTGTAAGTGTAGAAGACCCTTCCAAAGATTTTACTATGAGAAGATTAGGGGTTTTCTATTAAGAAAGCTCTCGTGTCTGGAAAAAGACATATTTTCCAGAGACAGCTTTAGATGTTTTCTCCTCCACCATTTCAGAGGAGTTGACTCCCCAGTAGGAGAGAAAATAAGTTCTTGGAGACATGTCTGAAGGCCACAACAGCTGGGATGCCAGGGATGATAAAAGCCTTAGGAAGAGCAGGGATCATGTCTTTTCCTAGGCCCAGTAAAGATTTGTGCCAAGATGTTAAGTGTTCTCGACTTTGGAAATAAATTCTCCTAAATCCTTCCACTGCCTGTATTTTTGGGGTACCCATGCGCATTTGACCCTTACAGATGCCCTCTCCTGTTTTTTGATTTGCCTACTGATGAAGAGGTGCTGGTTTCTGTGTAAGTAGAAAAGTTGCCTAAAATATTACAGTTCCCACGAATTTCTTACTTTAACGGCAGCAACCTCCAGAGTTCTCAGTCTTGGGCTGCCACTGGACTCAGGCATCAAGAATTTTCCATGTAATTATTGCAGGTATCTCATGCCCCAGCCACTGTAATCCTTGCTTGTGCAAAAAGAGCTTTCCATTGCATATGAACTTCGCCTAGCTTGGGTGCTGCACCAGGAAAAACTGCTTGACTTAGAGGTGTCATTTGGTGTATCCTTTCCCATCTCTTAAAGGTAGCACCATGACAAGACACAACAAAAAGTATATCCTTGGAAGATAGAAAGAAAGGACTCAGGAGTTTTCGGAAAGCTCTTTAGGCCAGTTCCTCAATACAAATCTCTTTTCCAAATGTAGGACTCAATATGTCACATGAAATCATATCTACTACTCAGAGTCTAAATTTATATTCTCTTCAAAACCTGAAACTACATCAGAGAAAAAATCCTTTAACAATGGTGTTTATTTCATTTGATAAATCCCTCTTCAAATACTTCCCTTGGAAAATCCTTTTGTGTTCTTTTAAGGAGGATAGTTTCTTTTCTTTGTTGAATTCAAGTGTGGTGTAAGGCGAGAGTTACCCATTTCAAAATACACACATGCACAAGTAGAAAAATGAGAGAAAACAAGTCTTAAACAACCAAACCGCTTATGGTTGCAAGTGCAAGGTAAGAGGGAAGAGGGAAGAAGAAGGAAAGTAAAAATGCTAGAAAGAAAACAGGAAAAGGAAAAAGTTGCACAACATTTTGCTGATTCTTCTCAGGCTAGGATGCATGTAATATTTACCACATAAGTACATATCACTTAAATATTTCAAATATCTCACTATTAATATCACTTAAGTATCTCACTATTGAAACAGCTTTAAAAAGGGTAATGTCACTGTGCTCGTTTAAGGTAAACTGGCAGGAGAAATGAACCCAACTCACAAAAAGATGACAAGTCAGAATTACAGTTTATTAAAAAGATCACAATAAATACAAGGGTACAGAGGAAAAGGTCCGTTTGACCCACAGAAACAGGTGTGTAACCCAGCACCCTGGGGCACGAACAGAATGGTGTTTGTCAGCCCCTGTGCTGAGCACCACCTGGCCCCCCTGAGTACAAAGTAAAAGGAAAGACGAAACCTGTTGGTGAGGATGATGATCCCAAAGCCCCAAGTTTATATATGCTTAGGCTCAGGTGGGAGTCCTCAGTACCTCCCCCAGGGTGGGGAGTTTCACAATGTGTGAGTTACTCTGTGAGGTGAATCATGGCATATTTTTGGAAACCCTGATGGCCCATTAGCAAACATGATCCCTCAGGCTGGGTGTGAAGGTGCTAATGGCTCCCCGGAAAGGTGTTATCACACCTGAGTCACTGGTGTGAAGACAGGAAACCTTTCTTATTTCACAGAAGTTCCCAAACACCCAGCTTGTAGCCTGAGGGGTCAGGTGTGCCCCAGGAAGCTGCTGCAAATGATCCATTTTTAGCAGTTCGTGAGAAATTACACAGAGAGTGTAGAATACACAGCCCTGGCCACACCCACACAGTGACAAACTGGTCCAGGAAAGTCACATTCTATATTATTATTGTTGATGTTGTTGTTGTTGTTATTGTTATACTGTAGACCAGTTCCCTTAACTGCATGCCTTCTGACAGTATTTCTTCTGTGTTTTGTTTCACTTTTGTGAATGGGAGCAGGATTTGCTGCTACTCCTACCTAAAGTCATAACTGCAAGTTCCGAATGTGAGACCTAACTCCTGTACTATTCACTAGTTGTAGTGATGCGGACAACAGATAGTAGGATCAAAGAAATCAAAACTAGGCTTCTTAGAATTAAGCAAATGTGTTTAATAACAGAGGGGAACTCAAATCCATAAAATAATTCATTCTCTGTAATGGCACTAAGTGGAATATTTTTTAAAACATTTTCAAGATGTATTACTAGATTTTTAATTCCTGAAATGTGCATATAGCACATTTGTTTGATTTAGTGCCTAAAATAAACTTTTACTACTTTTCATTCCTGCTAGCACTGAAACAATTAACACAGCAAAGGGGAAAGTATGAGACTCCCCCTCCCCGCCCCCCCACTCACCAACACATCTCTGCAGTGCGCTCCTGACCGAGTAGCCCAGCTCTGCCTTCGGCTTCATATCTGCAGTTCTCCTGGTAGATGTCTCCTGCTGGCTGGAAAGGGGATGCAGTTTTGGTGTCTATTAGAAGGAAGAGACTGTGAATAGATTTTTCAAAACTCAAGCAGCTGGTTATTGTGATATTGAGGTGCAGACAGATGGCAAAAGGATGTTTAAGTAAGTGATGGAGACAAGAGATGTCAGACTCCACATAATTTCTGAGCAAGATACTCAGAGGGCAGATCATTGTATGATGGTACATGTGGAAGAAATGACCATGGAAGAAGAAACTGAGGAAAGATCAGTTAATAGAGAAGCAATGAAGCACAGGTTTGCTTCACTGGAAAAAAAGGAGGTGTATGAGTAGAAAAATTATGAGAACAAGACAGCAATTCAGCCCCAAGAGAAGGGACAAAGAGGCAGCAGTCAAAGAAAGAATATGGATGATCCATAGGATGCTATATAAAAAAAGCCAGAGGACTCTGTAGGCATTTTTGCTCACATTAAGAGGAGAAATGTCTTTGTGACCAGTGATTTGTAGTAAGAGTAATTGGAAAGACTGTTGTCAAAATCAGATTTAGACAAGAGAATGGGTACTGGCAGCTAGGATCAAGGATGTGCAGTAGGGCTGGAAAAGATCCTGATTAGAAAGAAAGACAATTGACTGGCTGTCCTTCATGGTGGGCCAGACGGCACTGCCATAGTCACATTAGAGGTGATCAGGGATGGCTTTCAGGTGAAAATGCAGAAATTAATGAAGAAGTTACACAAACTCCTCAGTAGGCAAAGAGCAAAGGCAGGACACAAGTGGCAGGGCAAGCTGATAGCTTATGGACCAGTGCTATCAACACATTCTGGGGTATGTGATCCCCCCAAAAAATGGTTCACAGTGGGAGGACTATTCTTGGGAATGAAATCTGTATGGATAACTCTTAGGATTGCAGTCACATGACTGATAAGAGGTTTAAACTAGAAACAAAGGGGAGAGAGTCGAGAGACTCAACCTCCATGCCTGATTCTAATGCAAGGCAAAATAGAAAAATCAGATAAATGAGATTATTGCAATGGGTAATAGGACACGGAAGGGGAGAGGAATAGGCAGCAAGAGAATATGGGAATAATATCAAGGAGAGGAATAAATGTTTGTGTGATATATATAATGAAATTTGCTATTTAAAACTGGATTAAAACAGAGAAAATCAAGAGAAATGCTGTGCATTAAGACCAGATACATACAGGAAGCAGAATCTCTGGTGCAGAAGAAAAGAAAAGGATATTACAAGAACAATAGGAACACATTGGAATAGTAATCTTGCCTCAAACACAGGCATTGAAAGATATGCATTATTAAAAAAAGAAGAAAAGGTAAAAGGCAGTGAGGTAGCAATTCTCATTAACTGATGAAGTAGACTGAAAAGAAATAAGAATTGATTGCTTCAGTAAAACCCAGAAACAGGCTAAGTCAAAAATCACTTTTGGAAAGCCTGAAAAAGAGGATCTATGGGAATTAAAATAGGGTCTGCCACTCACTTTGATGGCTGGATTTTGTTATGCCTGGAGATCACCATCTCACTAGAAGTAAGTAAGGGGAAAAACACATCACTAGAAGAATTTCAAATTCACCATGTAGTGTAGTAGGCAATGCTTCCAAATACAGAAGGACCAACTATCTTTCCATGAGAGAGACGAATTTCTACAGCAAGTAGTCCCAGGCTCTGGAGCAACATCACATTACATACAGTTCCGATAAGGACCAAAACACTGCACAGCAGCTGCCTGTAGCATAGAAGTTTGGTCTAAATGACCTTGAGCTGATTCAGTTTTAAACAAACAAAAAGACAAAAATAGGCCTAGACCTATGATGTGTGATTTTGAACATGGAATGTCCAGCAAGCCAGGAAGTCTTAAGACTTCCTGGATTTGAATGTAGCAAGGATCTGGCCTCAGGAGTACAAAAAATTCCAATGAATTTGCACCCCCATCCCACCCTCTTTACACACAGAGAAGGGGGGAAAGGAGTGGAGTAGGACAAACACCTTCACAAAAAGGCATGAGGAAAGAGACGAAAAGAAAGAGACTGATCAGCAAATAAAAACTTATTTAAGGTCAAGAAGTGCAAGACTGAATTACAACTGGGAAAGTCTCTGTAGGAGATCCTGCCAAAGAAACACACAGCAAATGGGCAGCAAAATAAGTGAATGCAGTAACAAATACAAATACTATGTTGGGGCATTTTTTCCTGGCCCTCTGTTTCATTGATCCCAGTGTAACTCAATTTTTAACAAGATCCTCTCAGCAAAAAGCAACATACCCACTTCCAAGACAGACTGGAGCTCACTTAGGCTGGAAAGATCTGTGCAGTGTATGAGGCTACTCTGTCCCATGTCACTGCAAATAAGTTAAGCACATCTGTTTTACTTTGCATGGCACTGGATGTGAGGAAATGTGGGTAGCTTAGTTCCATATCTTAAATTTGGGCATTTATTTATCCAGATGTGTCAACAGCACCATAAATCATAAAATCATCTGACCATACCAAACTAATTTTGACCACAGGAACTGCATAAGCTTTTATCTATACTTCATAGTGGCTGTTAGATGGCCATGGAGAGAGTAGAGTTGGCAGAAGTAGGTAAAGAAAGGGTGAGGAAATGTATATATATTGATTATCTCAGTAATGGCATGTAGTGATAGGACAGGGGGTAATGGCTTTAAACTGAACGAGGGTAGGTTTAGATTAGGTATTAGAAAGAAATTCTTTACTGTGAGGGTAGCGAGGCACTGGAATAAGTTGCACAGAGAATCTGTGGATGCCCCATCCCTGGAAATGTTCAAGGCCAGGTTGAATTTGGCTTTGAGCAGCCTGCTCTTAGTGGAAGGGCATGGGGGGTTGGAACAAGATGATCTTTAATGCTGCTTCCAACACAAACCATTCTATGATGCTTAGGGAAAGTAAGAGCTTGAAGCTGGCCTTTGCAGAACAAATACCATGCAAATAGGAAGAGGCAGCAAAAATTTCCCACAGCACAATCCCAGTAATGTGCTGTGAGTGCAGACAGGAGGAATCATGTGCAATCAGAGTGACCATTAGCCCCTCTAGTGTTTTGAGACAGGGATGGTGATTTATACTGTGTTTTCACATTTACTAAAGCAAGGGGCATTGAGTTTTGACTCAGGTTTCTGGATGTGACTGTAAACATTACAAAAAAATTTTAAAAAGCACAGACCTCAACTACTTTTTACACTGAGCACACCGATGTGTAACAGCAGCTACCTCTATCACTGTGGTGGGTAGGGTGTATTCAGGCTTCCTCCTGTGAGGTGGCCGAGAGCTGGCATTTCATGCCATACACAATGAACTTCAGCAGTTAAAATCAAAGTCTTCTAATCGCGATGACTGGAATTTGGTGAGGGCTGTCTTTACTTCACCAGGTGCTCCTGAGAATATGGAATCCATGGCCAAGTGCAAGAATCAAAATAGAATTCCTAGCTGCAGCCAGGGCAAGTGTAATCCAACAGCTCCTGCCACCATGGCATACCTGGTCTCTCTGGGAAGGATCCAGGGTGACCTGTAAAGCCTGAGCAAATTTTTCATGCTAATGCCACTGAGGGCAAGGCATGAGGATCCCTTGGAATCTTTTACCAGTCTTCTGATCTCTCCAGTGCTACTTTTCACTGTCACTGGGGTTTTCCCACTTCATGTGCTGTAAATGGCTGCCCATTGTGTCACTTCAACATGCTACAGCACATGACAAACATTTCAAATAACATCTTCCTAAAGAATCTGGAATTTCTTTTTTAGGGTTACAGAAACTTTTAAAAACATTGGATGTCACACAGGACATATACGACTCCACCAGTGTGAAAATAATGTGTGTGGCTCTGCTCCCTCAGGCAACTTCTTCGTGCATCAGGTAAATGATGAATTACCCTGTCAGTCAGAGCTCTTCCTTTCAGGAAGATAAGAAGCATGTGCCTGAATAGAAGTTACTTGGGTTTAGCTGCCACATAGCCTCTTGGACGGATGTGCCAGGTTGCTTCTGTGGTGTCCAGTCCTGGGATCTGACCCTTAGATTTGGCACGGGATTCTGTGAAGTGCTACGAAGCAGTGATCAGAGCTAAAGTTTGGACTTCTGCACATCACCCAGCTACCCAAAAGACTGCAAAGGCTGCAGGGCAAGAACAAAGAGGAGTTGTTTCCATCTCTAAATTCGGCAGGTGACACACACAGTCCCTGATGCAGGTTACAGCATAATTCTGGTCAGCACCAGGCTTTGGACTTTGTGCTTAGCAGACCGACCTAGGCTGGGACCTGGTTAACTGAGTCAGCAAAAAGCTACAGCCAAGTCAGAACAAATCACCCTAAAAATTTTATATATATACATATACATGTGTGTATGTGTGTGTGCGTGTACACAC